>VWZK01015534.1:72236-447730 GCA_013396935.1 Baryphthengus martii | reverse complement strand
GACTGAATTAAAGCTGAAACTTTAGCCCCTGAGGAAATGCTATTCAGAAAACAGAAGAGGAAAATGCTGTATCAGGATGCAGTGACATGTGATATGAAAATAACCTTGAGATAATCCTTTTCTAGCATTACAGGTAGCTGGGAGCAGATCAGGTATCTGACCAGAGAGAGTGGGGATGAGGGAGCAGAAATTTGGAAACACTCCTATTTAGGGGAAATGCATTAAAGAAAAAATATCCATCCTTGTTATCATGCACAGCCCTTTCCATGAATCTCTCTATATGATACCTCTGACATTGACCACTTCTGCACATCTTCCTCGTGAGAGGCTGCGTCACTTATTCCAGTCTACCAAAGAGCAATGAAGAAAACAACCCTCCCCAGTCAGAAGATGGAGAAGCAAGTGATCTGTGGTCTAAAAGCACACCGAGAAAGGATGCTGGTTGCTTTTAGCACAAATATTGGAGTCTCATGATCCGTACTAACTAGCGTAACTACAACCACAGTGGAGCTGAGCCTACTGAGGTACAGTCAGAGCAGGTCATCCTGTGGAAAACTGCAGCGGTGGCAGGGACACGGACTGAAAACATGACGTTATTCTTGCTTTAGGCACCATCTCATGCCGTGCTTTGCATAACAAAATCCTTATATTCTGGATGAACCGTTTGATTTGTCACCCTTTAAAAGATCCATCGCTCTGAATGAGTCAAGTGCCCTGACTTCACCGGGCTGTGACAGACCAATGAGGAAGTTTGGTCGGGCGATGACGTGCGCAGACGCTTCTTGGAATGTCTTGCGCCAAAATTGTGGTGCAACAAAGCAGCACTCACATACAGCTGCCCCATCACAGTATCTTCCCTAAAATATCCAACAAAGAACATGATTTTACACCTCGTATCGGAAATATGTCTCTTTCTAGTTTGCATTTGTCCAGGGTTGCTGCTGCTGCTGCTCTCTGGTGGGACACAACCTTGTCTTTCATTGCACCACAGGTAAAAAGTCAGGTGTGGAGTTAGCAGGATGCTCTGATTTTTTCTTAACTCATTTTGTGAGGTTAAAGTGAGAGAACCTCAAACAGACATTTGTATTGGATTGGGCAAAAGAATGCAGCGGGCAGAGTTAATTAGCTATCCAGTTATCACGGAGCATTTGTAGCTGTCATTTTTTAGAATGAAAAGGAATACAATGATATCAAGATTATGAAGGAAGATCGGTCTGTATCAGGGATATTACTTTAACTGAAAAAAACATCAGAAAAAATGTCCTAGTTTCTGTGTAGTTCCAAAGCTCGCTATATGGAACAAAACATCCAGGGGAATTAATTACTTTTTTTGTTGAGGTTTTTTGTTGAGCTTTTTAAATCCCAAGGAAATCTACATGCAGGAGGGTATCAGTCATCTATACACAGAACTACATAAAGTATCATTAGAAACCCCTCCAAATACATTGATTTTTTTTATCCAGCAGTACTGTATCAATATTTTAACCACTGACAGCAAAATATAGCCTTTAATATGAAGTATTTTCCTGTGGGTAACTAAACCACTGTGTATCAAGGAAAATAAATAGTTGCCTCCCCACATCTTCTGCCTATGCAGAAAGCGTAAGGCAGAAGAGCAGTGGTAAATTTAATGTATTGCTTCCTCCTCCCACCAGTAGCTCTCTTATCTAGTCCCATTTGACACTGTCTGAGCTTCTTCTCTTTCTTTTAACCCCATGATAGGAAGACTCCTGAGCTTTCCAGGCCAGAGTCTGCTCATTTCCAGCCTAGCATTTATTTGTGGCTGGGTTATACTCATTTGTCTCTGCGCCAGCATCATAATTTGATTAAATAGCTCTTCTACCTGGCATTTATCTCATAGCAACCTTCTTCCAGCACAGCTATCATTTAGCTAGACTAAACAAACAAAGGTTTTTGGCCTCCGAGGATGTAAGAAGTGCCACCTATATACCGGACCCCAGTAATTGGATCCCAGTGAGCCAGTAGGTTCAAGCACTGGACTCCTTCAAGTTAGACACAGAAACGAACTCCCAATCCAGAAGATCTCACAGTCAGAACATACAGTAGTATACCTTGAACTAAAAAAATCAATGTGCTTTTTTTTCCCCCCACCTCCTACCCAATTTGTGTATTCCGAGCATCCTTTTTACTGTAGCTGTTCAGACAGTTGGGTGTAAAGTCTGCTCCTGCGAGTCTCCTACCATACAACCGGTGGTAATAATAGCACTGGTGACTTAAAAAGTAGGTTAGTCACAGCCTGCACTGAAGACCCTGAGATCTTCCACTGGTTTATTTCATTAATTTGTCCTCTTGAAAATGAATGCCTCAGTTATAAGTTTATTTTCATTTTTACTTCCACATCTATTAAAGGAATGCATTTCATTCAGTCCAAGGTAGTTTTGCTTCTAAGTGTTCTTCTAGAATATCTTAAATTCCTTATCGATGCTGAAGCTAAACCAGTTCCACTGCTTGCCCGTTTGGTGCTCCTCCAGTGCAGAAATCTGCCATCTCCCATACAGAGGTTATCTGAGCTCCGCATGATTATCAGCATTTTTTTACAATCTGTATCTGGAAATCTAAAACAAATTCCCAAAAGTATCTCAGTAGAATCTCTCACGACTGTACTCAAAAGCGAGTTACATCTAAAGATTCAAGCTTACGCAGCCTGGCCCTCCTTATTCCTTTGCAGACCTTTTCATCACGAACACAAAATGTTACCCACTGTGGCTTTTCTTTTTATGCCAACAGCTCTTTCTTTTCTGAACTGCTCTTTCTTCTCCACACCTGTGCCTCAGCCATAATTGCTGTTCTACAGTATTTTTCTTACCCTACATCATTTGGTTTCACAGCTTGTGAAAGAAATGCATGTTCTTCCATTTTACTGCCCAGCCCCGAGTCATTGTTGTACAAGAAATCCCTCCTGCTCATCACACCTTGTTCACAACCTGGATTAGGAGCACTCCTTTCATTACACTGCAAATAACAACATGGTGTGATTTTGCTTCCCTGAAAGCCATTAATCCATTAATCTGAGCTACTTAGGGGCATTAGAAATGGAAAAGCAGCTCAGTTCTCCTCTGAATTTGCTGCAAACTTTGACTTTTTAAATCTCACTCTAAGCCTATGGCTGTCCTAGAAGCATGGTGGCAACGTGGGAGTTACCACATGGTGCAGCAGCCTAAATGACAACGGTGAACGTTGCCTGTCCATCATGGACATTGTCACCTATGAGTGAGACTAGCTCTATCACTAGCAGGGTGTTCCCACAGGTATAATTACACCTCCAACTGGACTTGCACCTTCTCCCACCCCTGAGCGGTGTACCTTTGCTCCAGATGCCTGGGCTTGTGGGCTCACCGAAACTCGTGATGGGACTCGGTGCACGTTGAAACGTCCAGGAGAAACAAAGGACGGGCCTGAAAGCCCATGGTGGTAAGGAATAAGATGCATCTAAAGGACTCGGATAGGGTGATGGGATAATTGTGCTGGCTCAATGTAGCTGCATCCAGCTGGGAAGGGAGAGGGTAGGCTGGGCTTGGCCATATGGTTCTATATGAGCCCCTCCCAGAAATCCAGGGCAGGAGGAGAATTCTCCCCTGAGCTTCTTTCTGAAGGTGCCCAAACCACCTCTCAAACATGACCTCCTGGGTGGCTTGCTATACCCCCAGCAGCTTAGGGAGTACCAGATCCTAGAGTTGGAGGTTTACAGTTGTAGTGTAAGGCAGGTTAGGGAATAAGCCCATCTCTGACTTACGTGTGATGTGAAAATTGGTCATTTGTTCCTGGGTCATTGACTTTCCTCCAACATAGATTAATCACATGAGGGCTGGATTTTTTTTTTTTGTTTGTTTATCTATCAGCTTTCTCAAGGGGATGGTGGAGTTTCGTTCGTTTGTTTGAAGTCAATAGGCACAGTCCATTTGGCAGAGACCATAAGAGCATGACGCAAAACCAGCAATGAGAATTTGCCTCTGTTTTTTTCACAAGCTTTTCCAGAGACTATTCTTACCCTTAAAAATGCCCCTAACAGGGCAAAGACTGAGGCTTATTCTTACTGAGGATGGAGAGCCCTACAGCAATCCCATTTAGTGAATGAACTGACTTAACCTGTTTTCCATCGTGGTGAGTCAGCAACATTTGGTGCTCTGTAAATTCACATTTCAAGGCTATGTCAAAATGTAGAAAGGAGAATCCTGGAAGAGCAATTACTGCTATGACAAGCTCCTGGGTGGGAAAGCACCTATTTAATCACATGCTCTTTCAGTATCTCTCAATCAAACAAGGTAGGACCTGACGCAGACTTGTACAACTATGTTGTGAACTTGCTTCTTCATGTCAAACTAAAGTAGACTGCGTTTATTACAAAATAATCTGCAACTGAGTTGTCTCTGAAGGTCAGAGCAAAGGCCAGCCAAAGGTGAAACAAGATACAAATGCTGCTGAGACAAGTCAAATAATGACTCTCAAAATGTGCCTCTTATCACACTGTGGACTGAAATCCACTTATCAGTCAGCCCAGCACCAATCACAGCAACATCCTCTGAGACAAGAGACATTTGACGCGCCAAATATTTATAACACCCAGTGATTTCCACCCAGTGTAGTCAGTAAAATCCCTTTTGAAGATGGCAACCCTGACAACAGAAATTGCTCATTTTAGTTCTGAATGAAGCCCTAAAGATGCTGTAGCGCAGATCTGTGCAAACCACGACCTCGTGCCCTAACGTTATGGCCCCTAACGAACACCATCCAAAAAGCCCAGTTTACCATCGTGATCTTCTCTTAGCACATCCATACCTCTAGGATGTCATCACTTTTCGGCACCACCCTTCCTGAAGAACCATTACACATAATGTGGTTTTTCCCCTTTGCTTGTGTCTTTTTGCCAGCTGCTCCAGAAGGGTGGGTGCTGGTTTTATTCATAAGCCATGAGCTGGTGTTTTGGAAATGATGGCTCTGCCACTGTCCACAGTTGTGGAATGACAGTATTTCTCTTGCAAAATGCCTGGTCACAAACCAAGAAAAGATGGGGAGTGCTAAAACCTTTACAGGGGGCAAATTCCTCCCTTTTTTAGAAGCTGCTTTCGACCCACCTCAAGCAGAAGCAGGCAGCGCTTGCTCTTCCCAACACAAAGAGAGGTATTTTAAACAAAATCTAAAATTCTGCCAAATTTAACTCAGCTGCCAGAAAAGATCTTGTCATACAATATATGAATAACCTTTTCACTTCTCTTTCCCTTTTGTAAACCAACTCTGACACCTGCTTTGGGATTTACCTTTTCACTGTAACTTGGTTTTATTTATTTTGGTGTAGGAGCCCAGGAGAATTACTCAGTAAGAAGTCAGTTATTACTTACAACAGAGGAACTGGCTGAAAGACCTGTCAACATATGTATTAAAGAGACTGAACCTTAGACAGTTCCACTAGGCATTTATCTATCACATGAATCGTGCTTTTCAGATTAGCATACTTTGCTACCTTTGCCTGCCACTCCTCCTCCTTCAGGACAGAAGGACAGCCCCTAAATCATATGATTGGATAAAAAGACTGCACACTGTGGAAGGTTCCTATTTCTCTCAGACCTGGGACAAACACATCAAGACAGAACTCAAAGCCAACTAGAGAAGAACCAAAATGAACCTTCTTCCCTCCTTCTCTGTGGAGACATGGGCCTTTTTGCTTATTTTCGTAGCCCTCCTGCTACTGTGAGTAAAATATTCTTTATTTGTTCTTTGCTTGTGCCATTTTCCTGTTCTTGCTGTCGTTCATTTTCATGCAGCTTGTCTGTTGCTTCGCAAACAAGTAGGTGTGATTTCCAGATTTCCAGCCTCTAATAAGGCTCTGGGAAGTAGCAAAGGAATCTAAAGACCATACAGATGCATGATCTTGCTTCAAGGCTTGGAATATTCCTGTGCACTGCTACAATCTTGCTGCTAAGTGTCAAAGCAATAATCGAATAATAATGGTGTCACACATTGGTTACCAGCAGGGTGCTGGTTTCAGTGAGCATCATGATCCATTAGGTTATTTTCCACTGAAATACAGTCTAAGGAAAGCTCTGTCTCCCTGACTGAGGTTGCCCCGTTGAGGGGAGCAGGCAGTAGATGACCCTAGTGCACAACCTGCAAGGGTGGAGAGCAGCAGCAAGGCATCAGAAAAAGAGCAGTCATAGGATCAGTTCTTACTCCTCCTGACTCCTTCCATAGTGCCCAGGTAAGACGCTCCGTGCACGGACATCTAGACCAAGAAAGATACTTTGCACAAGTTAGATTTGCCACATGCCTGTGAGGACAGCATCCCATGCCCATCTCCACAGCCCACTGGGGGAAGAAATGAAGCCCAGAGCAAGGTCAGCTCCCTTCTCCTGGCTTTCCAGACAAACTCTGGCGGGTAGAAGCGTACCTTGCTGCTTCAGAGGAGCTGCGCTAGTGAGAAAATGCTCTCGTCCGCTTTGCCGATGCCATTGTACACTGCGGCATAGCAGGGCTGGCTGAAAACCCCCTTCCTGGGACATACAGCATCTCTGCTGGCAGCCCCTGCCAACAAGGGTAGACTGACAAACTTTGTAGTGTTGACAAGCCCTGAGGCAGAGGCAGCATGTTGCTAGCCATAAACTTTAACGATTAATGTGGTGCACACGAGCACAATCCATTTGTCTGCCCTGGCAATGCTCCAACCACAGCAGTTTGGGAAGCTCTGAACTTTTAGGCCTGTTGTTTCAGACCCTTTCCTGTGACTCCAAAAATCCCACCCCCGTTTTTGACACAAACTTTCGTATTTCAGTAGCTCTGTGGCCAGCTGAGATTGCTGGTTACCAGACTCCTGACTTCCGCAGGCACTTGCAATTTTGTTGTAGCAAAAAGGACAGAGCCTGGATCTTTGTACTCTGATACCTGACCTAAAATGGAAATTTCACTGCCCATTAGCACAGGGAGGTTTTTCAGATGCTTCTTGTTCATCTGGGGTAACGTTGTTACCGTTCACACATGAAAGAATATCAGGCATTTCTGGTTCACATCCATGGTAAGAAGTAGTAATGATTATTCTCTGGCTTTACACTGAATGGTTCTTCTCAGCCTGAAGAAAATCATGTCATGTTTTAGTCCTAAGAGCATTAGACTGCATTTTTCTGGCCATGTTTCAAATGGATTAAGCCTAGCCTATGTTCCTATAGTGTTCCTGGGCTTTGTAACCAGCTGAGCCTGGCATTTCCTGGTCCTCCCACAACCCTGGCTGCCCATAAGCATTACAGATGAGAATCCACAAACCTTTTACATGCAGTACTGAATTAACTTTTGACAGATAAGGTTAAACATTGACAAACTGAGCTCTGTAAAGCCTTTCTGCACCTGCAAACACCCTGTTCTCTAGTTTTTGCCCGCTCTGTTTGGACCGTAAAATGAAGTCTGCTGTTGTACTCTGGCAGAACCTGTGCTGAGGGGGGAACTGATGTCATTTGGGGTCCTCCAGATTTAGGAATGCATTACTAATTACAAGGGAACCCCCCCATAAGCCTCAGCCTAGACTCTGGCTTTTCAGGAAAGCATTCCCAAGATGTTGTCCAAGTAGCTACTGCCACGTGGTCCAAAGAGGATCTCTGATAACAGCTCTCTGCCAAATCTTTGCAGTTTCACATCCCTTCTGCAATGAACTGCTCACTTGGGAAGCTGCAGCAACTAACTAAAAACAAATATTTTGAGGAGCTCTTTCAACATAGCCAAAGACAAGCTTCAAAGGACTGCAGCCCAGACCCTTGTTGAGAAACAGAAGGCCCTGAGGTAGAAGTAATAACTTTACAGCTGCCAAAAAGGGTGCTTCAGAGGAAAGAAATCTGCAAAGCTGTCAATAAAATCTAAAAAGAAAACCATCAAGACAAGACTTCCTGATGCACCACTGAGCTAATGCCAGGCTAAGGGGAGGGAGAACAATAAATGAAATTAAAGTGCAGCTTGACAAAAACCCTGTTTGGGACATCACTTCTGGCACTGCTTTGATTTCTGTTCAATAAAAACATGCAAGCTTGGTGTTCCTTCTTCCAGCTCTCTTTTTCTGCCTTTCCTTTGCTTGGCAATGAGCTCTTCTTTTGACTTTTGCTAAAGGCTTTAAGGTCCTGTTTCCACCACCAGAGTACCTATGCCTTCAGGAGACAGCTGCTCTAACATCAAAGGGATTTCTCTGAAGCTCTGTGTGGCAGCAGTGAGCCTTACCATGTTTATTAAGTAGTTTTTACAGCACAATTTTCTTTTGGGCCACTTTTTGCTTTTCAGCTTCTGGATCAACCTTCTCTACTTTACTTTGAGCCAAAGGGCTGTAGCTGGGATCTCCAGGTTTTGGAGAGCTCGCAGCACCAGTGCCACAGTGATGTAGGTCTCAGTTGTCTTGTGTGTCCCTCAGATACGGGAACTGGCCATTTGGTTTGTTCAAGAAGTTGGGTGTTCCTGGGCCAAGACCTCTACCTTTCTTTGGGACATGCCTGGAATATCGCAAAGTAAGTGACTGAAGCCTTCCTGGCTCCAGAAATATCCACCTTTGCTCATACAGCTGCAGCTAAACAGATACACGGTGATAAGTTATCTCCAAATGCCAAGCTCTGCTCCGACACACAGGTTGTACAAAGGCCACCACAGGATAAGGGCCGTGGAGCCTTGTCAAACGTCACAGGGCATCTCCAAGTACATGTGGGCAGCTGTAAATCAGCTTTTTGCCCTTTGCCAGCACCCAGGCAACCATTCTGAAGCACGATGTACATTCATGCTGTCCTTCGTGATGTTTCTGGAGAGGAGAACTCAGAAGGCAGCTCTGAACATCAATTGACAGATATTCCGCCCAACCCACCATCACCTTTTCTTCTGCATCCTTTCTGAGATAATTTTAAAATTACTTTCCACAGGGTTTCTTGGACTTTGACAATGAATGTTTCGAGAAATACGGGAAAGTCTGGGGGTGAGTACAAACCACTGATCTCTTCTTAAGGTAAAATAAGAATACATAACAAAGGGGAGAAAAAATTCATCAGGAAAGCTCTCTCTTCTCTGCCTGCAGCCGTGATGGTCCCAGCATGATGAGTACAACAACAACAGGGTGCTCATGGTGGCTTCCACGGCCCGATGATGTCAGGGCTGTGTCACTGTCATTCTATAAAGAAATTTGCTCTGTTCTCTGAAAGCTATTTTAAAACTGATAACAAAAGGTCCTCACCTGCTCCTAACCAAATCAGTAGCAAAACAACTATTTACTTAAGGGAGAATCTGGAACTGGGAGGTCAGGTTCCTCTGGTTTATCAACAGCAGAGGAATGTGAGTGACTCCCAATACTGAGGCAAAAGGCAGCTCCAACGTCCCCTGGGCTGCTAGGCCTTACCTGCTGCGGTGGGAGCTGGTGCAGCTGTCACTGACCTGCTCTGGACATCTCCTACAGCTTTTATCACTGCTGTTATATCCTGGGCTACAGACTGGAATATTCTCTATAATGCATCCATTGGTCCCTGTAGCAACTTTAAAAAAAATGAGTCCAGAAAATATATCTTTACATGAATGGGGAAAGTGCGTAAATCTGCTTAGTCTACATCTGTTCTAGGAATGCATTGAGAACAGGCAGCTGAAAAAGACAAAAACAAGGATTGAGTTTCATCTCCAAGGATATTTCGGTGCTGTCAGCCCAAGTCTCCAGACACCTAATTCAAGAGCCTGAAAGGGGTCGAACAAGTTTCCTTCTAATACTGTAATGTGTTTAAGTGCCTGGAAAAAAACTCAGAGAGTCAGGGGAGAAAGTGAAGACACTTGCTTCATTTAGTACCTGGTCCTTTGAGGGACTGAGCTCTGCTCATTTCCTGGTGAATTTGGAAGGTGTTTAACCCCCTTTGTCATTTACAAAAGTCAGATGGAAGAAGGCCTGGGAGTCCTTTTCCATCTCTACTTTCTACATTTCTGTACTTAGGTATCTGTGGAACAGCAAGGCTGGTGATGGAGAAGCATATTTAACGCATTTTGTTTCATGGGCATCAGCCAAGCCTTGCACTTCAACTACCTGGGGTTGTTTATCTCTTGTCTTTTCACCTCCCACTAGGATTTACGATGGCAGGCAACCTGTGCTGGCTGTCATGGACCCTCAAATCATTAAAACTGTGCTGGTTAAAGAGTGTTACTCCACCTTTACCAACCGAAGGGTAAGAGCAGAAGCATTGTGATGTACCACAGAGTCCAGAAAGCAAAGTCTAGGGAGGAGACGAGCCTGTCAAGCATGTACTACGGTTCCCATAGGGGATGAGTGACTGTGCTATAGGGATTGCTGTAAATGGCCACTGTATGTCACTGTTCCCCTGCCTTACAGCCTGGGGACCTCATACCCAGGCTGGCAAGAGGAAGCTGTTTGCTTGCACAGACAAATTCTGCTCTCACGCCTCTATTTTTACGGATGAACTGGAGTCTGTGTGAGCAGGCAGGAATCTGTAAGGGTCCAGCTAGCGCACGTGCCACCAGCTGGACTCCAGGCTCTGGGCAGCGTGCTTAGGTGGGGGTGCACACGTAGGGGTGTTGGGCTTGTTGGGTTACTTGTTCTGGATACGGAAATGGCATCTCACAGCTGGTTTACTGCAGGGATGGGGATGATTTATGTGTGTGCGGTTTGAGAGAGGCTGTTTAAGGCCTTAGCCTGCTGCCAGGACTAGTGCCCCTGAAACAGCCTGGGCAGGGATGTGCGTGCTACGTTCTCGTCCTTGCGAGGAAGCAGCTATCTTTTCTGGGCTTAACACCTTGTCTTTCTCCACTCTAGCGTGTAGATCTAGCAGGGGTGCTGAACAACGCTATCTCATTAGCTGAAGACGAACAGTGGAAAAGGATTCGCACTGTGCTCTCTCCAACCTTCACCAGTGGGAAACTAAAGGAGGTAAAACACAGAAGAGCAGGTAGAAACTAAATCAGAAAGTCAGTAGACAGTGTTTTCAGTCTGAGATTGTCACAAGGGTCTGATTTCTTTAGTCAGAGCCTGGCAACTGAGCTGGCCTGTTTAATTTATGCCTAATTTAAAAGGAATAAGGCTTAAAATAGAAGTTTAGCAGAAAGATCTTATTTGTAAATATTCATGAAACTCCCTGTAGTCTTCATAAGCCTGTCTTAGAGGAGTAAAATGTACTATACTTAAGTGACCATATCTGGTTTGTGTTACAGATGTTCCCTATAATGAAGCACTATGGGGAAGTTTTGGTGAAAAATGTTCAAAAGCAAGTGGAAAAGGACAACACTCTCTCTGTAAAGGAGTAAGTAGCTGCTAAGAGCAGCAGGCTAAGCAGCAAACCTTGTTAGCAGCTGCTGCCATTCATTTGTTACTGGCAACACTGATCGCTCGCTGGGTAAACCTCACCTCTGCAATGAGGAATGGGACTAGCTGAAAGCCTGGCTGGGAATTTGAAAGGGAAAATTTAAGCAGGGATGCTAGTGAAACTTCTTAGAGGTAGAGACCCAGAGAGAAGTCCTTTAAGGGGAACTAGATGGGAAGAAAAATGCTTAAATACAGCTTTGTGAATCTAAATCTGTAAGATAACCACAAATCCACCAGGAAAGCCTAGTTTTCCTTGCCTACACACTGGATGTCTGTTTACCACCTTCTTATACTGCAGGACACCGGGGTTTCTGGCTTCTCTGCCCCACAAAACACTGTGGGGTGCTCGTCCATCACTTGCCCCATTGCTAGGGGGACTGGGGAGGGAGGTTGTAGCACGGCCTCAGGTGTGTCACTCATCTGTGCCTTCTATATGGACTCTGAAACAAAACCTGAATATTTCACCTCCGATTTCAAAGCAGACACACAGAAGGGGCAGCTGCACGCCAGGAGTTACCCCTCAGCAAAGCTCTTCCCTACCAAGGAGAGAGCTCAAACAGTTTGTAATATTATAGGGCTGTGCTGGGTTGAACAAGACCTTTTTCATGCCATGTTTGAAGCAAGGTATGTTACCACATCTCCTCAAGAAGCTAACACGCTCAAGAGCCACATGTAGTTCTTCCACTAACCCGTTCATGTAGCTACCAGCCGTTTTAAAATCCTCAGAAAAGCTGTCTGATTTCAAAACCCACACAGGATTGAAAACAAAGCTCTCTCAAAGTCTACCCCTTTCACTACAAATGCTTTTCAGTTACCATATATCCAATTTCCTTTTCCAAACCAGGGCAGGAGGTCTTATGAAAATTTTCACTTGAATGTCATATAGGCATTAGGGAAAAGCACATTCACTTGGTCCAAACATTCAACCACAATCTCTCTTTTCCATTTTTTCCTCAGCATCTTTGGGAGCTATAGCATGGATGTCGTCACCAGCACCTCCTTCGGTGTGAACATTGACTCCATGAACAACCCCAAAGACCCCTTTGTCAGAGAGATGCAGAAGCTGGTCAAATTTGACTTTTTTGACCCAATCTTCATCTTGACATGTAAGTGACTTTTTTTTTTATTTCATTCAGGTGTCACAGTGCTACTGAAGTGTGACTTTAGCAAGCATATCAGGCTGGTGCATCCTATACATTAACCAACAAACTATTTTTAGATAACTCCTCTAGCTAAGATGGAAGCCCTGCTGGCTGTTATCTCATGGTTTCCTCATTGAGAGCTTCATGCTAAAACTCTGGGAAGATGATGGGTAAAATAGTCCTCCAACTTTGGCATCCACAACACAAGAAACATACGAACATCCCAGTTAATATCCAAATAAGTGCTGGGAAATGATTTGAGTGTTGAAAAGCCAGTTCAGCTGTGAGGCTTGAGGAGACTGGTGCTACCTGAAATGCATTTTCTGAAAGAGAGTGCTGAGTGGGGACTGTAATTAGATGCAATTTCCTAGCAGTGTAATAGTTTAGCAGTGATGGTGATGGACCTTAAATCACTTGCAACCTTAAATCAAGATTAGATGCCTTGCTAAAACATGGGGAATGGTGTAATCTGTGCATAGGGGAGGCTCTGGTGCTGTAGATTTTACGAATCTATACACAAGGCTCAAGATCCAGTCCTCTGCAATGAAAGAAATGCTCTGAAGGGGGCTTGGAAAGGTTTATGTGAGCACAGCAGTGCCTTGAATAGCTCAGCCTGAAAAAGAGAACTCTGAATTTGCAGTATTTCTCTTCTGAGTCACATTCCTGCTATAGCACTGTGCAAGGTACAGAAGTCACCTGTCCTTAGGAAATAGCGCCTTCCAAAAAGGTGGTGGCATCTCTTAAATTAATGATTATACCCAGCACAGTTGTGCCTATTTGACAAATCCTGGAGAGGGCTCCATCAAAATACACTATTTCAAGGGAAGGAGAAAGAGGAAAAAAGACAAAATCTGGGATTTTCCCAGGTAAGAAAATCAAGAAAGGAAGTAATTTCTCAGTAGAATCAGTACTTCCTGAGCCACATCCATAGCTATCTTACATGAGTTGGAGCTTGATTTTAGTGTGCAATTTTATTCTCAATTTTTTTTTTTTTTTTCCAGTTGTATTCCCATTCGTTACTCCTCTTTTGGCCAAGATGAATATAAGCTTCTTCCCTAGCAGTGCTGTAGATTTCTTCATGAGATCCATCGCCAAAATCAAGAAGGATCGTGAAAAGGAGACTCACAAGGTAAGTTGAGGGTGAATTTGCTAGCAATTGTGGCAGATAATACACTTAAGTGAAATATAACTAGAGCGATGATATCAAAGATGAAGCCAAAATACAACGACTCAACAAAACCCTGAATCCACTTAAGTATAAATAGTTGATTTCAATACTGTCAGAAAAGCCTCACCAGACCAGGCCTGGCAGAGAAGCAAGTGGATTTTGTACCTTCATGATCTGATGTATGGATAAAAGCTTGGAAAAATTGGACTAACCTTGGGTTTGCAGAATCTGTAATAAGTCAAAGGAAGAGACTCCCTGAAGATTAGGCAGAGGATGAGAGAGAGCAGAGTAAGCAGTACAATAGCAGCAAATACCATCTTTTAGCATTGTGCCTTCCCTTCTCACTTTTCAAAAGTTGAAGCTGCTTCCTGGAAAAATTCTCCCTTTTAGAGTTTGGATCCCTTTCCCAAAATTCATTCAAGACTCTGCTTTCACACCCAATAGCTGCATGAAAAGAACAGATAGATTTCCAAAATAAAAAGCGGGTTTTTGGTTTGCTTGGGTTTTTTTAATAAGGGAGTCATGTGTGTTTTGGGGATGTTTTCAGTTTAAAAACTGTACTTAGGCAATAAAATCTGCTTATCTGAGCCTCCAAGGGACCTGTCAAAGGAACTCTCCTACTTTTCTTCTCAGGGCAGAGTAGATTTTCTGCAGCTGATGATCGAATCCCAGAACTCAAGCAGTCATGGGAACAATGAAGCAAATCACTCATATAAAGGTAACAACATCCAAACACTCATCACAGGAACAGGGGTTCTGCGAGTGAGCAGGAGAGGGGGAGCTGTTTCCCATCGAAAGACTCAGTGGGTCACCACCATCTCCAGTCTGTCCCTTGTTGCCAGCACTAAGGGCTAAAGGGAATCTCCCAGGACTTTTACCAGGGGTTAGGGCTGCTGCACCAATCCTTTATACCCGGGAAATCATTTGGCTCCTCTACCAAATGAGTTTTTCCAGATGGATGGCAGAGTAGCTATGAACATGTTATCAGAAAACCACCACAACAAATCTGCCGCGACGCTGCCCGTTGCTACCTGTTCCTTGCTGAGACCATCAGCCAACACTCGTTTTGCTCATCTCCCTGTGCCCTCTTCTCCTCACAGCCCTGACTGACGCTGAGGTCCTGTCACAGGCATTCATCTTTATCTTTGCTGGGTACGAGCCCACCAGCAACACGCTCTGTTACCTGGCGTATGAACTGGCCACGCATCCAGATGTGCAGCAGAAACTGCTGGAGGAAATCGACACGGTTTTACCCAACAAGGTAAGGGGACATTCAGCAATGGTGAAGGACTTCTGACCATACTGTCCTCCTTGTTCAGCCAAGATAATAAGAATCTTCAGCTTCTAAACACCCGGCCCCTGAAATCTTCTAAGAGACACAAACTGAGACAACTCCGCTCTGTAGCTATTTTATTTTTGCAGCTGAAACCTTTCAGGCTATACCACTGCACAAACTCCTTTGCCATACTCCACACCCATGTACACATGGATGTGGCGATTTCCAGGCGTTTCCATCACTCAGGGATGGAAAATGAAACCAGTTACTCAATTTCTACCTTGCCTTTTGTTCTTCACTGAGCCTGAGTCATAGTTGGAGCAGTAGGGGTTAGGGACACAGTCTCAGCAGCCACTTTAGCACAATCCAATCCTCATGCCAACATACCTGGTCATTTTTCTCCTGTTGTCTTACAGGCTCCTCTCACATACGAGACGATGATGCAATTGGAATATCTTGACATGGCAGTGAATGAAACCCTTCGGCTCTTTCCCATTGGAGGGCGGCTTGAGAGAACCTGCAAGAGAGACGTGGAAATAAATGGAGTGACCATTCCCAAAGGAACCATTGTTATGATCCCACCCTACACCCTGCACCGCAACCCCGAGTACTGGCCAAACCCGGAAGAGTTCAGGCCAGAAAGGTACAAAAGGCGTAATGAAAGGGAAGAAATATCACGCTGTTTTTTCCTCACATAGTAATTAAGTATTAATTTCTGATTAGCTTCCTAATGGTGTTCTTCCTATCTTTTCACAAACAATACCAATGAGAAATTGCAGGCTCATGGGAATGTCATTTTAAGACGAAAACGAGCTTTGCACTTCAAGTAGGGTTGCAAACAACATAATCTCATTGGCAGAACAGCGCTGATACCTCACAATATCTTGCACACACTTGTTTAAGGCTTGCGGACAGAGTGGGTAGTCGGTGATTACACAGCCATCCTTCTGTAGAGCCTTCACTGCTGAACCTGTTTCCTTCGCACAGGCTTCGCTACCAAATATACCACAGTTGATCCTTCCAGACTTGCTTGCCTGCCTTGTTTTCAAGAAAGTGATAAATTTACCTAGTTAGTTATTTTTATTATCTGCATCTACCTCGTTCCCAGCAAGGCTGAAGCCATAGGCTGCTCTTAACCAAGACGACTCCCGATTTTCCTCTTGCTAAATACAACAGACAGCGGCTATCAGTCACTTTGGGAGAGCGTGTTGCCTAGATTTTCACCTTGCTTCTGAATTCTTCTGGTCTGAAAGGACAGAATTGAAATGAAACACTCAAGTGGGATCCCACCCTGTCCTGGGTGAGGGCTCTGACACAGCACTTGATTGCTGGGGTACGCTGAGATGCCTTAGCAAGAAAACCAAACGTGTTTGGAGGGCACCAACAAGAGATCTCTGGGTAAATAATACAGATATTTAACTTCTTGAGGTTTATTCCTGCCTTCATTTCTTTTCCCCAACCACGTCACTGTTCAGGTTCAGTAAGGAAAACAAAGAGACCATAGACCCGTACACGTACCTGCCCTTTGGAGCCGGTCCCAGGAACTGCATCGGCATGCGGTTTGCTCTCCTGACTCTGAAAGTTGCCATCACCATCCTGTTGCAGCATTTCACCATCCAGACCTGCAAGGAAACTCAGGTGAGGAGCAAGTCACAATTTGAAACCCGCACGCGACGAGCCAAGTGCCTGGTTTCTCACCATGGGTGCTACCACCAGATGTTTTGCACTTTCAGGGGACGTCCAATTTTAGGCACTATGGATCAAGTTATGTCCAAATCGTGACCAAGTTTCTTTCCTTTAATCCTTGCTTATTTAATTTATCTCTATGTGTGTTTTCCCCCTTATTGTTGCAGATCCCTCTCAAGCTGAGTTCACAGGGACTCTTACGACCAGAGAAACCGATTATTCTAAAGTTAGTCCCCCGGACCAGCACCGCACGTGCGGAGGCATAAACCCAGCTGTGTCTGCAACAACTCTCCAGCATCTAATGTGTGTGGAGCTAACAAAGGGACCACACATCACAGGGAATCTTCTCCTACATGTACAGACACAGAAGAGTGGCTCTAGTTAATTCTGGAAGCAATTACTACATATTTACTAATAAATATAGCTGTCAGAAATGTAATGTGGATCACTGGGCAGTGACAATACACAGTCCCCTTAATTTTGATTGCAGAAAACAAGAAATAAATCCAAAAGAGAAGCTGATCACCCACTTACTTCTAAGGGGACTTCTCCATCTGGAGAGAAGGAATTACTGTCGCATCCAAGAGAAACAAGGTGTGAGGGGAAATTCAGATCACCAGACCTTGCTGGGTGGTGACGGGTGACATTCTTGATGTATCGATGCTTGAAATGTCATGTGTTATAATTGAGATGACTGGTGTAAGACTACATTCTAGTTACCAAATCTCTCTTGTGCCGTGCGTTAATTAAACTAAAGTGTGTGCAAATACCGTCATTAAAAATGTTTGAGAGCTGCTCTGTGTTGTGTAGAGCGGCTGATCACTTCCTATTTAAAAATCGTATTCAGCCTCAACCCTTGAAATTATCCGTGTACATTGCTTTCCACTTAATTTAATGAATCTGAGCCTTCATTTAATGCGATCAAACCCTCACATTTGTACAGTATTTTACAAACACTATAACTCCCACTTAGTTACATTAAGAGGCTGCCTTCAGTTCAGCCCTGGCCAATCCTTCTCTGCATTGGAGCAACAGAGGATGGATTGCAGAGAGTAGCAGGAGCAGCTTGCAGCGGGTGGTAATGGCACTGCAGGCGAGCCTCTACTCCTGGAGAAAGCGTCTGGACACAGCTTGTAGCTGAGCTGTTGTCTCCAGAGCCATGAATGTGGTTTACACGTTGCCCGTGGTGGGATATCAGCCTGCTGTGAGCTGATTTGGTCTTGAACTGTTCCAGAGCAGCCTACAGCACGGGCCCTGTGAGTTGGTCCTGCCATCAGCATGATGCTTTGACCACAGGACTTACGCCATCCCTGACCATACAAATAGGGAAAAGCAGGTGGGAGGTTCTCCTAGTTTCACGTGCCGGTTAACCCCGGTACATTGCGCTGGTCCTGACACCTACAAGCCAAGAAGGATGTCAGTAAAATGGGAAAGGTTTTTAGAAGAGCTGCAAACCAGATCAAGTCGCCCCTTAACTTTCTCCTGATATTCTGCACTCTAAGGCAATATCTTCTGAATCATGGTCTATAATTTTCTCCCATGGCCATATGCTTTTCTCTTTAGTCTAGCAGACAAAACTGCAGCACAACTCAAAAATCCAACAAAATTCAAAAATTGATGTGCGTTCTTTAACAACAATGTCAGTCAAGGGGTTTGGGAGCGATCAGCCAATGGAGCAGTGGATTCCTGATCACTGGAAATCCCCAAATCAAAGCTGGTCAATTTTCAGGAAACTGCAGCAACATTCACTAGGCTCTAATTCAAGAGTAGGCAGCTTGTGCTGTCCCAAAAGGCAGATAAAACAACTATAGTGCTCCCTTCTGATTCATCACTGGTGAAAAATTGTTTGGGTTTTGCTATGTACACAGCAAAGCATTGTTAGAAGTGCTGCCAATACAGCCCTTCCTCAGTTTAAACTCTTGCTCATCTCTTACCAGGGGTTAAAAACCATCAGTGGAAGAGCTGAGCCTGTCTTAATGCTGCAGCAGCTTTGATGGGGAGAGTGCAATGCCCCTGCATGGACAAACCAGTTAAAAATGCATTTTCCCCTCACTAAAAAAATAGTTCCAGACAAAACTAACTCCACATTCAAGGCAAGGGAAAGAAATGGGAAACCATCATGAAAGCAGCAGGTCACTTGTGTGCTAAAGAGCTGCTTTGAACTAAAGAAAAGTAATTGTGGAATACACAAAAATGAAGCACCTTTGTGTGGTGCTCAGAAGCAGAAAGGGTTACTCCAGCCGTACCCCAAGGCAGGCAGTCCCTGCCCAGCACGTGGCATCTCCGGGAATGAAGTCATTAGTGGAACTGTACAGATCATTCTTCCAAATGTGAAAAATGTGACTAATTCTCCGGCTTCAGCCAATTATGACCTGCCAGAACTATCATAACAGCCCATAAATAACATGTAACAAAATCATGGTAATGAGTCTTCTAGAAGAAAATTAGATCCTCTACATCTTAACACCATAAAATTACTTCTCTTGTAAGGGCTGCCTCTGTCATTCCCAGCACTTTCCATTGCTTTACTGGTCATCCCTCAGGAATGGATGTGACTTGGCCAGGAATCCACTGGTCCTGGTAGCTGTGCATTCAGATTTGTTTTCACTGGTTTGGCTGTTTCCTCTTTAAACCAGACATATTGCTGCTTAACTCAACTCTCAAATGTTTTCACTGATAAAACGTATTTACTTTATCTAGCCCTTGCTGACTCCTTTCACTGTTTCAACACATCCTTGGCAGGCTTGGGACACTTTATTGTCCCAGGACAGCTGACTCTCCGTCAGAGGAAAGAGCTCCCAAACACAGTAGAAGTTAGTTTTGGGGACACTTCTGTTTCAGTTCCTCCCTTAAGAGAAGGAAAAAGAATGAAGAAAATCAAGGTTACATCAGCATTTAAATCTTTTCTCAAAGATTTTGCAACCGTGTCTCACCAGAGGAGTTACTGTTGACTCACTGTGCAAGCAGAACGGGCTCACCCCTTGGTAAAACACTAGCATCACTCAGGAAGGCTTCTATAACTATGTAGAAATCTATTCCTCTTTATACAGAAAGGCTTGCTGGGAACTTTCCAAAGGAGCTTTGTACCCTGCGATATGAGAACTGTGATTGTGTTAGTCCTGATGAAAGACAAAGATGGTTATAAGTGAGGAGATTTGTTTTCTGTTTCTCCCTTAACTATAGCAGAACAACCATCAATGTTACAGTAACTTGCTTAAATGATGTAATACTTCCAGTTGATTGCAATGATCAAATGGATTTTATGAAAAACAGGTTTCTTGCTTGCAGCAGAGGAATATTTCATGTGCTTCACCAAGTCAGTTATTAGGTGTTGCAATACGAGGCTGAATCCTGACAGATAGAAGAACGGTCTGACTATTACCAAACTAAGTGTCCCTAAAGTATTGAAGTCTTTTGCAATTCTGCCTTGCCTTTAAAGTGAAAAATGAAACATTTTCAGGCATATTTCATCTGAAAGGAAGAATAGGCAGCGTTGCTCCTTTTGCCTTACCCTCCACTGAGGCACAGTTTCTCTAGTGCTACTCTGGTATCAGAAGCCTACAAGTCAGAAGGTGCACAAATGAAAAAAAAAAAAACAAAAGGCAGCAAGTAGAATTGATTTGGGCCTCACAGTCCCTCCTTCCTCTCCATCCCCCTTTAGAGTACCAAGCCAGCACAGGGAATTACCAGGGTATGACAGATAGTCTGGAAACACGGAAAACCTGTAGCTGAATTTATGCACTGACATCACCTTTGTCTGCTGTAACGGAGAGAATTAGGCCTATTGAATTGCTCTTCATACAGATATGGAATTTTGAAAACCCTTACTATTGCACAAATGTTGACAGGATATTTTATTTACTGCATCATTAAAGGTTAAAGAGACTCATTCTCCAGAGAATTCATTTTTTTTTCAGCCCTTAATATCAATTAAAGCTAATTACAGCTCTACCCTAATGATTAGCATAAAATATGGAAAAAGCTCTAACTGAGCATTTCTGTTCATTACTTCAATTCTCTTGCATTGCAAGGGCATTTTATAGGTACTGATGCAGCTTTATATCACCCATGACACAGTTCATTTTCTCCTCAGAGGTTCTTTTTGTTACTGAACACTTGAAGATGTTGCAAAGATGCACAAAATACCTTTGATTATGTGAATCAAAGTTTTTATTTAACCAGTTCATAGTTGATGATCAGTGATGATCTCTATGGGCTTTCCTATATGGCTACATACAACATCTAGATAGGAATTTGTTTTGTGACATGGTCTACAGCTTTCATGTATAGAATGTGTAAGTGCATTTTGATATATTTGTGCAGCCAGAAGTTTGCAAATGGAGTGGGGAGGACAATATAACTGTTCAAGGGAAAATGAAAAACCTTGCCTGCCACTTAGGAAGCGAAGCCAGTCTAGTACAGCTGGATGCTTTTACCCATCTTTGCTTGGCAAAATATTCATTCCATCAAAACACCATGGAGTGCCCAGAAAAAAAAAGTTATAGTCCATTCCTTGGACTATAAGGGCTTTGTGCAGCTGAGAGGGCACAGGTGCCACATTGCAGCTCCCCCATCCTGGAGCTGTACAGCTGGTTGTGCTCTGGAATCACAGGCAAGAGGTACTGGAAAATACTTTGGAAAAGAGACCACACAGACCACCCATCAGCATAGCAAGCAGAGTCTTGCACTAACTTGTCCCAAGCTTGTCTAACCTTTTCAGAACTTGTCTACTTGTATCCTAATTTTAGGGTATTTATTGTTAACAAACACTAATCTGGGATCGATCTGTATCCAAAGGTCACAGCAAAAGCCAGAGGGAAGGTGAGGAGCAATACAGATGCTCCTAAGAAGGTCAGCTGCTGCCACTCAGCCTGCTCTCTGGTGGTAACCACACATCAATCAGCTCCCCAGAAGCCTTAGCAACATCCATGGAAGCAAGCAGATGTCTGATGCTCCCAATAATTATAACAGATTCCCGTAGAAATCAGCAGGATACAGAAGTGGGGGACATGCATTTGCAGATTTCCCTTGCCAAGAAATGAAGTGTTTCCCATGCTGGCTGTCGTACTCACGTGTCCCATCACGTATAGCTCAGGCCCAGGACTCCATACTGAGCTATGTGCATCTTCTCAGACAGGTCACTAAACCCACCATCCTTGTCTTGCCTCATCTTTTCAAGACTACAGGTGGCTTTCCCTTTCCCCCTCCTGAATTTTCATGTTTAGCTTTCAATGACTGGAATTCATTTGGCTGGGAGTAAGCGAAACAGCTCTCTTAAGTGGAAGAGCTACCTAATAAAGTTTTAATGGAAGGTATTATTTCTGTTCTTTACATTACATTAAAAGCCAGTCAGGAAATGAAAGCCCAGGAGAGTTAGGCGTGTTGGAAACACTCAGCAAGATAATCTTCAGGGAGTTCACAGTCTAAATGTTAACCTAAGAAACAGAATGTGCTGCAAACACAGACAGCTTGTGCTTATTACAGGCTTAGCAAGCATGTGTAGATATTTATACACATGTACATAGACACACACGTGTGCATATGTACACATACCGAGGGCAGAGGGAGAGTCTTGGGAGAGATTTTCCAATGTCAGGTTTGATATCCAATTGGGGAGCGTCTGGGGTGAAAAGCTTAGTGTCAAGACCACAGCATGGTACATTCACCTGCTCTGCATCACTGAGGTATACAACCGTCCTTTGTTAGCAACATTTAAATAATAAAAAAATCCCACCCATCTTTGGGACTTTTTTTTGTGTGTAACAAACAGATTTGGTCAGTTTGGGCTCCTTGCTAATCCACAGCCTGAACTTAAGAAACCTTCTCACGGTTCCTAGCTGTTCTTTTCATGCTGTGCTAAACTTCTGTGCCACAACAGCAAGAGCAGTTACAGAAATCTGTTTTCAGTAGCAAAAGCAAAACTGAGCAGTTCTCAGCCTCCCCATGAAGAGGCAGTGACATTCAAGCACATCTCAGGAAAGAGAATTAAAATGGGTCAAAAGAGTACCATAAATTTTTGAAACATTGGCTTTGGAGTTGAGAAAGTCGACCTTTCAAGTTTTGGTTGGCTGAGAAGGAGCACATTTATTTATCACTGTTTAAGAAGTTTTTGTACCAACTTAGAAAAATAGTATTCTTTTAAGATGGAAAGTTACATTTTCATCTTAGAATGACACTGTCAGCAACACTGAGAACTACAAAGTACTAACACTTCAAAATCTGCCCTCCAGGTAGAGTATCCAAGAACTTTCAGTCCTTGGATCTGAGCTATTGCAGATCCCACGCTTACACATACATGTCCCTAACCTGTGTTGCTAACCCTGAAGAGATGGCTCTCAACATATCCAGGTAGACCTTGGGTGCCAACACTGTCCCCAGGTCCTGTCCAGGACCTGCTGCAGACCTCAGGTCATCTGATGAGCTAACACTATAAAGATATTCATAGATGATTTCCACAGCTTCAAATCTCAGCATTTATCAGCACTTAGCTCCACTTATGTGGACAATGTCACTGAGAATGAAAATTATCCCTAATAGAAGTCCACTGTCTTCATTAGTGTCCAAAGCAAGGTCTTTCACTACTATTTCTCTTACAAGGGTCTTGATGGATGACAAAGATCTGGCCAAGACAGCGACCAGCATTCTGGCTTGTACCAGCACTGGCATGGTCAGCAGGACTAGGGCAGGATCGTCCCCCTGGACTCAGCACTGGTGAGGCCAAACCTCAAATCCCGGCGTCAGTTTTGGGCCCCTCACTCCAAGGAAGACATTGAAGGCCTGGAGCGTGGCCAGAGAAGGGCAATGAAGCTGGGGAAGGCTCTAGAGCAGGAGTCTGGTGAGGAACAACTGAGGGAGTGGGCTTGTTCAGCCCGAAGAAAAGGAGGCCCAGGGGAGACCTCGCTCTCGACAACTCCCTGACAGGAGGGTGGAGCCAAGGGGGGGTGGTCCAAAGGAACAAGCAATAGGACAAGAGGAAATGGCCTCAAGCTGCACCAGGGAAGGCTTAGATTGGACATTAAGAAAAATTTCTTCCCCGAAAGGGTTGTCAAAAGGTCGAACAGACTGCCCAGGGAAGTGGTGGAGTTCCCATCCCTGGAAGGATATAAAAGCTGTGAAGATGTGGTGCTGAGGGACATGGTTTAGTGGTGACTTGACAGTGCTGGATTAACAGTTGGACTCAGTGATTGGAAATGTCTTTTCCAACCTATATGATTCTGTGATCACTATCCCAAACAAAACAGACTTAAAAGCTGGTTTAAACTAACAAAAGGCAATCTTGAAAATGACAGAGAATAAACTTTCATACAGCCCCAGCAGGCCTTGGGGTGGAAGCAATGCAACTACTTCAACAAGAATACAGTGCTTCAAAAGACAGAAATCTGCAATAACGTCCAACAAGGAACCATCACAGGGCAGTAGCTGGACCCACTGCTGTGCTAACCCAGCTCTAAGGACAGCAAGAACAACAAGAAATTAAAATGCATGGTCACAAAACGCAGCGCACAACAACTTCTGGCATCGGTTTGGTTTGTTTATTATAAAGCCACATCGGCTTTGTGTCGGGTTTTCTTCCTTCTCTCTGCTCACTGGCAACGACTCTAGAGAAGATCTTTGGCATTTTGCTAAAAGTTTCAGATATTGGTTTCCTTTGCAGCACCTGCTCCTTTGCAAGATGATAGAAGCTACCTCCAGGCTCTCTCCCTGAATACATACTGCAGCTGAACAGCTTATTATTGGCCACATTTACTTAATAACCATCACAATGTTTGGGGTTTCAGCCTTGTTGCCTCAGCCCATCTCTGTACTGTCTCTTAGGTAGACTCCGAGACTATTCAGCCCTAGAGGAGCCTTCCCATTCTTTAAGTCACCTCTGAAGCCACAAGCAAGGGAAATAAAACCCATGGACCAGCCTCTCCTTTCCTCACTCCTCATATTCATAGCTGAGAGAGCAATGCAAGAAAGAACACGAGGCCAAACAGCACTCGTCTCAACACACGTCCGAGTGCGACCTGCATATGCCTCTGTCCCAGGGCAGCAATTGCCCAAGCAGACTAATCTCCAAAGTCTTAAGCTTTTCCTGACAAATAGCTGCTGAAATTGTTGTCCATTTGAGTATTCATCTTTCATTTGTAATTTCATTTTAGATCCATTTTTTTTTGCAGGGTTTGCTGGCCTTCAACCAAAATTGCTTTCAGAAATATGGGAAATCTGAGGGTGACTATTTTTTCCTAAGCAAGCCTTATCTCACTGCAGCCTCTAAAGCACAGCCAACCGTCTAAGTCAGAGAGTGTGATTCCTGGGAAAAGTCCATCAGAAGAAGAAATCTTAGAAGCACACTATGTTCTTGTTAACCTGGCCTGCCAGGTGAGAACCCCAAGCAGTTCACATTCGATGCCTTCCACTGAAAATCAGTAATAAAAAAGGAAAAAAAAAATCTGGTTTTGAGATAAGTTGGATCCAAAAGAATTTTAACTGCGAAGCCACCTGAGTTATAAGTTTTGTGGGAGAGGGTGTGCACAGGCAGCGCTCTGCTGAGACGCAGGGAAGAGGAATGGCGAGGCAGGGAGCGGCAGCTAAGCTGGCTAGAAAGGATCTGCAGCTTCAAACACATCACAAGCAGTAGGTGGGCTTTTTGAATAAGGAGAAAATTCATTAACTTGATGTCAAAGATCGCACAGAATTTAACGAAATCCTTAAGTAAGAGATGCTAAGCGTTTCTTAGGCCTCCTGGATCTTTCCTTGAAGATCTGCAAAGAAATGTGAAGGAACTGCTCCACTTTTAGTATCGTGCTGCGAGATTAGATTCTATCCTGCTATACATTCTTTTTTTATAGCCCACTTTCTATTTTTATTCCTGTTCTACTGTGGAAGTGTTTGCTAATAATGTATGATAGGATGCTTTGTCATGAAAAAAACCTTGTATCATTTATCTGTTTCTGAAAAGAAATTCTCAGTACAAATCTAATAAGGAAAAAAAAAAAATCCTATTCTAGCTCCTGTTGGAAGAAAGGGATTGATTTATGGAGAGAGATGAAAAGCACTAAGTATGTATTGCTTGGCAAAATGAGGAATTGTAGAGAACTGTCTTTATGCATTTGAAGGGTGTAAACATCAAAGAGGCAGAGGAGCTATTTAGAGCATTAGGAGGAGGCACATCTAGGAGACAAGAGCTGAAATTAAATGAACATCGTTAACTTAAAAATCATACTTCTGCCTGCAAATCTATTTCCTGGTATTATTACTTGTAGCACTCTAATGAGTATAAATGAAGCTTATAGAAAAAATATCTAATCTATTTTTTCGTATCTGATCAGCAGACCTTACTGTAAAGTTTATAAAGCCCAGATCCTGCAGCTATTCCTGAAAACTCAGGAGGAGAGCATTCTTTAAATCTCCCCCTCTACCTTTCTCTTGCCAACTGGGGCCGATTAGCAGGATGGGTTACTTCCCCCACTCCCGGCGCTCTCTGACTGCAGCCGGTGTTGGCTCTCTAGGATCTGACTCATTGAAGCTGTGTGGGTGTAACAGCTTTTACCCCGCTGGATGGATAAGTTTCCAATCATTAATAACCCTTCTGAGAAACAATAGCATCTTTGCTCACAGCCCACAGGAAACTCCTGCATAGCCCTACAGGATGCCCAAACTTGTCTGCCTTGGATTCAGTTAATTGCCCGCTGTCCTGAGCTAAAGCATCGATGGGAGGAAAAGCTCCGTAGGAAATAAATATCTTTGCTCTCATCAAGGCTTTGGACTGCACTTCAAAAAGCTGCTGAATGTCACACGGCCCGGCGGCGTACGGCGAGCTCAAGGACAAAGTTTTGCTCTCCATTAAATCTGGCTATCGTGAGCTGCCCGTGCCCATCTGCGGGAGCGGGACGGCAGCAGAGCCGTGCCGGCCTCGGTCTCGGCCAGGCCCTTCGCCTCTGCGGAGGCACGGAGCCTGCCAGCGCTGCGGGGGGCTCCCATCCATATGGATGTGCTTGGATAATTGGAAATGTCATGCAGCTGGAGGCTTGCAGCTGAAAAATATCATTTGGTTACATACCTCCCTTCTGATTCCTACCAGACAGCCCAGGATAACAAGACCTGCCCCTCTCTATGCCTTCATTTCTCAAGAAGCATTTTACAGCTGACTGATGCTGACAGTGACAGGGGAGGACTCTGCTCTCAGCCTCCCCAGAGAAATTCTCAGATCCTTCCAGAATTATAGATTCTTTTTGGTTTTTGGTTGGGTTTTTTTGTTTTTTTTTTGTTTTCTTTTTTTTCTCCCCATTTTTTTTTAGTCTAAGTGGGATACAGGACCCTGCTCTCATATTAGCCATGAAAAAGAGGTACAGAAGAGGCTTGCCATGCTCCTGTGCTACCTTCACCAGCACGAAAAGAGAAACCCAGGGGAACAGAGGCAACGAAATTGCAAAGTCCGAGCACAGAGGCCGTGCAAAATGTGGCTTTCCAAATAGCCTGATCCCTTTGGTCAGAAACCAATTGATCATTAAACACAGCGTTTCTTGTGTGTAAATAAAAAGGAAAGGAAATGATTGCAACAAGTTTCTGGTAACAGCCAAGATTCACAAGTTGATGTGTGGTATTTTAACATATATTAATATAAAACATATGTGATGTTTGTGAATGACAAGCTCTGATTTATATTCCTGATATTTCCAGCCCTAAAGCATCATAAGAATGTTGTAATGAAACATATTCAGAAATAAATAGGAAAGGATGAACCTCTGTGTGTAAGAAGGAAGTTACGCTGTTTCCCATGGCCCTGCCTGAGGGCACCCAGGTCCCGCTTTTGTTCACGCCCAAAACCATCAAATCCTAAAGGAATTGAGTTTCTGATGAGCTCTGTGCAAAGCTTGCTCAGCACGCTGAGAAAAGCTCGTCTAAACCAGAGGCCAGCAGCTGCAGTGCTCGGCACAGGGCTGTGGTTGGAGAGGGGACGTAGGCGGCTGGAGCAGAGCTGTTTCCATCCTTCCCTGGGCACCACCATGAGCATCCCCCCTCCCCTTCTGCAACCCCTGCAACAAGCTCATGCTTACAGAACATAAGTCAAAACCCCACCAATTTTAAACCTTAAGCAAAGCAGGACTTACCATGCTGGCATTAGGTAGAAAGGCCACCTTCTGAAGATAGATGATGGTGATCCATGGTCAGGCAGATGCACGGCTGTGCTTCCACTGGAGACCCACACTCCTCTAGCTGGACTCAGGAAGAAGACTGCTGGTGTCAGACTGAGCTTAAATAGGCTTTGGGGTCCATGGGTGGGGGTGGAGAGCCCAGGTGAGGCTGGTCAGGGTCATGAAAATCTGTCAGTGCCTGGGCAGGTTCATGCTTTGCTGAGGGTGCAGGAGAACCTCTTCCATCCTCAGCAGGAAAAAGCTGCCTGACGATGTAGGGCCTTTTTTGGTTGAGATTTGAGTGTCTTCAAGTTCGGTTTATAGGTAGGAAGCAGAAGATTATAAAAGTCCATTTCAGGCCTTAAACACTAAGTCTTTTTTATCATTTCTACCTTTTTTTCTCCAGTATATTTGGATCTGACAGCCTGGATGTGGCCCTAGTACTTCAGAATGCGCACCGAGAAAGTGAGCAACCCCAGCAACCCTTTTGTTAGGGTAAGGAACGAGTAACTAGTTAACATTGAAGTTATTTTTTCCTTTTTCCTCTTAGCAGCACAAGGGGGGGAGGGAAATTAAAGTAATATTTCAGCTTTCAGGTGACTAGGATGGACTTTGATGCTCAAATTTTGTGATTTTCCATACCTAATCTTCTCTTGCTTCTTGCATTTAGCTGGAGAAGAGATCGGCTTCGGTAGTCAGTGGAATTGGTGCATGTAAGAACAAAGTTGGGTCCCTCTAATATGGAGCAGGTAGGAATGACCGTAGCAGAGCAGCGGTTTGGCAGCGGCTCCTACGGCACGGGACGCGAGAGCCACAGGAAAATTCAAGATGGTCAAACAAAGGGAAGGAGACCGTGCGACACTCCAAGTATTTTCATGCTGGGCTTCCTCTGTCCTTTTGCCTCTCCTTAATGTGAGTACAACATTTTCACTGCAGGCTTTCAGAAACTGCAGCAATAACTGGAGCAGAAAGGTACTAACCCGTAGGAGGGCCAGCGTGTAGCTGCATTGCCCGCAGGAGAGCTGAAGAAGAAACCAGCCTGCTGTGAGTTTCCTGATGCCGCAGGCTACCGCAGGAGATGCGCCGTGCCAGGGCATGTGGCTTTGTAAGTGAGAGATGAGTCCATTTATTTCAGGAGAGAATTTGGCCTGGGGCTGGTGCTATTTAGAATAAAGTTGGACTCGGTGACCTGCGGAAAGCACTTGTTCAGCACCTGGTTCAGTTAAGAGCCCAATTTGCAAACAGTAAAATCTGGATGCTCTACCAACCAGAACAGGTCCAAACGTTGTCAGAGGTTACTGTTGAGGTTTTTTCCTGTCTTTTAATGAAATGGACTTTTGTTATCAGGTCATCGTATCCATTTCACAAGGCATTTCACTGTTTTCTAGGTGAACATCCTTTGCTTAGTCTTTCCCATATAAGGGTGAATGTGAAACCTCTTCCCGAAAGCCTCTAAAACTCTTCTCTTGGTCAGTTATGAAAGCAAAGGTACAAGAAAGAGGCTCAGAATTGAGGAAATCACTGCAGAGCAAGGAAAGTCTGACTGTGGAAGCACCCAATGGAGAAAAGCTGGAAGAAGGCGGCATGAAAGAGTTCCTTGTGCCACTGGTCCCTGTACTCTAGCAGGTCATGGAGATGACAGTGCATCCCATGCAGGGCACCCAGACCAAAAACCCACAGCACACACTAAACCACAGCCAAAACAAAGGACAGACTGATAAATGAAGCCATTATAGGTGATGGGGGACAGAGACACAAAGCAGAGGAGTTGAAGTGTTGCTTAATGACTCGTGTGGGCGTGTAGGAGAAGATGGAGAGACAAAACATCCCAATCACTGTCAGCTCCTAATGGGTACAAAATGCTCATCTGAAACCCAGCAGAAGGTCCCTGGCCCCAGGAGAGCGCAAGGAGGAGACAGC
Source organism: Baryphthengus martii (assembly GCA_013396935.1). NCBI lineage: Eukaryota > Metazoa > Chordata > Aves > Coraciiformes > Momotidae > Baryphthengus > Baryphthengus martii. The sequence continues at coordinate 418,101 of VWZK01015534.1, read as the reverse complement.
AGCCAACACTCCTTGTCACCACAAATAACTCTGAACCACCCACACGCACATCTTGGTGCCTGAGACCACATGGGGCTGTCAGTGAATGAAAGCAGGTTTATTTTCACCTCCCTTCACTGCACCATCTTTAGCTGAGGTTTGCCACATTAGCCAGGCCTTACTGTAGCATTAATTGCTACCCAGGAAACGTATGATGGGGATTTTGGAAGCTCACTCACCTCTATTTATCTCCTCACCTCTGTTGACTGTGAAAATGTGGGACGGGGACCTGTGGCAGGACTATCTGGGATGGCTTCGCTCTCCAACAGCTATGCTCAGAAATCCTCGCAGGAATCGGTCTGCGGCACTGCTCCAGGTGGCTGGTGCCTTTCGCTGCCCGTGGATGAGTTTCTTGCAGCTGACGATGGACTGCAGGTTTAACAGTGAGTTGGGAAAGTAAGAAGTTAGGGTCTTATTTAAAGGCAGCCTCACAAAAGGCTTCATCACCAGGCTCCTGGAGGGAGCGCAGCAGATCTGCGGTTATTCACCCAGTTCAAGTGCAAAGAGACTGTTCCTTTGCCGCGTGTATGTACTTTTACATAACAAATTCTTAAAGAGGAGTAATTATAGAAAAACATGTCTCCTAATGAAAAAAAAAAAGAGAACAAGTGCATATGACACCACCTGGGGTACATCAATCAGAACAGACCAGTGAAAGATAAGAAGCTGGATAAACTCTTCATAGAAGCCACCAGCTATTTATCTAAATTGTGTTTCTTGGCACCGTTGAGAAACACTCCCCCTCTTTCTAAGGACAGATGAAAGTAGGACTCCTCTGATGTCTCTTCCCCTCATCCCTCTCACACCTCCCTACCCATCTGAGAACTAGGCTCTGCTTTGGGAGCCCAGCAGCTGCCTGTTCACCAGCCCGCTTAACACAAACCAGGATCTTCCCTCAGGACCAACTTTACTAATATTCTGGCCTCTGCTTTGGCAACGGTGGGCTAATTTGAGATGCAAACACAACTGTTTGCCCTTTTGACCCTATTCCAGTCTTGCACTGGATTTGTACTGCTTTGGCGGTAGGAGAATGTGGGGAATATGCTCTCCACATCGTCCTCTTCATCGGGTAGCAGAGCTGTGCTATATTCATCCAGCCCCTAGACCAAGAATGTTTCACCAACTGATTTAATTACATGAAGCTTATGCAGGAGTTACAGAAGGATTATCTGGGTTTTATCATGGTTATTATAGAAAATTATTATATTGTTACTATTAGAGTTACAAAAAGTAAAGAGGAATCACAGGAAACTTGGCAAGAGCTCATTAGCAGTGTGGTGCAGTCTGCAGGAGCTAATTAAAAATGTCTATACCTCATAATAACCATTTATCTCATCACAGCCTCCATTCCCTACGTCTCTTTCTCTGGATAGAGTGAAAGGGAATGATCTCTTCTCACTGGTGAAGGTTACAAAGTGAGTACAGTGCAATACAAATGATTCTGTTCCAGGATATGAAGCCACCGGCTCTGCTCTTGCCTGTCTGAGCTGTGGGCTGACTGGCCTTGCCTTGCACACAAGGCCACATTCTGTGATCAGGCATCTCCCAGAATTACTTCAAAAAGCATCTCAGCCAACCACGCCACACGCGAGAAGATGGAGACAGGAACCCTGGAGGAGGTGCTGGTTGGGAGACAAGAAAACAGTATTAAACCAGTATAATAACACAAGCATTTAGATTTATTGTACTCAAAGTCTTACTGAAGTTGCTGATACTTCTGGTGTCTCCGTTTCCAGCACTACGTTGGTCTGAATCGCTTACTAGGAGGGCAGGGTTTTCTCGGACAACATCCGTATCTCCTCTGTAGGATTGCTCCTTCTGCCTGCTTTCAAAACAAACAAGGAAAAAAGAAATGACACAGCTTCCAGTGTATCTGTGTTATCTGGAAAGATGAAATCAAGGTGAATCTCGTTCTGTCAACAGAGGTATGAATGCTGACAGGAGATAGGTCAGAACAGGCGACCACTAGCTGTAGTATTGCCCGACAAGTCATTTCTCACGCTCACGATGCCTGGATGCAGATGGGTATTCTTGAAATGTCATTTGATGAGCTTGTTTTCTTTTGGATTTTGGATTGAAGGGATCTGTAGGAAAAGCAGAAAAATAAAGCCCCAAAGCCATGATGGCTGTGATACCATTTTCTGTTCCGCTCCGTGGTGATGACCACCATGGAGGATACCACAGCCCGAAGGCAGAGCCAGCTTGCCTTATTCTCTAGAGAAAGGAGGGCACTTATATTTCTTAATCCATCCCAAAATATCGCTCTCTTGGAAACAATTTCCTTGTCATGTTTAATCTTTGCACACATTTTCAGTAAAGCAGACGGAGCAGATGCTGAATACCTAAATCCTTGAGCATGCTCTAGCTGAAGTCAGATGTAAAATCAACCTCAGAAGCACTGAGATTATGCTTCTCGTGACAGCAAGGACCTAGTCTGAAGTCCGTTGGCCTCCAACGCAACCCAGTTGATCCTCCATCCTACAAGATACTGCTCCTCTGTCCAAGAGTTTACAGTCTCTTGGTCAACTAAAGCCTCTTCCCCTGCCCACCCATCTCTTTGACACCAGTTGACCATGGCTTTGCTGTGTTTCTTTGACCACAGAGAGTTCAAGTCCATGACCCAAGGTGGAAATCAGAACTGTTTTGCCCCATGCCCTATATTTTTTTGTTGTTTCATCCTAAGGAGAACCTCTGTTTGCTCTCTCATTCCTCTTACTCTTTTCTTATTCTTCTTACTCCTTTTTCTTCTTATTATTATTCTTCTTTTTTCTTTCTTATTCTTGTTCTTACTCCATATGAACACAGATCAGATGAGTAGTGCCTGCTCTTAACCAGCACATACAGCCTGGCCTCCTTAGCAACCGGGAACAAGTTTTCTCAAAACCCAATCAGTTAAACCTCACCACTATGCCCATTGAGCAGCCTTGTCTGATACTCAGAAAAGAAAGCCAGGTACTGAAAATCCTGACACTTGCCCTTGAAATATCACCCTCCTTTTGAACATAATATGAGAAAAAAAAATCAGGATTTTGTGCTTGCAACTTCTGTACACTTTCTCTGCTCCAGCTTTCCCTGCCAGATGCATTCCTGCCTGAAACTGTGTTATATCAGCCTGTCTCCCAGACATCCTCTGCTTTCACAGACAGTTTCAACCACACACAGCAGCCCAGCTGCTGCCCCAGATGGGGAAATCTCTTTTTGCAACAGCAGCAGTCAGTAAAGGGCTTGGTGGGTGAAGCAACCCATGACTCACTTCCATGGCTTTTCCAGGAGATGCTGGGGGCAAAGGCAAGACATCGAACTTGACAGAGACTTCCCAACATAGAGAAGAGTCAAAGAGATGTTATATCCTTTGGGTGGCCAAATATGAGTCATTCCTAAATCTAGAGCATGCTTTTCTACTCCTGAAATCAGATTATGTACTAAGCTAAACCAAAGCAAAAATTCCTGATGAAATCAAGCTGGGTCTGCTTTCCTGAAATGAGGACAATTATGAGGAGTATGGACTTAGCTCCATTTTGAATTTATCTGTCCCTGTATTTGGGACCAGATTGAAAAATGAGGCAGAAGAGAGGGAGGATATCCCATCAGATCCTGTGCCCTGAGGAGCGCCCTGGGAGCTGAACGTGGATGCAATGCTGCACAAACTCACCTGAAAATAAAACACCGAAAGTCTGATGAAAAACCTAGATTTTCTTGTGCTAAAATACTAAAATAGTAGTTAAATGAACCATATGAGTTGTTTTAGAATTAGAAGAGGTGAACACAGTGGTATAAATTGTAACATAGGCTGAGAAATGCAATGATATAATCTACAAGATTTCACATACATTCAGCACATGTAGCATGAGGTGTCCTGCCACACACATACGGTGCAAATCAGCTGAAAGGAATAAAGAGCACCAAGTGGCGAGAAATTAGGAGACAGAAAAGAAAGGGGGGGATTAATCAGCATTAGTGCTACTTTCAATCACTGCATTCCCCATAGAAATTAAATTGCTCGACTCGTACCCAGTTACCCGTTATCAATACACGCCGTTGCTTTCATTCCTCGCTTTCCTGGGCAAGCAGCTGTAACGTCCTTGTGCTGCAGCCTTGGCTTCAGCAGAAAGGGGTTAATCTCCTCTCGCTCCCCGTCTCTTGAAATATAACTCACAAATTTGATCGTTTGCTTGTTTTTGTTACACTAGCTGCAGTTGTTCTGGAGAAAATACACCTCGCACCAACACGCTGCAGTTTTCCGAAGCGAAGTTTAAGCCTCCTTTAGCAAATGTAATGGTCGCAGGATTTAAAATTTATGATGAGGGCAATAAGCTATTATTGGCCACAGTGTAAGAGCAAAACACAAGCCCTCACAACCCAGAGCCTGCAGCTCCAAAATATGGATGTACATGACAGAGCCGTAGATATATAATCCTCTATCTGTTGTATGTTACGTACATATGGTACTTGCATACCTATAAATACGTGCACATACATATATCTACCTATAGTTGAAGTGGCCACAAATGATATCTGAGAAAAACAAGTCTCTGTTCTTCATTAACACCTGTAATTCCATCTGGGCTCGTTACTTCTTTCACTGATGTAATGAAGAAAGTAGTAATTCTCCCTAAAAGCTGTGCTGTGTATTTCGCTGCTTGAGTACCAGCCTGGCACATCGATGGGCAGCTGAGATGAGCATGAAGAGTGGTTAGATCCAGTTGTAAGAGCTGAACTTTTCCTCTCTACTCCAAATTAAGAAGAAACCCAGCAGTTTTAGGCGATTTATGTTTCTTTTCATGCTCTAAGCCAGATCAACCTGGAGCTGGGGTGAGGCTGCAAGCATCTGGAGGTCTTCACAAAATCAGCGCTCAGTACAAGTTGGAAACTTGGCCTCGTGTCCCTGAGTACACCAAAAATAGTTTGTCCATGGGGACTAAGTGACCTCCGTGCTCCCTTCCTAACTCTGTGTACTTTATCTGATGGGCTTCAAGGGATTTCCTTTGATTATTGGAAATGCCTCTGGAGATACATTCAGAAGGATCCTGAATGCCTGTAAAACCTCTCCCTGTGAAGTCAGCCCACAGAGAAACCTCATGGAATTGTAAACCTTGGGAGGTTTTATAGCAGCTCCTCCAACATCTGTAATTCCTGTCTCAGCAAACACTTTATACATTGCTCTGGGAGCGGGATGTAGAGAAGGGAGAGTTATTTCAGAAAAAAACAACTCAACTATTTAATATCTACGGCTCTACATGACAGCCAAAATAACATAATCCCAAACAGCGTTTCTAATTCAGACTGTATTAAAATGCATATATAGAGAGAGAGAGAGCAACAGCATTTCACTCACACGGTCATTTTCCACTGGCTGGTCACGGATAAACTCGCAATCATGTCCAGACCCTGCTGTGCTGGAATAGTTAAATAGTTAAATGTTTGAGCTGGCTCTCTTCTAGTGGTTTTCCTCCCTAAAAAGAGGAAAACGATTGTCCCATTCTGGATGCAGAGGAGGCATTTGGGTTAAGAGCCGAGCTGCAGAAGGAGTTTTCCTGAGTGGTAACAAAGGCAGCAGAATGTGGATGAAAAAAGAGGGAGCAGGAAGAGGGTTTTGGTGCATGGGGGTATTTTGATAGCGTACCTGCTTTGGGCCAGAATAAAAACTGAAGGCTGCTTCGGCTGAAGCAAGGCAATGGGTTTGTAGCCTGTCCTACAAAACATGAACGTGTTTTGTATAAATTGTGCCATAGCAATGAGGGGAATCGATACAGAGATGCCTCTGTGTGTGCATGTTTTATATTAAGACTTAGTTGATGACTTCTCATCATTTGAAAGAAATGTTCAGCCTCAGTGCTTGAAATTATCCAGCTGCAGCATTTTCTACTCAATCCAATCTCCAGTTAATTTGATCCTTCATTTATCTTGAACAAAGCCTCCTAATAAAAACATTTGTATTACAAATGATACACTTGATCAATGGGATTGCTTTAGGCAAGTATTTGATAATTTGAACACTAGCTATAAAAAGTTCTCATTTAATCAATGTAGCTGGCCAAAATTTGGAGCAAGAGAAAGGCCCAAACCTGTACATCACTAAACAAGCCAGACTATAATTAAATATCAGGTTATTTAGATGTTCTTACCAACATTATTGTTGGAACTGGCTAGTGTAATCTGTGTGATATTAGCCCTAATTATTTCCAGTAAGATGATTAATTATTTAGCTCACTCAAAGTGACAAGAATGGAAGGAATCAAACAAAGAAGCTGGCTGGGAAGGGAACTAATATTTTGACTTAAATCTTGTAATTCCTTTGGTCAAATCAATGAGAAAAACATGCAGATGGAAGAAGCCAATGAACATACACATCAACAGTATCCAAGTTCCGTAGATGACATTAGACCCTTCGTGGGAGCATTCGAGCCATCCTTGGGAGCATTCAGCTCTGCTGCGTTGAGATGGCCTTTCAAACACAGGAGACCTTCGAGGTCACGGGCTGCTCCGCTGTCGCTGGTACGTTCTTTGCCCTGGGCTTGGGTCCGAAGTTGGAAACATTATCCCTTGGCAGCCAAAGTGGATTTCTGCTTTATTGCATCTGTTGCTATCCCTGGATGCTTTGAGAAGCAATCATAGTGCTTGGAATTTTAGCCCGTGTTTATTTTCATTAATGGTGGTATTAATCACCATTTTCCTTTGGTCTCCACAGACCGCTCAGGATGCTCTTGGAAAGTAAAGACAAATTCCAGGTCAGGACATGTGTTATTTGCTCTTATTACATGTGAAAAGTGAAATCATTCATCTCTCTGCTCAGGTTTGTGCATGAATATACGGAAAAAACTTCTAGTAGCTCCAGCATCCCTCCTGCACTTTGGTCAAAGAGCTTTATTTTGAAACAGCTACCAACAGCTCTATTATGAAAAAAGCTCAAAAGGTCTAAAAAATGTCTGCAACGTGCATCAGGCTATTTTAATTTGTTTCTTCAACCCTTTAAAATCAGCATTTTTAGGACTTCATTTAAAATGGAAGACCAGGAAGTAACGCAGTGAAGACTCTCCTGTCACATCGTGCGCCGAGTTGTACGACACAACAGCCTCAAATCTCTTTCAATCCATCACTTATTTCCCTCTAGAAACTTTTTTTCTTTTTTTTTTTTGCTGTATTGTCTTTGTTATTTATTTATTTGGTTAGTTGACTTCAAGGGACATTTCTCCTGGCTGGATAAAGACATTTCACAAACAAATGCATGGAAACATTTTTGATAACGCTGCAGAAACAGCCGGCGCGCTGGGTCCCTGTGGGCAGGTAATGCTTTGTGTCATTCAGCAGCCACCGCTCTGCTCGATTAAGGAGCAGCATTTTTCACAGCCGGAGCGGCTGCTACAACAACAGGCCTCAAGCAGCGGCGAGGACCAAAGCAGGAGGAATTAAAGGGCTGCTTGAGGTTCCACAGGGCTCTAAGGACTCCCCTGGGGAGGATAAAAAAGAATTAGAAAGGGGTTTTATTGACGAGGATATGTTGCTCGTGCTTTGATACGCACACAAAGGACAGTAATTGTAAGTATGTGGAGGAAGGTTTCTCCGTGGCTGAAACTATCATTTATACCCTGTGGAGAGTTAAAAAAACCTCTCAACGAAGAACTTGGGTAGACATTCTACCTCTTGTAGCGTTTCACAAGCCGCTCCAAAAGGCCCAAGGCCCAAACAAGCAGAAAGGATTTATTAAGCAGCAAAAGATAACAAATACTTTCCTCCTGCCATTTCAATGAGCTCCAAGTCTCCCACAGAACCCCAAGACACTGAGAGGGGAGAAAGATTTGCCTCACCATCAGCAAAACGTGTTCTGCAAAAAAACCCCTCAGTCTGCCGCTGCCGAAGGAGAGGCAAACATGGTGTAGGCATCCGCTTAGCATCTGGAGTGAGGAGCATCTGCTTTGAGACACCCCGACGTTTACTTTGAGTGAGGAATTGTTGCTCTGGTTGTAATACTTCACGAGCAAGACATATCAAGTGAATGGAATCCACACAAATGAGGTCGTTAGCATAACAGAACGCGCTCTTCATTCCTTCAAGAATGAAAAATATGAGTAATTCCCTGGCAAGGCCCAATTACAGCCTGCCAGCACTAGCACATGGGTTATATCTATTATGAAATAATAAGATAACATTAATAAGATTCCCGGAAAGAACATTAGACAGCCACTCTCTCCCAACCACATACAACCTATTCTAACTATTCAGGCTGTCTCCTGCCTGTGTCGCTCAACGCTCGCCAAGTCGTTCTTGTTGTCTTCGGCGGGAAAAGTTCAGGTCTACTAGCTTTTAAGCAAGAAGCTTCAAGTGGGGAAAGGGGTGAGAGCTCTGGGAGTGCTAAGATACACTGGATAGCTACTCTCTTTTAAGGACTCTGAGTTTCAGACATAAATGTGAGAGCTACAGCAAACAATCACGCAGCTCGTGAAACGTTACTGAAGATGCCCACAGCTGTATATTGGGTCATTAACCCGAGCGTCCAGGCACAGCTCAGACACGTGCTGGCAGTGCTTCCAGCCTCTCGCTCCAACAGCGACTGAATCACCACTTTTTTTAGCTTATTTACTTGCCTCCTGAGGCTCACGGCCCTGCTTGAACTCCCAGCATTCTGACCTGTTTCATGGGTGAATCAGCACAGGCAAGGAACGGGACTCATGGGTTTTCAGATGAGTATCACCCCCCTCTTCCTGAGATATTTGCGGAGCTAAGATTAGGGGGAAAAAATAGTGAACAAGATGTATGCAGGGTCGGGTGTAGCATCACACGTTGCTCAGAAGCCTAGTAGGATAGGAGGCAGCCGTGATCTCCATCACTGCAATTTAGCAAGATGTGTCAGACACCAGTGAGGAGCATGCAGCTCTCCAGGATCAAGGACACGTTTGACACCAGCAGCCAGACACGGCAACTTTGGCAGGTGGCTAAATTGGCTCCATAGCCTCACTGGCCCTTGTCAGGGAAGGGAAGATGCAGAGTCTCAGCACAGAGGGTTATAATGAGGATTAATAAGGCGTGTGAAGACACCCTGTAATTGTCCGGCTGGCTGTTTCCTTTGCACCTTATGTTATCATTTATGCTCGTGTAAAGTGGCTGTAAAATGCTCCAGGTCTGACTCAATATAACTCCGCAGACTCTTTGTACAGGTGTAAATTGCTCTGAGACATTCAGGGCAATGTCTAAATGCAAACTAATCTGAACATCTCTGTTGTCTTTTTTTTTTTCTTCTTCTTCTGTAAACATTTCTTCAGCCAATTGAACACTTTAATGCCCAATAAGCCGCAAAATATCAGGTATTTCATGCATAAACTTACTTTCCAGAAACAGAATTTGCAGTGCTGGCCTGGAGGAGGGCTAGAGCTTCATCAAGATACCAGACCTGGGCCACCAGCACTGCCATCCTGTGGGTTGGTCACTGCCCACAGCCCTAAGACCAAGCAGAGGAGCATTCACTCCACAAACCTCAGGGGCTGGTGCAATGACAGCAAGCTTGAACCCAGGGGAAGCTATGAAAAATGCGGTAGCGACAGAATTTTGGAGGGAATGGGCAAAAACCGCTGCCTGACCTTGCCCAGACATAGAAACAACTCAACTGCAGACCTACAGCAGCTGTAAAATGAGCCTGAACTAAAAGGTATGAGTTGATATTACAGGGAATAGCCCGTAAGAGGTGGAAGGCTGTGATAGACGCACTCCTACAGGTAGCTTCAACCTCTGGCAGCTGCAAGGTTTCAGTAATGAATGTCAGCCTGCTGGCCAGCTGCGAGGGGAATAAACAGCCATTTGCCTTCAGTGGAAGTAGCATCAGTTTGACATATGACATTCAAATGATATGAACTTTAAAAGTGCAGTTAAAAGACTGCTGTTTGACTCGAAAACTTGAATCCACCAAAGCAGCATCACATAGCCATTTACCTTAGCTCTGTGGGGGATTGAATCACTGGGCTTAAAAATGAAAGATCAAAGCGTTCCTGCAAGTTCAGTCCACGGTACGCTGTGTGTCCAGCTGACAGAGTACGTGTGGCTGAGTGATTAGAGGGGTTAAAGATGAGTCCTCCTGTTGTTGTGTCCTTTGCCGCTGCAGGTGACTGCTGCTGGTGGGGCTGAGGAGCCACAGAGGTGTCTCTGTGGGACAGACAGATGGGGAGAGGCTGGAGACGGATGAATTTTGGGGCTGTGGGATGGAATGGGGGGAGTAAAAGTGATTTTCCCTACCTGGTCCTGTCCTGAGGTCCAGCACTCTCTCCTCTTGGCATCCTCCACCTCCTTCATGCTGGTGGGCTCCTCTTTGAGGCTTTTCTGCATTTTGCATTGTATGATGCCAGCCCAGGCTGCCCAGTGTCCATCACCAGCTGGTTTTTGAGCTGCCCATGAAATGAGCGCTGCAAAGAATTTACCTCTCTATTTTAGGAGACCTTGTTATGTACTTGTTACATTACCCTGTCAGCTTAATATCAGCAGTCATAACGCTTTTATAACCAACCTGCTGAAGTGCTTTTGCTTGCGAACCTCACGCCAAAACAAGAGCTCAGGACCAAAGCTGCTGCAGGAAAAAAAAAAAATCACTGCTTCCTGACCTTTGGGCAGACTCTGCGGACTGATTATTCCATCGATTTTAACCCAATCGAGCATTCAATAAGGTTGTCTGGAGGCCTGTCTCTCTTCAGCAGCAGGTCCAGTACAGCATCAGCAGCAATAATGTGGACAACCTCTATGCAAGCCTGGATCAGGGTCATGAAAGCTTCCAACACCTGGCAAATTGTGGCAGCAACAGCCACTCTAACCCAGGACTGACCTGGGGACCTCCTGCTCACCAGCTCACACAGCGACGGGAGAGGACCAAGAACCAGTGAAGGCTTCAAGAACATCTTAAGCCTGGCAGTGATACCACTGCAATGAGTGAGCACCATGTTCAGCGCAAGTGGGTGCTCTCCCTTGAAACAAGCCTAAATAATTCAAGCAGAAGTGAATGGGACCAGGTTAGAATGATGCAACTTGATGGTGGACTATCCTTGGAGAAGGGTCTGTTGCTAAGATGAAGTTATATTTGCGTTAGGAAGCAGTGCTGTGCTATAGGAGGGGGATATGTAGAGCAAAGGAGTTGATGCTGAGGACCCTGTATTCATCCTATACGTTTTTTAGGAGGAGCAGAGGACTTGCTTCAAGCTGCAGCAGCTGGAGCACGTAAGATGAGCTCCTGGAGCTCTTCTGCTTTAGTGTCATCCAAAAAGAAACTCGTTTGTTCACTCTGTGACCTTGCTGTGATCTGAGTCGCACCAGAGGATAAGGTGGATGCACACCAAAGCTCACGATTGTCTAGTTGTAAATAATTTTTAAAAGACATTTTACAGGCAGGTAAACTGAGGCACACAGCTGTTGAAGGGCACAGCTCCATTTCCTTCTAGCTACAGGGGAGTGATGCATGCTTGCTACCTCTAGAAACCAGTCCAGAAAGGGTTCACACAAAACAACCCCCAAATAGCTGCTTAGTTTGGAATACAGCCAAGTAATAGTGCTGTGCCTGTCAGAAAACTCACTGTATCCAACTGATTCCCAACTGCAAGGTCCCTCCTTGCCCGTCCACAAAGCCAAAATGGGGCAAAACCTCCAAGGATGGCAAAACCTCCCTTTGAGGGTGGCGAACCTAAGACGAGCGGGGCACCAGCAGAGGCGTGCACTTTCTGCCCTTAAGCGCGGCCGGATTTGGTGAAACAAAGGTGGGATTTGGCACACCTCAGCATCCCCTTACCAGAATCTCATGCGGCTGCCGGGAGGTGAAGCAGCGCTGTGTGTTGGCCGCTCCATCTCTCCATGGGTACGTGGGTGCCGCTGGTGGCAGCAGCTTCATCGGTGCAAGGTGCCAGCAGGTGAAGATGCCTTTGAACAGAGATGAGAGAGGCCGAAATCCTTTGACACTGGCGAGTGAACTGTGTATTACCAAAATGTTAAGTAGCTTTGTGAGAGAGATTATCCTGAAGGATGTTTTCTGTGGTGTTGACATTTGTATGTGAGTGATTAATTCCAAGACAGCCCTGGAGCGAGGAAGCAAAACCTTCCCTTGCTGTGACTGGGCAACCTACGGCCTTTGCTCCAGCGAGGTTATAATTCATCCCTGACCTGTGACACTATGTGTGGCTTCCTCACCCTCATCTTCTCGGTCACCTTTCAAGGCAGATTGCTGAAGATTTTCCATGACCCTTTTTCTGAACCGCTGCGAGGGTGCAGGAGCTTTTCTGCCGTCTGCTCTTCAGGGATCTGACTGTTTCTATATTTTGTCATTCTCCCCTGAGATGTGCCATCACAGCCAAACACAGTGACACAGCCTCGAAAGAAAAGGGGACAGGAACAGCTGAAAATGAAGACCAATTGTCACTTTTGTACATTGGTGGCAGAAGGGAGCTGCACTGCTGCACGTTATGGAGGCAGAAGGGGAAGCCATGGCTGTCCAAGCTGCTGGGCACTTTCTAACCCTCTCACCCAGCTCATGGGTGACTTTCCAGAGAAGCAGCCTTAATCTTCCTGTACACTTCCAGTCAAGGGTGTCTTTCACTGGGGAATTTAATCTGCTGCAGAAGGGTTATTATGTCTCTTTTGAGGTGTTCTACTCAATTCCTAAAATGCACAGAAAGAAAGTATAAAAAGAATATATAATAATGTGTACCTATAATCTATCTATCTCTGAAAGAATAGAAGAGAAATACAAAAACTGCTGTATAGTGAATAAAGTTCCTAAGATCAATTTTGCAGTAGGAACCTCTTCACAAACAGCAATGGCCCTGCTCGGCCATTTATTTTGGAGTGTTTTATCTTCAGCTCTGCATCTCCAGAAGCAGCTCTTACTACTGATGATACACACAGGGATTCACTCAGGATCTAATGAGTTTTCACCTCGCAGGAATCCAGGCAGCACTGTGCATGGCAGCGACTGGGATGGATGTATCTGCACACGCAAGTATTTCATCCAGTGCCAAAATCTGACAGCTTGGAAGGAGACAACATCCACCTGGGTAAAAGTACAGTGAAGGAGATACATCAAGTGTTCAGGAGAGCACTTTGAACCCTGCATGAGATTGCCCAGTCTGCAGCATTGAGCATGTGCTGGAATCAAACCCCTCTGCTTTCACAGAAAAGAAAAAAAAATGCTTGGCTGAGGCTAACAAGACCACACCCTCAGTAATTTGTGATGGTACAAGGTGACGGTGGAAGGATGAATTGCAAAAGAGAGCTTTTCTCTCCCCTCTGTGGCACTGAATTTTGAGGATTCCACCAATGAAGTGAGGAAGCCCAGCTGGGAGAGGTGACGGGACCAAATTGCTATCTGACCAATAGATTATGAGACCTAAGGATGGACTTACTTCTTTATGGAGGAAAGAGCAGAAGCAGGGAATGGCATCAGTTGGTTACAGAAGAATTAAGTGAATGTTTTATTGCAGTCAGCCCTCCAGCAGCGCTTTCTTGAGGAATAATATGAAATGTCTTCCAGAGTCTGAAAAAATGACAAAGTCTAGCAAAACTTTCCTGCTCTCAATAGCAAAATTGGACATCTGAAGGCTTTCAGTGCTGCACCCTGCTTCATTATTAATTCAGCTAATTTGGTCTGATATATGGCCTAATATAAATCAGACACCAAACGGTATCGTGATGTCAGTATAGATGGTGCCTGTGTTGACAACACCCTCCATAGGAGGCGGCTGCACGACCATGGTAAAAGAAGCAAACATGTAGGGCACTTCTCTCCCACATTGCAAATCTCCAATCATTAGGGGTAACTCCTCGTCTCTGGCCTCCTCCAGTTAATTCATCTGCTCTCTGAATCATGCAAAAGCATCTAAAATCGTAAGAAACTCTAAATAAATCAGCAGTGGGAAATTTGCCGTAAGGCGTTCATTCCTGCAAGGATGTGATCATTTTAACACTTGTCAGGGTCAGAGCACAGAGCTGAGGAAACAGCCCTGGACAACTCTGCGTTCCCAGGAGAATAAAACCAGAAGACATACAGAGTCACCCAGCAGGCAGCAGGAACAGGAGCAATGGCAGCTTTACTTAACTACGTGCAATTTGCTCTCCCTATCTTGATTTAAATTACACTGCCAGAAGAGAATGGCAGTGTCTGGAATCAAATTGCTTAGAAAAGTGCCTCTTCAGAGGGAGAGGAAAAAAAAATGCCCAAATAACTCGAGTGCAAATGGTCTTGCAAAATGCCTATTGTGATCAGGGACTCGAGATCCGGGGCTAGTTTTCGTCAGGACGATGCTCATGTAATTATTCTGGGCCAAACCCTTAAAGCCCCGGTTGTAAAATGGGGGTTTGCACCACTAACATTTCTACAGCACACACATTAATCTGGGTCTCCTCTTGAGACTCACAGGAGGCACCATCAAACAGGAGTCTCTGATCTCTTCCACCTTTCTTCACTTCTTCACATCCACATGGGCTCTGGGGACCATCTTCAGGACAATGGGCTGCTTTGGTTGCATGAAACCTTTGGTTTCCAGAGCCAGTGAGATCTTAAGGAGGAATAATAAAAAAAAAAAAACAACAAAGTAGTCATGTAAACTGGGAATAAGGACAGTAATGACACCAACAGGACCTCCACAGTCTACCTATATCTCCGCCATGTCTTGTTTTCATTGTGTTTCCTAACTTACAGATGTACTTCGAGCAGAACTATCACTATTGCTCATGCAAAACAGCTGGGATTTAACAGCCCTCAACTCTTGAAAAAAACTGGTTAGTGAATTCTGGCTTTCACATGGCATGGTAGGAAGAGCTGCACTGATCGACAGGCTGCACGTGGAGGGAAAACCAGCTAAAATCCATCCAGGGAGCTGCAGCTAAGGAAGGGCAAGCAGTGCCATTTTGTTTAAAGCTGAAGCGTGCCAGAGCTAAGGGGAGCTAGATCGTAATGGGAGCTGGAGGAGCTATAAGCTCTCCAGGAAGAATGAACCTAAGATTGCTGTTCAGACTGGGGACTGAAGAAAACGCATCCTCGCACAGAGAAGCGACGGGCTCCCTGAGGGCGGGCTGGAAGTCTCAGTAAAAAGACCAGTTAAAACTAGTGTTGGAGGGAGTTATCTTCCAGGGGAGGGGGTGAATGTTTTCCCAAGTCTCCTCCATCAATTTGCTGCTGCTCTCCTTCTCCCCGTAAGGACAAGGGTAATACAGCCCTAGCCTGACAAGCTATATTGAAATCCCCATACCCCCATAAGCTTTGTTTCAGGAACTTTAAGCAGTGTGGCTTGGAGCCCAGTGTGCCATCAGTGGAGAAGTAAGAGGAGGCTGCAGCTCCCATATACGTATTCCAAAGGGATGCTCTGGTATGAATTTTTCCCTCTCGCTCTGATCTGATGTACATGACATCTTCTGTAGAAAAAAAGGGCCGAAAGAGCCCCATAAACCTATGGGCACCAATAATACAATACATATTTAACTTGTCTCCTTTTAATTAAAGGCAGTTATAAAAAGAATCAATTTTATGGATTGCAGAGGACTAGAAAAATGTCATTAGACTTGGGGGAGGGTGGATAGGTCACTGCATTGTTAATGGACTATTACAGTCTTTCACCTCCGGGTTACTAGTTGAGTTGCAATCTGAATCTGCAGAGATTCCAGCCGAGCACTCATGCCAAGTAATAATTTAATAAGGATTTTTTTCTGTTTCTTACAACAAATGTCCTTCGAATACACTTGCTGCCCCCACTGCTCCGATTTCCTAAGCTCGCCTCAAACAAAATATATTAATGGCAACGTTTTTCGTGGCAGTCAATCCAGAAAGCTGGGTTGGGGTTGGAAGCAAACACCGAACACAGTGCTACCTGCCTCTGAATCATAGGGAGTTGCCAAGTTATCAGGAGTGTTTGCTTGACATATAATTTCCAACAGCTATTGGATTTACTTTATGTCAAATAGCTTCATCTGGCAGGGCCTGACCCACCAGCACTGCATGTGGCCTTCACAGGGATCCTGGGCAAAACCAAGACCCGGAGGGATCCTGCACAGCCTCCAAGTGAGATGGGGTCACCAGGTCAAATTTAGCTCAGATTGTGCTTGCTTGAAAACTGTAACCCTTTAGAGACTGCCTGCTGGCCCATAAGAGATGAATTTTGGTGGGTTGGGAGCTCTCATGGAGAACTGCTACGTTTGTGTCATGAAGTGCGGCTTTGGGGTGGGCTGGGGGAATATTCCCTTTCTGGTCTTTGAAACAAGGTCTTCCTAAGGTGGGTCAAGGCAGACTGGCAGTGTACCATGGGGGAGTGAGCGTCCCAGAACTTAGGTGCTCTCAAAGAGTCAGAGGACTTCAGGGACTTCAGTCTGACATATTCCACTAACATTAAATTTGTTTCTGTAGAGGTTTAAAAAAATGTATCAGTATTTGTTCCATCACTGGATGTGTTGTTCCATCACTGGATGTGTTCAAGACCACGTTGGACAGGGCTTTGAGCAATCTGCTCTGCTGGAAGGCATCCCTGTCCATGGCAGGGAGGTTGGAACTAGATAATCTTTAGGGTTCCTTCCAACCCAAAGCATTCTATGATTCTATGATTTGTGGTGAACTATTTAAATTAAATGAGAAGATTTAACTGTTTTTTCCCCTACACCTTTCTAATCCTCAGTGAAATCTGCCTCCCTGATCTCTGCATGAAGGAATAAAACCCAAGACTGCAGACAAGGTTTCAGGCTTCAGTGGTCCTGAAGCTAGCAGCCTCTGAACTCCTCGGGGAAGAGAGGGATTTAACACGCATGAGAGACAGCTCCCTGTTTGTCCCAAGATGTAGACAAAAGAGAGTGCACAGAACCATCTCAGTGGGACTACAGGGCAGATAACGAAACACATAATCCCATTTCCTCACCCGAGTGTCTTTGCGGGTTCTGACCGTGAACTTTTGCAGCAGGACGACCACAGCCACTTTCACGATGAGGAGAGCGAACCGCATTCCTATGCCATTCCTGGGGCCGGCCCCAAATGGCAAGAAGGTGTAGGGGTCGATGGATTCCTTATTCTCTTTACTGAACCTGATTGCAATCAGAAAAAGAAAAAAGTTAGAAAGAGCTACAGTTCCAGGATGTGTCAGCTTTCAGATCTGAAGTGCTGAAGGGTTTGGGAAGGCAAAAGCTTTTTGTGGTTCTTTGTGTATTAGAAGAACCCAGCTAAGTCCCTTATTTCTGCCTCAATAGATACCTTATACTTCTGCTTTTATCCTGCTGCTTGGAGTTGGTTGTGTATCTCCAGGTGCATCAGGTGAATAGGGAATACCTGAAATATGTTAATGGCTTTAATAACTACTCTTTTCTCAGAACTCCCTCTCAGCTCAAGAACTGAACCCAGATTTCAAACCCTCAACCGCACAGGTCTACAGCTTCACGTCTTCCCTTTAGATCAAAAGACTGAGCGAGCACAAAGACGTTCTCCCCCTGCGTGACTAAAGGCAGGGTTGCTTTTGAGACATGCCAGCCATTCCTCTCCTCATCATGAAAAACAGGGAAGAACAATCAGTTTCACAGAGAAATTTGCTACAGAGCATTTTCAGTAATACTTCTTAGTGATCACTTAGTTTTCATGTCAGAAAGCTTTTCATTCACGGCGCATGGGGTCTAGGTGCAAACTCCAGCCATATTAAGTCAGCAGTGAAGTGTCTCGCTATCAAGACACCAGCACATCCCTCTGATGAGCTCCCAGCAAGGCAAGTGGTCCCTAAAGAGCTCCTGTCCAGTTCCCCGTGCCGGTTTGTCAACCAGAGTAAGGATAGAGCTACTGGAGGATCTGACAGAGACTCCTAAGCAAGGATTGTTTCATAACTTGAGCCAAAAAATTAAGTTTTATTTCCTACCCGTCTTTGCCCTTCCACTACTGATTTGCACGGCGTTGTGCCAGTCACCCAATGGCTTTTGTTTTAATATCTGGCCATAAACCCCTCAGTGGTACAGCTGCTGGGAGCTGCTCTCACTGTCGCTCCTTTCAATGCAGTTAATTAAATTCCATGCACAGTTTATGGATGTAGATCATAAAACTCCCCTCACGGTAATGCTGGGACTAGATGTCAGACAATGATAAATGCCTAATTTAAATGTTATAATCATGCATTCCCCACTTTTGCTGCCACTCCCACTCCCAGGGCTAAGGTTGAATATGCAACTATTCCCCCCTTCCCAGCCCTCACCTCTCAGGCCTGAACTCCTCTGGCTCTGGCCAGTATCCCAGGTGACGATGCAGTGCATAGGCTGGGATCACAACCACCATGTCCTTTGGAATAGTCACACCGTTGATCTCCACCATCTTCTTACAGACCCTCTCAATCCCACCACCAGTGGGGAAGAGCCAGAGGGATTCATTCACCACCATATCGAGATACTCCATCTGTGTGATGGCGTTGCACATGGGAGTAGCCTGGGGATAAGAATCAGGATGGCAACAATAACAGGACTTGAACCCCTGCTTCTGGACCTCTCCAAAGCTTCCCCTTTAGGCACCAGAGACCAGAGGAGGGGAAATAATGCCAGCATCTCCTCCACTTTCCAACCTGACTTCTGGCTCAGGGTCTACAAGGCACAGGTGGGAACAACCCCAGCATGTTAACATAAGGAAAATCCTGTGAGAGTGATGGAGCCCTGGAACAGGCTGCCCAGAGAGGTTGTGGAGTCTCCTTCTCTTCAGAATTTCAAAACACACCTGGATGCAATCTTGGGCATCCTGTTCTGACCCTGCTGGAGCAGAGTGTTGGACAAGATGATCTCCAGAGGTCCCTTCCGACCCCTATCATTCTGTGATTCTGTGATCTCCCCACCCACCTTTACCTTGTTAGGCAGGTTTGCATTAATCTCATCCTGGAGTTTTTGCTGCACATCAGGATGGGTGGCCAGGTTATATGATAGGTAGTTGAGGGTGGAGCTAGTGGTCTCATAACCAGCAAAGACAAAGATAAGAGCCTGAACCAGGATTTCCTCAGCGCTTAATGCTGAAAAGAAGCATGAAAGCACATACAAGACGCTGAAAACTACAGTGATTAACCCTCGGGAATTCAGGATCCCACGCATCAATCTAGGTAACATTTTTCATATCTACTTAATAATTGCTAAAGGAAATATCTAGCTAACCCTCCAGTGCCACAAAGTGGTGGGTCTATCACTGTTGTACAGCCAGAAAACCACTGTCAAGATCAGCAGTGTTACGTTGCTCTCCTCAAGAACAGAATCAAGGTATGTGCGGCCTGAGCCCGATTCAGACAGTCTCTTCTGTCTTCTGGCACCGTGCTTCTCAGCAAAACAAAAAACAAACAGAGGCACATGCCAGGAAAAGTTAGAGACAAAGAGCTGTCCAGCAGCTCCTCTAAGCCATGAGGTGAGCGTTGTGCTGCTGAGAGATTAGCAGCCCTAAGCATACTGTGGCAGTGACAATAAGGACAACAGAGGATTTTATGAGAGATAATAAAATATGACTGACGTGATAATCATCAGTACAGCCGCACTGCTGAGATTTTGGATTTCCCATAGGCCCAGTCCTCCTCCAGCTGTGGATGCAAAGTACCAGTGGCCTCTGCTTTACCTCCTTCAGCTTCCCACTGGTGAAGGCTGGAGACAGCACAGTACGAATCCTTCTCCACTTCTCATCTTCAGCCGTGTTGAGGGTCGAGTCCAGGATCCCACTCAGATGGAAGTTCTGCACAGGGAGAATGTTACAGCAAAAAGGGACATGGTGATACGGTAAGATGGATGAAGGTTTCCAGCCCTCTTTCACACGTCAGAAATAAAAACCAAACACACCCACCATGGAGTATTAACTTGGCCCATAAACATATCAGCTCTACCTCAACCAGCAAACAACAGAAATGGAAACAAAAGGGTAACGAGTCACAGATGACACCAGCCCTGGGGTACATCCAGGCTGATGTCACATGGATCCAGCCAGAGTGGCTTCTACATCTTCTTAGCACACTCTTGTTAGAGCCATTGATAAACTGGGTCACAACAGAGAGCAACTACTTGCTGTAGGGCTCAGAGAAGGAGAACAGAAACCAAGAAAAAACTCTTTTCTTGTTATGTGCTCTGTACTGGAGAGCAAAGCACAGGACTGGATACCTACCCGGCGATTGGTGAAGATGCTATAGCACACTTTCACCAGGATATTTTTGATGAGGATGGGGTCCAGAACGGCCAGCACAGGCTGTCTGCCATCAAAATCCTAAGCCAAGAGAAACCCACAGTCAGCTGAAGCAAAGACAGCCTGCTTTGCCTGTGGCCAGAACCCTGACATCGACCGCTGGAGCCCAAAGGGTTTGGGCCAGCTGAGTCCCCTCTGACAAAACACCCAAAGGGATGAGGCTGAGACTGTTTTATTATGTAGTAAAGCAGGAGAAAGGGAAAGAAAGTGCCAAACACAGACAGCATAAGCGTTTCTAGCTACCGTCTGCGGTGTTAAAGTGTTGCCAAAGCAGTGTGGGTTTAGATAAAAGGCAGCTTTTGCCTTGACACTGATCCCCTGCACTTGGGCTGCCTGAGCTCTGCTTCTGCAACCGGTAGTTGGAGTCGATAAATCCACACCAAATAGCCTACCTGTGGGGTAGAGAGATTCCCCTGCCTGGCCTACGAGGCAATGAGGGGGGAAAAACTCATCTGTCTCCTCCATTTTCCGATCAACGGAGACAGAAAAACTTTAAAGCCATGGTGCGGGCTAAAGGGCAGGGAGCCTTGGGCCACAGCTGAGGGAAGCTGCTGTCTTCAAGAGGCTTGTGAACGTTTAATCTTCTGAGAAAAAAATGTGCCAGGTTTCATGAAGTCTCTTAGGATTTTTTTTGCGCAACAGTTTCGCTTCAGTTTGAGATGTTCTCAACAGAAGCACGATAAGAGGACCCTGCACAAAACCAGCACTGTGCAGGGAGCAGGGAGGCAGGTTGAAAGGTAGCTCGTGCCCCGGCTCTGGGAGAAGCAGGGAGCAAGATGAAAAACATTGCGGCAGCCTGCAGCTTGCTTTCTGCTCAAGACAGACAGAAGAGCAGCTTCAAAGGCATGAGGCTCAGTTTGACATCAAGCAGGGGAGGTTATTTTCAAGGCTTCTGAAAGCAAATGACCCCTCAAAACTGGCTACCATCATCCCAGCCCTGCACTGTACTGAAATCCCAGCAGGAAAGAAGCCTCAGAGAGATGGCTGGAGATTTTCCCAACGGTAAACCTGGATTTTCCCGAGCCGTTGCTGCTGGAATTACAATGCCAAGACATGGTGGAATTTTCATTCTATTTTGGAGCCAAGGAGCGTCCCAAACAGGCAGTTTTGTTCTGCAGAAAGACACTCACCCCCAGATTTTGCCATACTTTTCAAAGCACAGCTGATCAAAATTCCGAACTCCCTGCGAAAGAAGAAAGGAGAAATGAGCAGTTAGCCAGAGCCGAGTGATCAAAGCAGGTCACAGCTGGCAGTGCAGCGCATCCCACAGACCCATTGTGAGTGGCAGAGGTTGGGGAGGGGGGTGCGTGGTGGAGTCATCTAGACACTTAGGGGACATTTGCACTGGTGGGAAAAAAGAAAGCAGAGAGGAGGAAAAAAAAAAAAAGGCAAAAAAAAAAATAAAAAAAAGCAAAGCACTTTCAACTTCCACTACCCAACCTGAGCTAAAAATGTAATAAAGACAAAGTACGACAGGGTACATGGTTTTAGCGGGAGCGGAGTTAGCAGGCAGAACTAGATCCCAGGGTGTCCTTTATCTTCAGCTCAACAAGTCAGAGCTGCTACTGCCTTGTCCTCATGAGATCTTCCACTGCAGTTCCTGAACCGGAGCGAGGATGGCTTTTTTGTTGTGCTTTGTTTCCATTAAGGTATTAACTGATGCACATGGGGATGAAACTTATGGGACACATAAGACCGTGCGTCGACCAAGAGACCGCGTGCAAGCTGTGAACCCAGCAAACACGAGCTGAACCACCTCTTTCGTTGAAGCTGGTACATTTTGCCTGCATTTGCAGACAGTTACCTGGGATCAGCTTCTACCCAGTCAGGTGGTAAGGTTCGGTAACTTGATAATATCTGAGTTTTATTTAGAAATCCATTTGTCTGGTTTAGTCTCAGGCTGGCTCAACAGCAAGCGGCTGGATAGGACATTGCTGGGGCTAATTTAGTCTCTTTGTGGGGATGACATAGAGCACAAAGAAACACACAGTTCTCAGAAATTAGCAGTCTTAGGCATCTCTCCAATATTTTTTTTTTCTTTGTTTCCAACAGAACTTCAGCTGCTGGGAAGTAGGTAGGACTCCGGAGAGAAACTAATAACTCTAAATTACAAAGTAATTGAAAAACACAGCACACCTCATTCAGGTCAACCTGAATTTTTGTGTTCTCTGTGTGTCCAAAGAGCTTCTGACCTGAAAGTATCATTTCCACACAATTGAATCAAAGGCAGAGGAACAAGATGCCCACAAGATGGGAAACACAGCACCGGCTACTGTAAGAATCTAAGGCAGCTACAGAGCAGCAGCTACTGGTACTCACATGCTGATACCCCAGGAAAGTTCCCAAAAATGACACAGGTTTTGGCCTGGGAATGCCCAGCTTCTTGAAGGTCTGGAAGGGCCATATTCCATAGCTGCCAAGTAAAGAGCATGTGAGATGCATTTTAGCAACGAAAAGAGAAGATTCTTCATCCAGAGCACAGTAAGCAGCTTGAATGACTAGTTCTTGTCATCCAGAGAAAGCTGGAATTATGGACCAGCAGCAGCAGACCTGCTGAGGATACTTTTTTTCTGCAATAAATGCCGGTTCACTTTGGGTGAACATGATAATTTGTGGTATATTCTGATGCAAGGCAAGGGCTGAAAGGAGCTGCAGCCCAGCCCAGGCAAATGCGGTGTACCTGGACACCTCCGGTCGTTATCCAGGTGCCTCATTTACCTCCCCAGATCAGAAACCTGCGACTGAAGAGGGGTCTCCAAAAGATTAATCTCTTAAACTGAGACTTGCCCGTGTGTTTGTTCTTTGTAAAGACCAACTGTGATGCTCAGGTGGTAGAGCCGCAGCAGCACAGCAGCCGAGCAGGGACATAAATTACAACAGCAAAGTTAAGTTTTTGCTCTCTACAGCTCCCCTGTGTGACATAAGCCATTTTGCCACCATAACTACTTAAATGGGGGCTTCTGCTGGCACCAGCACACAGGCAGACACCGACATCACCCATTACCCTGCTCCCAGCTTGAGAGCCTGAGGACCCTCTCTCACCTGCAGAGCATGCTGTGGTGAAAAACTGGGAAGTTACTTCTCCTTTGGGATCTGCTGAAAAAAATAAAAGCAAACCAAAACAGCCAACCAAAAAGTTCCTTTTTATTTTCCCTCCCAGCCCAGCTTCCTCCTTGCCTTCCAGCTGGCACAGAGGAGGGCACAGGGAACCTTGCAGCTCCCCCTTTACCTTCCCTCAGTAGCACCAGGGTGGAGTTTTGGGCACTAATTGATATACTTGGACACTTCAAATCAAGCCACTCCCCAGCTACACTTACAGGGTTCTCCTCCTCCACCACCACCGGGAGGGGAACCAGTCTCTACTTACAGGACCAGGAGGGTAAGGAAAGCAATGAGGAGTAGCCAAGTGACAAAAGAAAAGTTTAGAAAGAGATTCATCTTGCCTCCCAGTCTCTGCTGAGATCACCCAACCTCCTGCGCAGCCGCAGTCTTCCTGGATGACTTTTTTCCCCCCCTGACCTCTAGCTGCAGCCACCATCACTTGACAGCAAAGGAGGAACTGCCTTCTTTGCTCGGTTGCTCAAACTTTAACCTTTGGGCAGGTTTCTTTCTGAATTGGGATAGCCATAAAACACCCAGCCAGACACATTTTGAGATTAGAAACTGCTGGAAAGACAGTTTTCACAAGAGGAAAAGATAGCAAAGGGCATCCACTACCTTCACATCATCCACCTGCCTCTGGACTGCTCAAAAAAAGGATCCTTTTCTCAGCGTGCAAAGCCAATCGACACAGAGTCGAGATCTTTTCTTTCTTTCAGTTCTGCAGAACTGACTGCTGGGCAATAAATCGCAAATCCAGCCCCTGCGAGCTCGAACAGCAGCAGTTTATATACAGTACAAAGACATGGTACATGATTGGTGACGTGATTTTACATCACACAGAATGTGATGTAATGCGTGCTCCACCGATTACCTAATTCATTATACTGAGGTAGTCCTACATCTACATTTAAATTCTCCTCCTAGGGATGTGCATCACTTTGATTGAGGGGTAGAATTGGGAGGGCCAAGGAACAGCTACTGTCCAGCCCTCCCCAGCTCCTGGAGGGTTTCTGGCTGCTCAAACATACATTCCCTTGGGCCTCTCCCTCCCATCCCTATTTACCTTGTCCTCCTGCACTTTTTATTTGGGGTCCACAGGGGAAGGGGTCTGAGGAGACAGAGATGGCAGGAAACACTTGCCCAGGGCTGAAAGGGGTCCATTATCCTCAGGCAGAGCCCTCGGGACCTCAGACTGGGTGGGGAGAATGATGTGGTCCTGTGGTGATGTAACCTGTGCTCACATCTGTGATGATAGGGGTTCTGCCTGACATCCCACTGCAGGGATGGGTGACTTTGCTGACTTACCTGCTAGGAAGCCACCAGTACAGGGAGATGTGGGCAGGAGGTGCTGAGAACCGAGCAACCTCCTTGCACGGTGAGTATCATGCTCACAAGGAGATTAGCCAGCACCAACGGTCCCTAGCCGTGGCATTTAGGGATGGGTCCTCATTTCCTTTTTGCCCTGGACTTTCTGTTTGCTGTCAGGCATGGGGCTGCACAAGGTGACTGTTGTTTGACTTGAGGCAGCTCAGCGTGTTCCCCTCTGCCCCAACATGCACATGGGACTGGTTGTTTTCTACCAGAGAAACAGGGAAAATGCATTACACCTACCTGCAGATTGTGGAGCAAAGCCTCTGGCCAGTTTAACTACAGTGTATGCAAGCTCCCTGTGCTGGTGGATGGTTGTGGGGATGGGTCAGAACGTGGTCTCCTTTGTCCCCATTACACTGGCAAGAGCCACAAGTCATCTCCTCTGTGCAGTCCGTCACTGTCCTCTTTCCCACGTGCTGTTGTCCTGCTGTCAGCTGGGATAGAGTTAATTTTCTTTCAAGTAGCTGCTGTGTACAGTGCTGTGGTTTGGATTTAGCGGGAGAACATATCAGTATTTTAGTTGTTGCTAAGTAGTGCTTATCCCAAGTCAAGGATTTTTCACATTCCCATGCTCTGCCAGTGAGCAGGTGTGCAAGAAGCTGGGAGAAAGTCTGGCCAGGACAGGCTGACTCAAGCTAGCCAGAGGGATATTCCATACCCTAGAACATCATGTACAGTATATAAACTAGGCAGAGTTGACCAGGAGGGGCTGATTGCTGCTCAGAGCATCACTTGTCTTTTCTTGGATTTATTTCTCCCTTTTTTTTGGTTATATTCCTTTTCATTACAATTATTATAATATTTTATTATTGTGACTATTTTATTTTAGTTATTAAACTATTCTTAACTCAGGAGTTTTACTTTCTCTCCTCCCCCTCCTACTGGGAGTGAGCAAGCAGCTGCATGGTGCTTATTTGCTGGCTGGGGTTAAACCAGAATAGCCCTGGGCCCACCAGTAGATCCCCATGGCTGAGGGGAGATGAGATCCAGCTGAAGACCTCAACCTTGAAGAAACCCAAGTGCTTCTGCAACTACCGGCTGGCCAGCGCAGGTGGATCGTGTGTGGCCATGCTCAGGGGCTAGCGATGGTTTTTGCCTTTGGCCAAACATTTATTTTGCCTCAGAAAATACATGCAATGGGTGCCAAGAGGGTCCAAGGGTCACCTCCACACCCATATGGAAGAGCCAAGAGGCAGCACTAACATGTTGGGTAGGACAGTATCTTTGGTTTTTGGAGGTGTGCGCACAATTCTTGCTTCTCCAGACTGCTCTGAAGAGCTGAACCCCAGCAGCATGCTCCAGTAGGCACCTTATTCTCCTTTTTATGGAGTTTCTCCCTTACAAGACACCTTGAAGCAACTGTATAATTGGAGATAACTTTTATCTTTGCATCCCATGGCCAGTTCCTCACCTTGTGGGTCCCACACCAGAAGGACATCAAGAACTGCAAAGAAAGGCAGGAAAAGCCAGGTGCTGGGGCAACAACTCCCTGCCAGGATTAGCTGCGTTTTTTCCCCCTCACAAGATCTCTTTGATTTTCCAATAACCTCTGCTAACAGCCCTTGTGATTTCTCAGCTGGAAGTAGGTTTGTAGTCCAATATTTTCTCCTCTCAGACAGAAACTGAGGCAAAGCCAGACTTCAGAGGAGAGCAAAGATGTTAGCTACGCCTCCCCCCTCAAAAGTAAACAAATGGATCAGCAGCTTCACATAGAAGGAAATTGCTTGTTCGTCCAAAATAGCTTTGAGTGAGAGCAAACTACTGACCTAGAGGTGACACTCCGAGGAGAAGACGGGATGCAGAGCTTGATCACGCCCATGGTGCTCTGTCACACAGCTGGAGCAGGGGAGACAGTGACACCATCCCCGACCCATTTCATACCAGGAGCACTGCTCTTCCCAGTGGTGACACACTCTGCCAACCGCCCATGACACTACAGTGACAGATGCTCTGGAGGGGAACCCCACATGGCTGGTGGTGGGGATGTTCCCGAGCAGGGCTTCCGTAGCCAGTCTCTGCAGCATCCCCACTGGGAGCCACATCCATGGGTACACGTGTGGCTGGTGAACTTCTGCAAACTCCTTTTTTACCTGAGTTTTATTTTTGCTTTGTTTTTTTCACGTCTCTTGGAGTGCTGTCCCCTCCGTAGCTCCACAGAGGTGAGAAAATCATAGTCGATAAGAAGTCCACCTCCCAACCAAAATTGCTACCAGGACTCAGAGCTGCAGGTGGGATGATCCTGAATTCACTGTCGCATAATTTTATACAAATGGAATGTATTAAATTGATGCTTTTATACTTACACAGCCCTTTGGACCAAATCCGATGGCAGAGCATGTACTTACCGAGGCTATTTTCTATAAGGTGACTATCACTGAAATGGCACCCAGGAGGGATAAAGCAGAGGCAAAGGCTCTCCCGATCATGTTTCCTGGCAACATGTAAAGGGTTTTAGGATTGTGGGCAAGCAAATCACACGGTGGTGCTGCGGGTGCGGCTGCTGCGCCATCCCAGCCCCTTGTCTAAGAGAAAGGAAGAAAGTTGCCCGCATTTGGGCTACTCAGCTCTCGTCTGTCCAAGGCTGGTGACCCAGGAAAAACGTTTTGGGGGATCAAAAAGGGGAGTGATGAGTGCTCTCCACCACGCTTGTGTAGCAGATGTGCTAAAATGTGTGAAAAATAACAGCAGCAGACTGTGAGTTGACATCAATGCTTCTTCCAGTTACACCTGTTCCACAAAATCGCCACATTTCCTCCCCTCCTCTTTCATTTTAGATAACAACTTATTTAATAGGAAATGTCTCCGAGAGAGCTATGAAATCCCACTGGTAAGAGTCACACCAACGACTAGTGACCTCTTCGATGCCCTGGGCTAGGGCACAGTTCCATATCAGAAGACAGAGATGGTTTACAGCCCTAGGGATGCTTCCAGGGTTAATGATCTGTACCTATGGAGGACCCTGAGTAGTACAAAAGGAACCTCCTCCTCTGGGTCACGAGAAGACGCGGCCTCAGCCCCTCTGACCTCGCCCTTTGTACTGACACCAGGACACTGCCATTTTTCCCCCCATTAATAAGAAAGCCCAAGGATTCTAAAGAGGCTTGTGGGAGCCCTAGAGATAAGCACAGTGCTATTAAAAGCCTATATATTCTTAGATCCTGGGGAGAGGAGGAGTGATTCTGTGTCACCCCTGCTTCCCCCCGTGGCAGGGTCTCCTTAGTGGTCCAAAGCCATCACCTCACATCTTCCAGGCTCATCCACTGGCCTCCACATGGTCCACGGCACTACGGTGGCTCCTGGTGTGTTTGCTCCGGCCACACCACCCCGGCAACAATCCTGGTTCAATATTAACTCACAGCCTATCTACCGCTCCTTATCGCAGCAGTGCTTGGCTTTTAGGCATTGGACACTTTCCCTCTGTTTGTGTTACTGTCGTTCTGGAGCACAGCACCATTCTGCTGCAGCCAGCACCCCGTGCTCCTCTCCTCTCTGCCAAGAAGGGACAGGTGGCCAGGCAAAGTAGATATGTGGGGATTCAGAAGCTGATGGTCACCATGGTTAACACAAACAGAAAGAGGTATCTGGCCATAGTCACTGATAGTGTCAATAGCTGTAAAAATAGGATGGTGCATCTTAGAGCAACTAGGGAAACAACGATTGAATTGATGGGGCACAGAAGATGGTATTAAACCTCATGCAGAACTTCAGAGGAGCAAGGCTGGCAAATGAAAACCCCTTCTGTTTATAAAAGCTCCTAGAGAGAGAGAGGTACCACAAGATATTAAATTACAGAGTCCCCCCTGGCGACAAGGTGATTTTGCCACTGTCTAGTTGATAGAACTGAACGAGGTTAAGGGAAGAGAAGTCCTCTCCGACACAGACCACTGGATAGAAGACGAGATACGTGCTCTACTGCACCTCAGGCTTTTTCTTTATCTGCTGTATTGTAGACCCAAAGGTTTTCCTTTCCTCCACACACTATAGAAAAAGTCACGTTGTAACACACAACAGTCTTCTAACAGACACACCAAAGCGCCAGCCTTGTTAAAAAACAGGCTTTAGTCACTGATTGTCCCATCTTTAATGATTCTCTTCTTATGTTCCTCTTGTCCCACAAATGGGATCATAAGCTGTTTATTTCTGGCTCTTCCTTTCAAACGAGCCTCTTGAAAGGACTAAATGGGAAAGCACCAGATGTACAACTTCCTCAAAGAGCTCCAGCAGCCGGGGAATGACCGAGGGCTGGCATCAGTTTCTACCTTCCTTCTCACCAAGCCCGAAAAGCACGCTGCTTCATGCCTGGGTATTTCTGAGACCTCTGCAGAGCAAAACCACCATGTGGCTCCTTTCATCCAGCAACACTGCTGAATGCTCCTGAAGCATCGACAGCTGAAACCCATCTCCCTTTCACTCCTCTATAATTTCTGAATGAGGATGGAAAATTATAAGCCACAGCCAGCATTACAGCATAAAACCAATTACAGAAAGCAGAGAGGGGACAGTGCTGTGTGCACGCCCTGTATCTGCTCCTCCAAGGACAGTCTCTCCTTCAGCCCATCTCACATTGTACCAGAGAAGAACTTCTCTGTCTTTTCACACCTCCCAGCTGGTAGCTCGGGTTCAGTTGCCGAAGCAGCCGGTGCTTTCCAGAAAGTGAGGTGGCATTGCCACATTTGCAATGACCTCAATTTCTGCTGACCCACTTCCAAATTAGAAGTCAAGCCAGAAAAAAAACAAAACCACCACCACCACCACAAATTATCATCACAGCCCTAAAGACATCAGCTTTAAACATGTGACATCATGGCCCTTTCTACCATAATGCCCTTACATCCAAACCCACTCTATCTCACGAGGACACATGTTAAAAAGAGCCCGGTGGATGTAATCCATTTCAGAGCCAGGATCTCTGCTCGGCCAGACGCGGCACTGCTGCCCAAGGGCAGAATTTGGCCCCATCGCTTCTGTCTCCAGTGCCTGAACTCCGTTTGTGGTGTGGTTTTTTTTTTTTTTGTTTTTTTTTCCTGGGTACATTCTGTTCATAGATTGAGGGCAGGGATGAAGCTGTTTGGCACATGATTCATTCAGCATCACGGACTCCCTATCAGCGGGTGCTGGATGAGAGCCAGCCCGAGCATGTTCAGGCACAGTCCCTCCCGAGAATCCAGGCAGGTATCGCTGGAGGATTCTCACTCAACCTCATTGGAAGGATTTTTCTATAGCAACTCAAACCAGGTGTTTGACTGGTTGGATTAACTCTTACTTGCTCCATGAAATGAGCTTCACTGAACATGAGCATTTTTTTTCTCACCTCTTTAATTTCTTCTGTGGTGCCGAGACAGCTACAGATCAATGAAAGCGTCTTCATTGATCACCCTGGATGGTTTTTGCTGGATGAAGGATTGAAACGCTGAGTTCTTCCTCCACCTGTCCTTTCCATGGTAGGGGGTAAAAGATTTCCTAATTTCCATCAGGTTACATGAGGTTTCATCCCAGAGGATACAGCCTCCCAGCAGATTAAGTCACAGTCTCATAAATCAGTCTGGAAATTTGCCCCACTTATCCCAGATATTGCATAGTTCTCTTTCTCCAACAACTCCAATTGCCCTGCTCCTCCCCTGTCCCCTGCCTTCGGGGTGTTTATACCAATCAGATACACTCATATATATATAAAAAATAACCCAAAATTAAAATATAAAAAGTTTGTATTTACAAGTTGAGCCTTGTACTGTTGAAATTAGACTCTAATTAGGTCAGTCATGCTCCCCTGGTAGGGTAAGAATGATAGTGCTGGAAAACAGACAATTTGCAGAGACCCAAAAATAACTCATCCTGCTGTTTTGTAAGAAAGATGTGTTTTCTTCACCCTACGTCGAGGACATTTGCAGTCAAGGCCACCTCGGCACACCGATACCAGTCACACAAACTGCAGCTTTGTCCCACAGGTAGAGCTGGTCTGTGCCTCTATTTCCTCCTACCAAAGGAGACTGGGGTGAAGTCACCTAGGTTCGTAAGGCATTTTATCACCCAGCACGAGTCTCAACGCCAGATCACACAGGCTTTTATTTCCAGATTTGCCTTTTGGCCTTATCTGCACCGCCTGTTTAGCGTACAAAGGGCAAGCACTGACATGAACTCAGATTATCAAGGCTCAGGGTGAAGAACACACCCACGGTTTTGCCACTGTGTGTGCACTGTTGCTTTGAACCACATCAGCACGAACAGGGCATGAAATCCCCTTGAAGTCGAACAATGCAGGGAAGTACCTTTGAATGAGACCGTGGCCGTTGGTCACTTCTTCCTCTGACACGTCATTGTCACCCTCACGCAACTGCAGCTCGCCGCTTCCTCATTTCTCCATCTAGAGCTGCAGACTCCCTGATTCTGCAAATGATTTCACCAGGGTTTCAGCACCACCATGAAAACCACGTAGAATGACTTCATACGTCAGACTCATCTGATTTAGGATTACGAACAGCGACGGATATGCCAGTTGCCTACATAATGAAGGTATCTTCTGGTCTAGGAAGTCTGCAGCCACGTTGCCTTGGCTTAGAAGGATGTGTCCTGCATTTCCAAGGAAACCAGACCGCAAGGCAAAAGGACTCCTGTTCTTGGGGCACAAAACCCCAACAAAACCATGCGTTCAGATAAAGTTCCTTTTGATTTTGTGGGAAATGCAGGTTTGAAATGAAAATAATTGGCGAGGCAAGAGGAGAAGAGAAAAAAACACCACACGGAAAACAAGAGGCAGGCTTAAAAAAGATGCAAATCAAAGGAGCAAGGAGAAAAATAAATAACCCCGGAGCAAAAACGCACAGGGAAGAAGAGGAAACAAATGAGACAAATAGCAGGAAAAGGGTCAGTAATGAAAGCCCAGATTACTCAATTCAGTCAAGCCATTGCTTGTGCCGTTCAGGGCAGGGCGGGAAGCCAATCTGTTTTCTCTGGTATTGTTTAGGCTACAAATGCCATGGCAGATTTCCCATCCACTCCTGTGTTTATATCTGTGCTCCAAGCCTAACCACAAAAACATGTGCAGAGGATATTCGGTCCTGAGAAGAGTAAGGGCTGGAAGCAGGAGGATGATAGACTTTGGAGCCAAAATGACCTCAAAAAAACCACTTCTATATCTTATGGCAATTTTGCAGAATAATGTCTCGTTCACAAAATTCTACGGTGCGAGGATTTTCATCTTTAAAATGGGTACATTGATACCTCTGGGTTATTACAAGCTACCAGCCGCAGAGGGCTGCCTGTATTTATACAACACTGCATTATTTATAATATCCCTTTCAGGAGCAGAAGAATATGAGTTCTTTCCTCAGCAGCTTGACTTCTCCCCCTCCCCGCCTTCTCCCACTTGGAAAACATTGATTTCTCGCCCTCATTTCTTCCACCAAAGCTGCAGCCGACCTGCCTGTGTTTAGTTTACTTCTCTAGGCCAGATGCTCAGCTGGTGGAAAGCACCAACAACCACTCTGGAATAACAGAGCTGCCCTGATTTCCACCAGCTGGGATCTGGCCCAGCCTCCCCAGCATCACCACGTTTGTCGCAATCAAGTAACGGCTGCTACAACCCTGCAGAGGAGGGCAAATATTTGTGAGAACGAAGCTGTACAACAGGGTGGTCCCATGAGGCTCCATTTCTAAACGGGTTTCAACTTTCCTGTATTAAGGATCTGGAGAAACTGTATTACCACCAAATAACAAAATATTTAAGGCTGATCAAATTTTGAGTGGAAACTATTTGAGAGTGTCGTTTTAGCTAAGAAGCAGCGGGGGATTATAAGATTTTACAGTCCAGAACTAACAGCAAAGTATTTCAGCCCCTGTTACATTCTCACTGTCCTGAGCACTTTGGCAAGTCACCCATAACCTTCTTCAAGTCAAAAATACAAAAGAGGCTGGAAAATATTTTTCCCCCTCCCCAAAATAAAAGTACTAAGGACACATATGTTTCAAAAAAGGGTTCTTTTTAATTAGAAGCAAGTTTGCAAAAGAAGAAGTAACTTTCTCATATAAAATAGTGGAGTGGTGAAGGTGAGGCTAACAAGAGGTGTGGAACAAAAATCCAGGACAAATCCCCAAGGAGACACTGAAGTAAAAGCAATGATCTGATAACCATAGTACACCGAAGGGTAACTCAAACACAACCGTGTAAAGTGGTCCTACCCCTAAACTGACAGCAGATACCAAATCAGAGGATGGGCTTCATCCAAAGAGTGGCAAAGTGATCAGCTACAAACTCACCATAATAGCATGTCCTTGCAATTTGTTCTGCTACCCGAGAGCTCCCACTGCGCCATTACAGATCCCAGCATTGCCCAGGAGCTTAATGACATCGAGGAGGGAGCATAGGTGGCACTTCCCAGGTGCCCCACCTGCAGAACACCACCACGTCACGTTAGCAGAAAGGTCTGCATTCCCAGATCTAGAGAACTGGACATAAATGGGAAAACTACTTCGATATAAAGCTCTGTAACCCCATTCCAGCCTTTATACGCAGTGATTCAAGCCCCAAGAAAGTGCACAGTGATCAAACAGCATTAAAATAATGAATTTCCTGCCAAGTCTTGAGGCTCCAGGGCCGTCTAAAATGGGCAGGTGGCACCTTTGAGAAGATAAAATTCTAAGTCAGAGCCTGAATCTCAAGTCACAACGGTATCTCACCTGTCTCAAGTGTCACGTGTGTGCTTATCGGTGGTGGCTCTCTACTACCAGGGGCAGCAAACTTCACAGCTTCGCAAAGTGCACGCCAACTTTATTTGACTGGGAGGGCTGGGGGTGGAGATGTGGGGGAGAAGAAACAGAATACAGAAATACAAAGAACTGAAGACCTGACTTGTCAGGTGGAGCCATTTAAGGCCCATGTCCAGCTCAACATGTTCAGTCTGGGGGAGAACGTGCTCCTAATTCAAGTGTGACTTTCGTGAGGAGGTTTCAATGGATACTGTACAACCACATCATCATGCATGTGGCTTTGTGGAAGCACCACAGCAACATACAGCCTGATGGTCTATGGTTGGATTCCAGTTTACAGTTGGACTCAATGTCCTTCAGGGTCTTTTGCAACCTAAATGATTCTATACCTCTCCCAAAAAATGATCCCTAGGAATGCCATGTTGATGTATGGACTCCACACATGCTGGCAAAACCCAATAGAAACAACCTAAGAAATGTAAATGAACTAGCAGGAACTCCAGGTTGAATGAATCTGTTTGCAGTACAATCTGTCCATCCAGCAGCCGTTCTGTGATGGCTTTTCCTCTTCAAATATAACCCCGCATTGCATGTGCCCTCCTGGCTGCTGCTGATAAAGGTGATCACTAAAGACAGAGGGTCTTGGGATCATAGTGAGTCTCACATATTGCAGGTTTCTAGGACTTCAAGATTTCTAATGGCCCTGCCAAAGATGATCTTTCTTGGTTTTTTGGTTTGTTTTTTTTTTCTGTTGATTGGGGGGTTTGCTTGTTTTAAGTTTCCCAATAAATTCCTTTTCTAAAGGGATTTTTTCTGAAACAAGTTGCCCTGCTTATCTAAAAACAGCAAGAGGAGAACACACCAGTGATCTGTATGCATAAACAACTCTCTCTCCTCCCTTTTTGGAGAGCAGATTGGATAATCTTTGGATGACCCAATGGATTTCTTCAGGGAAGCAATGACAAGGATAATAAATGTATCCTCATGTCAAGACAGACTTGGATATTTATTCTAAACAATTGCTACAGCAGCTTCTGGCAGAGACCTGGGTATAAGCAGGAAAAATGAGATCCTGGCCCATCTGCAAAGCATCACTGGCTTTAACACTCAAAATGAAGAGGGGGAAAAAAGAAGTCCTTTTGGGTAATGGATCAGTTTCTTCTTCTGTATGATTTTCTTTTCTTCTCTTCAGTAATGCCAACTGCTTCCCAAAGTGGGATCACTGGCCACGGCGTGATTCCTTTAGTAAATGCTGATGAAACTCTTTGATCTGTGTGCTATCCCTTCTCTCTGCTCTCCCCAGGACGGGTTTCACAGGAGTGATTCTCAGGATGGGGAAAAAGAGTCTGTAAAACAGTGCCCTCTCCTGTCCCTTCTCACTGCTGCCACTCCCACCAGAGCAGCACTGGTCATGCACCAACAGCGGAGCATTAAAAGATGGGAACGAAAAATACTCCACCCAAGGGTGGGGGCAATGGTGGGGGACATATCACGTGTAATATGGACTTCTAGGGGATAAAATGCTCCACTCAGAGTGGGCTGGAACAGTGCAGCTCCTTCACTCACGTGCACTTCTGCACGTCATTTCTGATAGGGACAAGCTGAGGTTCGGTGCCATTGGGAGTGCTGGGAGCATTGCTGAGGGTGGTGATTGGTGCCATCTCAGCTTTGGGAGGAAAGTGAAGACTTTTCTGTAGGAAATTTGATATTTCCAGAGCTACTGCATGAAAAATGGGCTCCTATTAAACCGTTGCCTAAAATGTCTCCCTTGGTCATTTCGTGATGCTGTTTTTATTTTTTAGTAACAGCCAACAAGGGACCTGAGAAACATGCAGAAGTAAATAAATAAATAAGAATAAAATATCTGAAGAAAGTGTTTTAAATATAAGCCTTCATTTTTCAAGGCTGTTGTAAACGGGAAGATGGAAACAGAAATGGATTTGATGGGTGAAGTTATTGTAACACGACAACTAATGTTTAAAAGTCGTATTTCAAGGCTGCAATTCCCAAAGATTACAGCTATGAAATAGAGCTTTCTTGCTAACTGATGGAGTGTTTCCTTCCAGATAGAACAATTTACCTGATATCTGAGGTAAATAAAACCTACCCATTAATCATATTTTACAAGTACAGCATGTTAACAAGAAGGCACAGGCGTCACGCGTGTAGCTCTACAGGATCCTGGGCAGCAGAACACACATCCCGGGCTCATCTCAGGCGTGAGCAGGGCTCTGCAACTGCCTGAGCAAAATAAACCCACATGTAAGAAAAGCCAACTCCTTAACAAAACATAACTGAGAGTGACACTAGTGTGGACTGGAATGGAACAGAAATACCTTTGTTCAGATCAACAGGTCCTAAAAGAATCACACCTAACCTGTTATTTCGCAGCAGTCAGAAGAAAAGGGCCATGCAGGCAACTTGGCAGGTCCTCAGCAAGCTCAGGCTTTTTGGTTGCAGATGGTGCTGAGAAAAAAGGAAAAGTGTTTTCTCCTCGCCTTCTAAAGATTGTGCTGCTCCCCATGCTGTCCTGCAGTGGAGCAGAGGCCACAAAGTCCATTTCCTTTATTCTCCACGGTTTCTTTTTTTTTTTTTTTTTTCTCAGCGTGGTATCAGATCAGCCCCAGGGAGTAACTGCACCTTACACCAATTCAGATATGGCAATATTCGGGAGATAGGGAGCTATACGCACCATGCTTTCCCTTGAAGCAAGCTCTTCGGTGTTCGATCTACTTTCTACTAATCTACATCCCTAAGTCCTTAGTGGTCCTTGAAAGGCTCCTCCTGCAGCACTACCTCTCATACCTGTTGGATAAGGGCCATTAAAATTCCAACAGTAATTGCATTGCTATGTCACATGTATATAAAACAAGATGTTTAAAAATATGTAATCTGATGCAGGAAATAACAATGGAGAAAGAAAACAAATCAAGAAGTCATGTAGATAATGTTGTCTAAGAAACGAAAATCTCAGACTGCAAACAAATTTTTGTCAGTTCAGTAATTAAAGCAAAGTCCATATGGCTTAAGAGAACAGTCAAAGTGCACAGAAGGCAGTGGGGTTTTTTGTTTGCTTTGCATTCCTCTTCGCAGTAAGCTCCACGTCATCCTCTTTGGAACCCCTTCTCCATCCCACACACATCCTATCCAGGTGCAGAGCGGGGGATGGCTCACGGGCTTTTGGCTCAAGCCCGTGTCTTTGCATATCCCTTGCCATCTAATAAGCTGTGGATCACTATCCCAAACTCAAAAGCCCTTCAACACACCCACTGGAGTTTTTGGTTTTGAACTTTTTTTCTTTCTGGAGCCTTTGGAGAGAACAGCAATCCAGTGCCAAAGCCATCCAGAATCTGTATGCACCAAGAGCAGCAGTTCTCAGAGGCAGTGCCAAAGAGTAAAAGCGGTTCTGAGATCATTTGCCTGGTCCAAGAGGCACTGAAAGGTGACAGCAGGGCTGAGCTTGCCCTTGGACCTCAGCTGCTCCGCTGAGGTGCCACCAGGCTACTTCTAACCAGCCTCCCACCCCGGGCAGGAACAGGCAGCCACCGTAATCAATGCCAGGCTGGTTTCAACAACCTGCCTCGGTGCCACCACCACCCAGTGTCACAGCTGTCCCACATCCCTCCAGAGAGGACAAGGACAATTTACAGTAGTAACAGTGCCCACAGGTGCCCAGAAGGAACGGTAGCAAGCAGCAGGATACCAAATTCCTTGGCTGACCTACACCCACCTGGGAGGAAATGCCAGATGCTGGAGTGGCAAAAGGACCTGCGTACTTCTCAATTCATCTTTCAAATTCTTGTGGTAAAAAGTCTGGTGATCCAGGACTGTTGCTAGATCTGAGGGATGGATTTGAAATCTTTAAACCCCTGACAACTTCCTTGTGAGGTGAAGAACTTGCTGCTAAACACGACAGACTCAGGAAAAGGACAGAAAAGAAGAAAACGAACAGGGAGCTATACAAAAGGATGGAAAACAAACTAAAAATCCCCTCTCTTCTTTCCAAAGGCTGTAGCATCAAGTGCACCAAGCAGACTGTAAACGTGCACAAGGTAATTCATGACCCTAATGCTTGAAAAACCTGGTTAGCTTTATTTCGAGACACTTTTGTTCCTTCTCCCAGATATGAAGTTGAAGAATCAATAAAAGGCACCTGTGGACACCAAAACTAACCCAGTCTGTGTGATGTGCCTCTGTCCTAAAAAAAATAAATAATAATCAAACAAACCCAGCTACC
The DNA here is from genome assembly GCA_013396935.1 of Baryphthengus martii. Classification (NCBI taxonomy): domain Eukaryota; kingdom Metazoa; phylum Chordata; class Aves; order Coraciiformes; family Momotidae; genus Baryphthengus; species Baryphthengus martii. Next base: position 380,488 of record VWZK01015534.1, on the reverse strand, counting down.
GTGTACTTTTTTATAGACCAGTAAGCAGCACTGCAGAGTCTGGGCAAGAAAGGATGCTCAACTTCTATTGACAGGGCAGGCTAACTTTGATGATCAAAAACCTCATCAATTAGTAGACTCTCTAGCTTGTCACTGCAATCTTAATTGAAAGATTCCTCTGGCTTGCTGGGTTGTGTCCTTTGACTTTAAAAAGAAAAAAAAAAAAGAGATCAATCCAAATGGCACATGCAGTCCACGAGGGAGAATTAGAGCCACACCAAAATTAAACTGACCTTGCACCTGAATTCGTCCCACTTGCCTCACCCACTGCTGCCTACAGTGCTCTCTTTTTTTTGTCATCTCCTCTTCCAAAGGCCCTGGAGTTGGAATATTTAAAGAATGCAGCAGGTTCCATTTGAACAAGAAAGAAAAACAGGTCAGCAATTTAGTATAACTACACCAGTAGTGAGCCTAGAGTGACACATCCAAGCCAAAGTTGATCACCCAGGGATCCTAATGTGGGGAGCAGCAATAAGAGGAGAGTGGAGGTGCCTGCTTTTCACATAAAAATTTGTCCCTTTTCAATGTTGTCGTACTTGACCTTGATGACAGGGGAAAATTATAAATAAAGTAAAATTTACAAAACAAAAAAATAATAGAGTAAAGAAAAAGGAAGGAAAAGGAGCCTGGGAGGTTTTATGTTTTCTCTTCAAATCACATCATGAAGTCACTCATTGCATCTAGGGAATTCACCTCCTTGTTTGGGAATGGGGAGACAAGAGCAGGGGAGAAAAAGAAAGAGGGAAGAGAAGGGCCTGGGAGCTGCTTCCTGAAGCAGTGTTACAAAAAGCAGTTAAAAAACCCCTACTATTCACAAGTGGTTAAAATCATCACTTTTCAGAATTCTTTTTTTTTCCCTTTTGTTTTTTTTTTTTTTTAAACAAAGGTCCAGCTAGTTCAGCTCCATATTTTTAGGATTGATTGTCTTCAGAAAAAAAAAACAAAAAACCAAAACACCCCAGCCTCATCCATGTTCCCACCCATTTCTACCCTGATAGAGAAGTTACCCACAGTTCACCGCACCGGTCACGCACACACAGTCACTGCGACGGGTCCCCCCGAGTGCCGCCGGCGGTTCGGCTGTATCCTCCAGCCCTGTCTCAGACAAAGGAAGAGAACCCTGTCACTGGAGTCCGGGAGCCGGGCGCGGGCTGTCCCGTTGGGGTGTACACCCCTCCTGAGCTCTGTGTCGTGATGACAGTCTGGAAATAGGGTTCTGCCTCGCTGGCGGCGCATTCCTCGTATCGGTAGGACGCTGGGTGCTTCACCCCTTTCTGCTGCCGCTTCCACGAGTTGTAGTAGGTGGGGTCGCTCATGTAATGGTTCACAAAGGAGTGCTTTGGCAACTCGTCTTCATAATCCGAGTCGGTGGCCTGGAGCATCGGGGGGGAAAAAAAAATTTAAAAAATCAGCCGTCAGCATCTCTGCTTTAGCTTGTTTCACTCTACAAGAAATTAGAGACAAGTTTAATATCACCAGATGAGAAAAGCCGTGATTTTAGGGTAGGATGGCTCATAGGCCGAGTGTTACACAAGCTGGACTGTTGAACAACAGTTCTCTGGTTTAGTCAGGCTTTGCTGCTAGAGGGAGAGTCCCCCCAACGAATGCTGGTGGTAAGAGAGGCAAAGAAATCCCTTCTCATTCACTGCAGAATGCTGCGGTGGGAGCCAGGAGTTCCTGTTGTGACAGAAAACGCAGGGAAGTGCAGAGGCATCACAAGGAAAACGACAGCTTTCAATCAACAAGACTACAATTACAACTGCAACCGAGAATATCTTCTTGCTCCTGCAAGGACAGAAGGAATGTCTTCCCTGCAAATACCCTGAAGTTAGTCAGATGTGCTGCTGTTAGCAGTGGTCAGACCAGGCCACCTGCACAGTATTCCCAGTTTGGCTTGCAAGCCCTATTAAGTATGGAAAATTAGTTCTGTCACTGAAAGGGAATTAAGCAAAATGACAGATTTTTCTACTTCTTAGGTAGACAACTCTATCTGTATCTTCCAGTTGATTATTGGTGGTACAACGAGGTGCACAACCAGTGGTGACAGAAGAAAGGGAATGCAAAATCTGGAAAAGAAGAACTGCCAGGCAGGAAGGGCATGCACAGCCCTGCCTTCAGAGTGGATCTTCCCCCTGAAACATTTATGCACAGTGGCTGGATAGCTTCAAAGCTCCTATCAATATCAAGGGGGAGCTTTATTGAGATGTAACTAGATAAGCTTTGTGCATCTGCCCCTCCTCTGAAATGCTGCTGCTGTGATGCAGCTGGAGGAATCATAGAGGGCTCGTACATCTCCTCCGAGTCCAGAGACCACAGCAAAGCCTTGGCCACGGTATCCAAGCGCACATTTTCCTTCTGTTCCCACTAATGTTCCCACCAGTAACAGCCCCATCCCGTACAGCATACAAACATTTACCCAGTCATTTCCATATCTCATGCCTTCTCTTAAAATCTCTGGTTTGAGCCTGCAAAAACTTTTATTCTTTTTTTTTCCTCCCCTGATAATCTGCATAGCCGATTCCAAAGGCAATTAAATATCAAAGTAGTAGCTGCCTAAGACATACAAGAGAGAGATGGGTAAGTGTAGCTCATAACTGTTAGTTACTGCAATTAGTTTCAAAAGGTTGGTATCATTCTGATCTATAACACCGCACAGCGCTCACACATCCTTCTTGATCCTGCCTGCCACACAACTAGTCTCTCCTACTCTAAAGCTCTTCTTTAATGGTCTCTGAAGAACAATCCTCAAACGCCTTGCAAACCATCATTCGAAAAGGGCACCGCATCCATCATCCTCCTCCTTTGCTTAGGTAGCTGCTTCGGTGCTATTTTGTGCCGATTTTCCAGCATAGAGCGATGGATATAGAGATTAGAAATTTTCCCCACAGTTTTCCAAAAGTCTGAGCAAACCACCTCTTCACACCTCACAAAATTTCCCTTCCACTATTAGCCATGCTTTGGCTCTTCCAGAACTACGTACTCTTTGATTATTTTAAGGATGCAAAGCTTCGGGTGCCTTGACACATAATTAATATTACAACAGAACCCTACCAGCATTTAATAATTATTCCAGAAGGAATTCAGCAGGTCTATCTCATAGAAAAACACTCCTTTGCACCAGTTGCCCAGCCTCAGGAAGCCAGCATCCCACTACCTCCAAAGACCTTCCCGAAACGGGTGGTTTTTGTGGCATGCCTGGAAAATCCCCAGCTTTGGACCACTTCACAGCCAGTGGGTGCAGAGAGCAGCTCCAGAGCCTTGGCACTGCTGCAGGGAACATCCTGCCAGCACTTCCCTGTTTTTGTAAGGGGTTCCAACAAAAGTGCCTCCGATGACTGCAGATGCAGCAGCTCAGGCAGGCTGGTCCTCAGCTGCAGAGGCAAAGAACTTTACCTGCAGACTGAAAGATCCCCAAACCCAGGTTTCCTCTGTTCTTATCAAGAATCGAGGTGTCGCACTTTGCACCAGCCTACATCCCCCAGCATTCTGTTGCAGCTCCGCAGTCTAGTGTTAAGGTAAAAAGTGCCTGGGAAGCTGGAGGATGATGTGAGCATCCAGATGAAAAGTCTTCTTACAGCCTAAGCAGAAGCACATGGTTATAGACCAGAAGGAACACTGGAAAGTGTGAACTCCTCTAGCTATCATAGATGGGCTCCCTCCGTCAAAGGCACAACGCTACCACTGCTGTGTCTTCTGACTCCTATTGACTCGGACATGCTCAGCCACCTCAAAGAAACAAGCCCCAGGAGAAAACAACCCACAACCTTGTACCAGTCTTCCTGATGCCCTCACAGACGTATAGAAGCATAAAGACAATGAAAAGGCTGGAAGGTCTAAGAAGAAATGCTGGGAAGAAGCTGTATCCAGAAGATAGACACATGACTCAGGAAGTAAAATGATACTGATGCAGCCACTTGATTTCTGTTCATTGCCAGCAGAAAAATACTCACCTATAAAACCAATATAATTTTTGTACCTAAGCCAAGTTCCTTCAAGAGTGCCAGAAGTCAACATTATAAAGAGGAGAAGTACTGAGAACACTTTTAGATGGGCTGCTGCCATTTGAAATATAGCATCACTTGGACTTGCCACGAACAGAAAGAGGGAAATTAAAACAGTATCACCTGCTGATAATCTATCCACTAATTAGTCCATTATAGCAACTGAAAGAAAGCCCTAATTTGGTGTAAATAAAGCCAGCGCCTTTCAGAAGTGACTTTCATGAAACACATAGAGCTGCTCTAACTTCAGCCTTTCACCATCATTAGCACTGATGCTGGAAAGGATAACCTACTTGCCAGTGTCCATAAAACATGTTTCCTTTGTGTTTCCTTCAGAACAGGCAAGAACTGACTATTCTGTCTGTGTTTCTTAAGCGTCTTCTAAGGTCTGCTCTGCACCAGGTGCTAATAACCACCTTTTCCAGCAAGGAATTCCTTAAATTGCCGTCCTGCATCCCTCTCTCCTGATGAAAATCAAGGAGAAGCAAGGTAAACCTGTTTTGCATGACAATACAGACAGCTTATACTAGAGGATTACTTTTTAGTGGTTTTAAAATTATTGAGTAAATAGAAATGCTGCAGGGCTTTTTTGCTTTGTTTTCGGTTTTCTCCCTTCCGTGAGACTGTGGCTTTGTTACCTTGGAAACCTCCATAGGCTGGGGTGTGATTGGGTGTGTGGTGACGCTACAGACTGTCAACCAAAGGTGCATGGATGCCTATAAAACAACAAATACAGAAAATTAAAGGCTATTTAAGCGGTTTATTTATAGCAGGAAATGCACAAGTGCCGTTCAGAGACAAATTTGCGAATGGGGTTGACTAGCTCAGTCAATAGGAAATCTGAAAATAGTTCCAATTTTTTTTTTTTTTTTTTAAAGTGACTGCATAAGAAACAACCTTATGAGATTATTTCTAAATATGTAGATCGCAGCAGTTTCTTTTGGCTGATGTGAAATGAATATTCTGTAAAGCAGACAAGGTAACCTAGTAGGCAAATGGATTTCTCCGGACAGGGGAAGTCTTGCTTATTTAATGTGTCACCTTGCAGCTGGTTGCCACATGGCACCCAACTTGTTAAAAATCATTGCAGGACTTTATTGGAAGCAAGTTAAACCATATTTTCTATTAAGTGTTCAGCGGAAATTTAGAATATCTTCCTACAGTGCTGAGAAAGCAAAAGTCAGTTAGACTGCAGAGTGAAGCTGGGCAGACCAGAGCACCGCTAACGTTCAGCACTGGCTGATAATAGCTGCAATCAATGAGAATATTATCGGCTGAAAACTGTTTTGGGGAGCCCACAAGGACGGGTGAGAACAAGCAAACACACACCACCCTCCCCTCATATAAAACTGCTCTTCCACGACTGGATGGCACCGCAGACATATAATTAAATTTCTGCAGATGGTACAAACTTCTGTACAAATTTCTTCAGATTATCTGTCCAGAGCCTCGTCCACTTGACTCATTATCTAAAAGCCTATTATTATTAATCATTTAGAAATTACACTCTTAGCACTCTCTTGCTCCATACCTGCCAATTAAACCACTTTAACCTCATTAACAGTACTGGTGCTTGGCTTTCATGACACAGAGTAAGTTAACCACTTGATTTATGAATATTAAGAGTACTGCTTGGTCTGCTTGATTTTCTCCTTGTTTCTCTTTTGCTCTCCTGATCAGGAGGGAGCTCGAAGGAAGGCTCCCAGGCAGTTGTGCTCTAAGTCAGTCAGCCCGAGAATTTCTTGCGGTCTCCTTCATGTTCAGTAAACCCCATGAGACACGAAGCCAGTGAGTTTCCTTCTTTTCCATATAAAATCTTGACACCTCAGGCAACAGGGGTAAGACTAGGCAGCAACAAGATGACATGTGAGTTGAAAGCAAAAGCAGAGTTTTTGGCCTGGCCTGCCCTTAAATGCATCGTATTAAGTGGAATTTAAGACCCACACAAAGATGTGTTAGAGAAAAAGAGCATCGGGACCCTCTTTGCTGCAGAGGACCAAACCTATGTAGAGCTCTTATATAAAAAGTTACCTTAAACTCTTTCTATAATGGGAAACATTTCTGTCTGCTAAGAGAGATGGACATTCTGAAATTCTCAGAAAACAGAGCTTGTCTCTTAAGACCTCCTTTGAGAGTAGAAGCAAAAAGCACAGAAGAGACAAACAGGAAGAACTAATAGGTACAGGAATACTTGAAAAGAGAGTGGTCAAACATCTATACCCACCTCTCACCTTCTGTCTCTAGCAGCCAATGTAAACAGCATTTTCAGGCTGATCAAAAGGCAGCATCTCCTATTGCTACCTCTACTGGGAGCGTATTAACATTTCATGCCTAAAAGCACTCCCCACCACAAAAACAAACAAGCATCAAAGACATTATACAGCAGGGCTGCATATCTAAGCCCCAAGGAAAAAAACAGGAGACACATTTTGTTCACATCCTCACACGCATCCACAGACTCACAAACACACTAGAATCTCAATTGAGACCTTAAGGCTTGATTGCAACACACAGTAAATAAATAATATTAATAATAGCCCAAGAAAAAGAAACAAACCCCGCTTTCTTCTCTGCCATCCGGATGGCGCATAGAGAAGGCAGTAATGACACCCTGCAAGTAGACTTTTGAGCGTTACCGGGAAATACCACATGGGGCATTGAAATGAATGTCAAAAGGTGCCGGTGCTAAATTCATGATCATGCTCAGCAAACTGTTTTAATGACAGGTTTAATGCTGGGTTGTTACAGTGACACGACCAAAGCACTGTGGGTTTCATCTGGAGGGTAACGCTTGTGCATTGCATAGACAGCAGCTTCAGCTACACCCAGGAAAGCTGCCTGCGCGACGGGTTGGCCACAGGGCAGCGCAAAGCAGCAGGCTGTCCCTGGTAATTAACAGGAGGTGAGAGCTAGGTAGCCAGCAAAAGCAGCTGTAGCTGCAGGTGCAGAAAAGCTACAGATGAAAACTGTCATCTTCTCTCACTGCTTGCTGCTCGTGATTTATTCTTGCTAGAAGGGTCAGGTTTGGAGTGGTTTGGCCCACTGCTCGCTTCTTGCGCTGTCAGTTCGGATTCGTCAGGATGTCAGCTGACAACACATGATTCAAAAGACAGATTTACCTTTCTCGTATCCCTTGAAGGCTGTCTATTCACCTCTGGCCACTGTTTGACTTTTACAGACCACAAGCACTTTCTTTCTTTTTAAAGGGATAGAAGACACAAGATGGAGAACTGCCAGCCGGATAATGCCGGCATATACCCACCTTTCCTGGAGAACAGAGTCTAAAGGCAACTTGAGCAGAAGGCTACCCTAAGGCTGCAGGCCAGGGTGCTCAGAAGCCTGAATGCTGGGCTCTCACAACCATGGCCACATACACCCTGGCAAGTTACTCATTCCCCACTTACTCCCTTTGTAACAGAGGCAGCAGTTGCCACTACTCAAGACCACGCTTCCGAACCTTGGTGTTCATTGTAGCCGTCTCAGAAAGGCACTGGGAGAACTTCAAACTGCATCCCACACTTCAGTCAGTACAACAACCCAAAGTGTGTCCCACCTTCAACCTCACCCAGACGGTAGCTGCAGCCAGCTGGTTATTTTGTCGTGTATCTGTGTTTTCCCAAGAGCACTCCGAGTTTGCAGCCCCCCAGATAGAAGGGGATTTGCAGCCCCCTCCAGAGAGGTCAGTACACACTGGCTGACTGCACTTGTCTTTCTACGCGATGCCAGAAAACTGAGTATCTGCCAAGGCCAGGTCTGGAGCCTGCGCTGGCTGGATCCCGCTTGTCATTCTTTCCCTTGACATTTTAATTTTAAGATGTGATAGGAACAGCCCAGTGAATTGAACGTTTTAAAGTCCCCAAGACAGATAAACAGCGACAACACAGTATAACGAAGGTAGGGGATTTGGACTTTGAAGACTCGCCAGGATTCAGCGGGGAAACAAATGCCTGCAGCTCCTGAGCAACACATGGCAAGGCAAAACGAAACCCTTACCTCCGACTCGGACACTTCCAAGGGCTTCTCATTCAGGCCCAAGCCCTCGCTCAGCACAGCTCCGTTGTACTTGTTGCAGATATCCTCATCGGAGTAGTGCAGCCCCCCTGGGCTTGGCCGAGGAGGAGACCTGGGAATAGCAAAGGGTGAGTGTGTGGGATGTTGTCATTCTCTGAAATGACACCATTAAATCACCCTTATAAGCTAGTTTGGGGCAATGACTGGGGCATTAAAGCCCTCCCTAGATCCTCCAGACAACAGTCTCTCCCCTTTGCCTATCTAACAGTTGCTTGAAGCTAGATCAAAAGCTGCTTCCAAGGGCATGATGTTTCCAGCTTCTTACCTGGTTCCATTCTTCTTTGAGAAGGTGCTCTTGATGTTCAGGTGTCTGCTGTTGAGCTCCAGAGCAGCAAAGCCTCCGTTATCCAGAGTGACCGACTCTTCTACATTGGAGATGGTTTTACCTGGAGCCAGGCAATGAAAGATTCAGCTGAAACAAAGACACTTCCCCCCCTTCCCCGCTCCAAACAGAACTGTAGGAGCTAACTTCTCCTTCTTTCTGTTTTATGACATAATTAATTATTTGAAAATCTCTTTATCTTTCTTGCCGGCAAATGAGAACAATCAGAGTGAAGGAGAGAAGCTTATCAGGAGTGTGAATGGGCAGAAGGAGTCAAAAGAGGGGAGAGGTGTCATGGAAGGATGAATTTAATTTGGTGGTATCTAAAATAGCACAGATAAAACCGTGCTTATTCTTGTCTTTTGCCTATAAGTAGAAGCCAGGTGACTAATTCAGGTGGCAGTTGAAGATGTCCTAAATCAGGTGCTGTGAATCCCACCCATGAAGCAAAGCAAGAGAAAGTAAATCTAGGGAGGGCAGAAAAAGAGAAAAAGAATGGGGAAGGTGGGGGGAAGTAGAAAAGAAAGCATGAAAAAGGGCAAGTCGATAGCAAATGAGAAAGAGACACCAGAGCTTTAATGAAGTTAAGGTGTGCATGTGAGAAATCACCAGACAACATAAGGCAGGGAAAAGGACAGCGGACCAGTAGAAGAAGGAAAATACAGCAAAGGATATTCTTTCTCGTGATCAAATATAACAAGAGCTTACTCCCTCTCATGCTCATTCTTTGTAATCCCAAAGGTGTGAGCTCAGCTCACGTCCCGGGCAGAAGGACCGGGTGCATATTGCCACTTTGCAGCAGACAGGTACTTTATCCTCGGCTTCAATTTCAGTGCCACATTAAGACTCAGTGTGAACGCTGCTATCTCACAGTACAGGTCAGACCTGTCTTTTCATGTCTGTCCCCCAAACACAGAGCAAAATTAAGAAAGTGAGAGATTTCCTGTGAGCTATGCGTACAAGTATGCAATAGTATTAAGTTGGTAAAATGCCATGGTATTCATACATCTCTCATCTCGTGGGACTGAAATCTGATTTTCTAACACTTGTTAGAAGCGAATTATAAAGAAAAGAAAAGATCTTCACTTTGGGACTGCCTGGAAGACTCCTTCATTACATTAATCCCTAATAACAGGTAATACAAAGACCCATCCACCTGATCCTAGTCCTTAATGGGCTTTTTTTGGGCATCTACTGGCATCAGAGCAATTGCCTGCTGAAGGTAGAGGAGGCTATGGGACAAATACACAGGTGAACAACCCTTCCAAGACTTTATCGTGTAAGGTAAAAATAATATTCAGAGCTCAAGAACTAAGTGTTTAGAAAGAGGACTGTTTTAACATTCCTAGTTAGAGAGCAGGTAGCTCCTGTTTCCTTTCAGAAAGAAGACTGGTAAAAATTGTAACTAAAGCACAACTCAAAGCTTGATGCTTGTTATGCATTAAAGTCTAACTGGTCCAGATAACCAAGACACCTCTTAGCTGCTTGGCCTCCAGCCCAGCAACTGCAGGTTGGCTTAGGGAATGAATGTGAGATTCAGGGCACTCTATTTAATATAAAGGAGTTGTTATATAATCCTCAGAACACAGACCTAGAATATTTGCGTTGGGTACAGCCATAGAAAAGCAGAATCTTTCTCCTACTTGTCATCTATCAGGGAATGATGACAAAGCTAAATGAGGTCTCAGCTCCTTCCTTTTCTGTGGTCTTCTGCCAAGCATTTGACCCACACTCCTTGGCTTTTGCTACACTCCCCAGGATTTCCAGATGCTGTCCTATGCAAGCCCATGGCTGGATGGCATCCAAAGCCTGATCAGATCAAGAGCTCTGCCCGGTATGGCTACGGGCAAAAGCCATTTCTACCAAATCAGACAGCAAAAAGATCTGAGCCTTTTGCCAAATAAAATACCTATAAAGAGAGTTCACGCTGAAGAGATCAGGAGTTCAAAAGGAAGACATTTCTAATCCCCACAGCTCTTAAGAGTGTCTGAACAGCACAGAATTGATGTCTTACCTGTGCTGCAGTTCTTGTACTTCTTGCTCTGGCCATGCAGGACCAACGCAAACACCACCAGGAGGATGAGGATCAGACTCGAGAGAGCCATCACCAGCAGAAACCACCACTCCTCATAGAAAGGGGCTTCTGTTTGTGCTGGAAGAGCAAAAAACCCACAAAACTCAAAATAACAATTCCTGGTTATGCCCTTTTCAAAATTTTCTCTTCTTCCCTACAGCGAACAATGCATTTATAGTAGTAGCGTTCAGGAGAGAGAAGTGTTCCAAGGAGGTAACAGTCTACTCTGCAGTCAGACATTCACCAGGCATGCTGACACTTCTGAGATGGCAAAGAGAACAGGAGCGTTTCATGGTTTCAACATCTCCACAAGCATCTTTCACACACCCAGGGCAGCGCTGCAGAATCCCTCAGTTGAGAAGTGATCACTAAGTGAAAAGAAGGAGGTTTCTTCCCACAGCTCCGCACACCTACGTTTCTTGCCGACCGCGGTGTGCTTAGTACTCCCTGGGTCAGAGGAACCACTAATATATCTGTCACGACCCACAATTATTCCACTTTTTAAAAGGCTTGCATCGCCAAAAAGCTGCTCGGTGGCTCTTTGAAAAATACAGCTGGTGCCAGAGAACAGAGTACACTTGGTTCAGTGCCTTTCAGTACCTCCATTAACTCCACCTTCCAACATTCACTGCTTTTCTATATCATTTCCCCATCAGTTTAGCCAAGACTGATGTGCAGCAAATGGATACCAATTCAGTTGCCTGGATTTTGTGTGATCTCAAGTCATTTCACCCCATTTGACCTCAACTGGAGACACAAAATGATACTAACTTCCCCTTTTGAATGTTATTTGCCAGTCTTGGTTTAAAGTAGCAGGTATTTTTATTTTCTGGCGGTGATATTCTCTTTGTCAGCATCTCTCAGCTTTGTGTGGAGCACAAGCGAGCAGTTGTATATAATTTCCCTGTAGTCCATAAAGTAGAAATACACCTGGTAGGAATGGGCAATGCCAGGAGACCAACTTCAACCCCTCACTATCACTGAATCCAGACACTCTCTTTCCCTAACTGTCCTGAGCCCTTGATCTAAACACAAGTCTGCAGTAAACCTGACGATATGAGCTCAAATTTGTTCCAGATCACTGGGTATTCCGCAGCAGTGAAAAGTAGCTACAATCTTCCTTTGCTAGAATGCCAGTCCAGGCCAATAAAGTCCTAAAGGCAAACCGCACAAGGCATGCTGGGCTGAGCAGATTCAGTGCAATTTATACCTCCCTGTGCTAGCTGAAGTGGCCAGCCTAAAATGCTTTATACTTTTATGACTGCGAATCTCAACAGAAACCTCTTACTTCCACACAGCAATTTGAGACGAACACTGAAGCATCAAAAGGAGGTGAATTAAATAGTTCTTTTCAAGTGGAGAACTTACAAACAAGCAGTTTATATATAAAAAGCATCACAAGGAGATGCATGCTCAGCTTCAGAGGAAGAATGTCTGCCAGGAGAGGAAAGACTGACATGATTATTGACCCTTTATGTTGTGTTGTAGCCTCGGTGAAACCACAGATAGGAAAAACACTGACTCTTGGTGTCTGAAGTGGGTTGTCTATGCCCTTGTCCTGAAGGAGAGAAGCAAGGGGAGCACTCTCATTGAAATCCATAGACAGCTCTCACAGGCTAAGTGGTTAATTGTGTCAGGACAAACGCAGCCGTGATGGCGATAGCAGCATTTACTACTCTTGCCTGCTGGGTAACTGTTGAATGGTGTTTATGCTTTTCACTGGAGCAGCAAAGAGATAAAAGCCACTCCAGATACTGGAGGGCTGCCAGGTTCTCAGGACTCTCCAGAATTTTGAATCACAAAGCTGCTTTATCAGGTTGTTTTACTCCTCTTGTCTGTCTTTGCTGACACATCAAGGATGAAACCTATGGTTCAAAAGCAACCTGGAGTACAGCTGCCTTTGCAAGGGTAAAAGGAGACGTGAGCAAAGCTTTCACGAAGGAAAGATCTCCCGTTTCACAACAGGCCATTGAACTTGAGCTGCTCAGACATGGCAAGCTCAGTGGAATTTGCTTTTCGAGGTCTTGAAGTTCCTTCAGGAAACCAGAGGGGTGGGCTGATCAAAGGGATTTAATGAAGCATGGCGAGGCCAGAGCCGTTTACTGGGAATAAGCAGAAAAGACCAGGGAGGGTGGGAGAAGCACAAGAGCATCACCAATTTGCTGTTCTGATGGAGAAGGACTGGAGGTATCACATCATAGTGGAACTACCAGTGCAGAGGGTATCAGGAATAATTTTGTGAAACTACATTTTTGTATCGTTGAGAACTAACTGCAAAATAAATAACACAGAATATGTTTATCAGAGAACTCTGGGAAAACAAAAAGAAGGAAGCAGAGCAAACAGGAAAATCAGACTAGCAACAGGGAAAAAGCAAACAAATTGTAGACTGTAAATTAGTCTTAGGGCAAGAAATCTTACATATAAACACTCAGGAAATTCCTGAGCAGGTCCTTTGTCAAACTTAAAAATGGCACATATGCATTTTTCCTCTTGAGAGTGATGCATTCTGTAGTAACAAGCCTTGATTCACCACTATAGCACTCTGGTTTTATTCTAAAACAAGTGAAAACAAGCTGCCCTTGATCATTTGTCGCAACTACAGAATCTGGGTGGTTTTTTACCTCTCTCTTACTTCCCCCCAACCTCAAGAAATTCCACTGTAAAATATATTAAAAAAAAAATTTCATAATTACCTGATATTGGCACAGAGGAAACACTTGGCTCTCCATAGCCAAATTCATTGACAGCCACCACCCGAAATTCGTAGGTCACACCCTGTTTGAGTTTGTCCAGGCCGACCGTGTAGGAGGTAGCACTGCGAGGGATGTCCTTCACAAACATATCCCACAACCCTTCATCTAGGGAAGCAGCAAGGAGAGAAATGGCATGAACTGGGAGACTTGGCACTTCCTTCTGCTCGCTGGAAAAATACCGCCATTAATCGTGCGATTCAACCACAGGCAGTGGACGTGCTTACCTGAAGGCTGCTTGGTGACATACACAAATATCAGAATGCCCTGTGAGACCTCATCTGTAAAGGCATTTATTCGTGATGGAGTCTTATAGTAACCCAGATGGAAGATGCCTCTTCTAAAACCTGCGGCAGCACCCACAGCAACCAGAGCTGCTAGAGCAGCGGCCAGCCATCCGGGTCCCTTCTGATCAGGTAAGGTCACCGCAGCAGCATGGGCTGTTCTTTGATAGAGCAAGTCAATCCAAAACAACCTGTAGCATTAACAAGTCCCAACCACACAGGTTTTGGCTGGTTTTTTTTTTTTTTACAATGCAAAACTGACTTTGCTACCAAAGTGCGTAGAATTTCCAAACTCATGTAGGATTTGGCTCATGGTGGAAAGTATTGTGGCCTTGCGTGAACTGGTGCCTGGTGGACTGGTGTCACTGCAGCGCTCTTTGCTTCACAATATCAGGAATAACATGTCCTTTGCATGTGCTGGCCTGCAGCGTGACAGAGGCCGCAGAGCGAGACAGCCAGCACTGCACTTCTGTGCCATGCATTTTTCAACAGGAGTGAGTTTTTGAGTGTGTTATAAACCTTTCAAAGTCACTAGGAACACACAATGCCATCTGATGCGGGTGTTTCAGGAGGGTAATCTTGGTTCTCAGTAACCACGCTGACATTGATCCTGATGTGCATCCCGGCAGCTGCCGTTCTGGTCCCTGATCTAGTCCCATAATCTTATATTCGTTTGACTACAGTGGAAAGAACTTTCAGCAAGATGGATGCTGTCACCAGTAAGGACAAAACCAACTCTAATTAAAAATGCCAGTCAATAGTTTTGAGTGCAGGAATCAAACATTAATCTAAATGGACTGCTCTTCAGGAACAACTGGTGCCCAGCACTTTCACTGACAAAACAGAGTTACTGTCTATGCATGAGGCCAAACTCTCAGCTCACATAAGCCAGACTAGCTCTTATAGGCCTGACCTCACAAGTATCCCACTGGGCTTTTACTTTTACTTATTAAAGCTGTTCAAGCCATGTCTGTTTTTCTCTGCATGTCCCACAGCAATGGGAATATGATGACAGTCTCTGCATAGATACGACTCCAGCGGAGGAGCTGCCTGCTTTGAAAGAAAGTCCTCTGCGCTGTGAGATGTGAGCATCAGCGTGACTTTTGTAGCTTGAGGTGTTATCAAGGTAACAATAAAGCAGGAGCCAGCAGCGCTACCCTCAGCGACTTGTTCTGCTGCTGCAATGGCAGGCGGGAATCTGTTCTCATTTGCTTTCCGTTTACCTGAGTGTAAACTAATTGGAATCACTGCAGCGATTCCAGAATTGTGCTGGTGTAACAGAGCAAAATTTGGCCCTCAGCCTACTTCTGTGCAACAGGGAATAGCGGCAAAGATGGATTGATTAACGCTGCAGGTGCGGTTCCATGTGAATGTTTTAACTTTGGCATCAGTAAATATTGGCTCGGTAATTTGTACTGTGCTGCACGTCTAGCAACACACACAATGACTAACAACCCCCAAACTACGTCTTTTCTGATCGTGAGGATTGGCAGTCTCAGTGGATGCAAAAAGCAGGCTGAAATGTTATTGTTCCAGCTACATTTGAGAAATACCAGAGAACAATAAAAATAGGTAATTTTTCTGTCATGCTTAAAATTCAGACCACTACATTATTCACCAGCATGATCAGAGTATAATGAAGTTATCATAATGTACCATTGTTATGTATTAGTTGGATATTACAATGGCTATAAAACAAGAGATAAAATATTGACTTCCCTTTCACAGGGCAATAGAAGGCTAGATTATTTCTACCACGTAAACTTACAGTGTAATAAAAAGGAAGCTTGGGATTTAGTTTCTCTGAAGAGGGTGGAGTGAGGGATGCATTTTCAAAGTTAGATTGTTGCAACCACCAATACTAGGAAGATGCATCTCAGGCTATAAAATATTGCCATAATTGCTAGAATTGCCTGAGCTTTCATAAACACATTTGTAAACAGCAATAAGAGAATTTGAGCCCATTGTGAATTGTCTGAAAAGCAATTTGTTTGCATTGAAAGCCACTTAAATGGGGGAAGAAAAGGCAACAATAAAAACAAATGTTCAGCACTCATTGCAACAAACACAACTGTTCACACATGCACTTTCTCACCCATTTTCTCAAACCTATCAGGGGTGCGCAGTGCAGAATATCCAACAGACCAAGCGGTGTAAATTTAACCACTCTGTAAAGCTTGCAATACGTTGGGAAAACTGCTTTGAGAAGTCAACGCTGCATTTCCACATCCTTGTTCCCTTGGCTGTGGTGGTGATGGCGTGGGACAGCAAAGGCTAAGGTGGGTGTTTCTTCAGAGCTACTCCTGTCTCCCAGGGACTCAGAGTTGCTCTCTAGCCCATCTCCCTTTGATTCATTGCAAGAATCTTTGCCCAAATCCTTTTTTTTCTGGTGTAGGAAACAGAGCTCGGCCAAGGTGGGACCTAGCATATGATCCTTGAGATCCCAGAGAGGTGCTAATGCAGTTACAGTGGTTGGAAATCTGCAGGGTGGCAGCCTGGGAAGGGAACAAACATCCTTATGTCTGCTCCACTGCTGACTCCAAACAAGTATTTTGCACACTATAGTCTGTGGCTTCCCAAGCCTTGGCCGACAAGTTTTTAATTCCAGAGCCTCAATTAATTTCTCTTCTCTCCAACTGGAATATTCCAGCCCTTCTTTGTAGACAGAGATCATAATCAGATACACCCAAACTAAGCATTTTATTTCAGTGGTGAACTTTGAGATTAAATATTGAACACACACTTGTGAATTCATTCACTGCATCTCTTTCCCCTCAAAACTAGGTTTGCTCTAAATGTTAGAAGTTCAACTGAAAGAGAATTCCTTAGAAGGTCACCTGTGATAGCAAAGATTGGCCTTTAAGTTCAGTAGAAAAATCATTAGTACACTGTACACAGTATTTTCCACTCAGTTTAGGGAGGAACGACGCGCACGACGTGGCTGGGATATCAACTGGGTATTAACTCACAGAAACCGCCAAGAAAAGCAAAGTTTGCAACACTGGCCTCCCGCGGAGAGGTGCGAGGCTCAGCCAGCCCCAGCCCACGCCGCGTTAACGCCCAAGAGAGGCAGCCCATCTGGCAGCAGGGATACATCTGTACTGCTCCCAAATACTTCTCCTTCAATAATGTCTGTTCCTTTCTTCACCTCATACTGCCCTTCACTAGACATTTCGCTTCTTAAAAAATGCCTAAATATATGATGGAAGAGGGAGGGCTCTCTCCCAAAAAATAAATTTTCTTTGCTTCTTGTTCCTGTCACTGCTCCACCAGACCCTGTCCCAGCCTTATTTCTCGCTGACATGAGATTTACTCTGTATCCCCCCAGCCTCGACTTCTCCATTTAGAGATTTCCAACCATTGTAACTGCATTAGCACCTCTCTGGGATCTCAAGGATGAAACCACCTCTGACCGAACGCGGTGTTCAGCCTGCCCCGGCCACCCTCCTGGCCATCCCACGTCGGTGAGGAGCAGCACTGCTGGTTGCAGGCATACACAGCTCCCACAGGCCAGCCTGGCTTCACAGGCGATTAATTGGGGTCTCCACGCTGAATAAAACTGTCAGTCAGTAACGAAGGCTCCCGGCTCCGCTAACTCAGGCCACTAACAAACAACTGCCGCGCTGCGGCGATGGAAAGCTGTCAGTTATTTGAGTCTTAAACACCAGGCTTGTCCTCGTGGAGTAGGAGGAGAGCTGTGCCGTAAAACTTTCTCCTAATTACACATTAGGAGGTTTATGAGGGGAGAAGCTGCTGAGAGTTAAGGACCGGCAGAGCGCCAGGAGTGTTCCTCCTACAGAGGACAAAATGAAAATGTGGATGTATTTGTCAGAAGCAAAGGGCTGGATCATCATGCAAACCAGTGAAAGGACAAGAATGGGAAGTGAAGGCTGACAAACTGTCAGCCTCGGCACGTCGTTCATGAGCAGAAGCGAACCAAAGGCCCCATGGCAGATGCCGGCAATGCAGCTGCACCTTTCACTTCGAATTTACTGACTTCTGCTGGTTTGTGTCCACGTTTGACATTGCGCTTCCTCATTTGTTTAAAAATAAATAGAAAAGGAAGAAAACATAAAAACATTACTCAAGACACCAGAAAGGCAACTAAAGTGAGACCTGCCCTTGGGGTGTGAGGAGCGAAGACCGGCATTTCTGGGAAGGACAATCCCCACTCTGAGTTGACTGGTTCTGCTCCAAAACGTCTCCTGCCTTCTTGGAACTGATCATCTAGGGGAGCAAAAGAAAACACCTTCCTGACTTGTTTATGTCCTAAACTCATGATTTGTGGCTGCTCTGAGTTTACCCGGCCTGTTCCTGCCAGAGTGCTAGAAATACTGTTATTGGAAGCACATTAAGATGCAGTTCTCTCCCACTGGGCTTAACTCATCCCCTGCTAGGGAAAAGCAAACAGACAAAAATCCAAAAATACATGATGGGGAGAGGAAGCAGAAGAGGAAAACTCAGTTTGTCCCAGGTCGGAAGCTTTTCCTGATATGACACAAGCCATGAAGCAGATGGACTGAACCCTTAAGCAGCTGCCTGGCAGCTGAAGATGACTGCAGGAGGCCAATATGTGCACAAAGGTCTCACATTGGCAGTTATGTATCCAGGTGCACTCCTGGCAGCGTGGATCTCTAGGGCGTTACGCAGAAAACACCTGCTTTGTAGCTAGGGGAGAACTGGGAAGTCTGTGAGACTGCTTGGTCCTTTATAGGCCACGTGCCTGCCATTAAAGCACAGTGCAGAAAGAGGAGCCTTGGATGTGGCATGGGGTTGGCAAAAAGAGGGGGGAAACCAGCTTCTCCACTTCTTCCAGCAGCACCAGGAACCTTAACATCATTATGCCATTTCTGTCTTTTCCTCTGTACATAAAAACTGAGGACAGGGCCTCACCCATTCCTCAGCCAGCCTAGTTGACGTCTAGGGAGTGCTTCCGATCACAGTGACAGAGGCTGTTTAATTGCGTTTCTTGTAATGCACAAGGAGCTAAATCCTTTTCTCCAGGGACAGAGAAGTTGAAGGAAAAGAAAAACTCTTCCGTTTCTGTAATGTCTTCCTCTATCACAGATCACTCTGCAAAAAATATTGGCGCGCCTGCTCCATCCCTGCATCTCTGTACATTCAAAATGCAGAGGAGGTAGTCAGGCTGGTCACCTTCCATAAATCCGGGAAAGGAACAAGGAGATCAAATGAACAATCTCAACTGCCTGCTGCCACCATTGCTAAACCCAGCAGGGCAGCTGGAGCCCTGGGAGACACAGCAGGGCTCTGAAAAATTCAAAGGCAAGTGACAAAAGAGGGTAGAGTTTGCCATTTCTGACAGAAAGCCACCCTCCTACTCTGATGGAAGAGTCTTGGCAGGGAGCTGCAGCAGGGAAAATGAGATGATACAGCATTTAACGTTTGGGGTAATGAGGCCTATAATAGATGACACTTGAGATGTGAAACACTAAGGTAGTGGTATTGCATTTAAATATTGGCAACAAGCTAAAGCTTTTCATCTGTCTGTTCAATGCCCCTTTTTTGATCTCAGAAGGATGAATATCTTTCTTTTCCTTGGTTTTATTTGAAGGGCACAAGTCAACTGCTCTTCTCTTGGACAACAACTCTTTAAAAACAAAGGTTGCTCCAACACGAGAGCTACCACCCGTATAAATCAACGTGCAGAAGCAAATTCTTAGAATGATATTAAAACAGAAGCTGCTCTGAATGACCAGCCCTGACAGGAGGAATTAGTTCCCTGCTTTTGTTAAGCTCGTAATTTAGATTTCAAACTCCTCCGTGCAGGGAAGAGGAAGAAAAGCAGCACAGAAAGGAAGCCGACGCTTGGGTGAAGTAAGTAAACGTTCCAATTAGTCTGTCTCCTCTCCTGGATCACATTTCACGCTCCCTACAGCTGCAACCAGAACGAAGGATGAGAATCCAGCATACAAATGTCTAGTTCATTTGCTACAGCAGCATGAATAGGATTAAAATAATCTGGAGAGGAATTAAATGCCTCAACAGTCAGGTTGCAAGAGCAGGAGAATAAGACTTCTTCTGTGTGTTTCCAGGATCAGTGGAGCAGGGCCAGCAGAAGTGACCCAGGGTTAACGCAGCTCAGCTCTGCACTGGATTGGCTTATTTTCTTCCTGCTCAAAAAAAGTGGCCCACAAATCCTACATCCTTAGCCACGAACTGTAAAATGTCTGTTCACATCCAATGGCAAGGCAAGCCCAGGAATGTCGGATGAGTTTGCAACGTCACCACTCACAGGAGTTGAATTCCCTGCTTGCAGACAAACTGTACGTGGGCTGCAGACTTCCCTCTAAAATACTCTTACTCAAAAAACCCTGTTCAGGGAAAAGTAAGCTGGTAAATGAACTTCAATGAGCAGTTTTGGTTTAACTTGCTATCTAAACAATGCTGCTTAAATAAGACAGTATTTTCTACCTATGAAGAAATAAGGGCAGAAATCAATAAGCTGATGTAAGAGAAATAGAAGCATGGCAGTGTCATGCCTCTAAAAAAACCCTTTGATCACACTGGGAAACTCCAGTGCTTTGAGAAGGTAAATGCTTTCCCTCACTTTGTTTTGAAAATAATTGCCAAGTCAAATGACAGAAATAAGGAAGAAATTTTAGGGTCACAGCAGAGCCTCTCTACAGAGCAAATTCTATCAGATGTAGGTATGGAAATCTGCATCTTCAATGATGACCACAGAAATGCAGGCAATAATTTTGTTACTGGTCTGGTTAGACACAATTAGAACCATTGATTTTAAACGCCACCTTACATTCAAGACACATACACAAAACAGAATCCTTTATATAATCAAATAGATAAGTACTCATTTACCAATACATAATCAAGCAACGTGCAAGCACCTAGAAGTAAAAAAGGAAAGAACAAGCAGCCAACATGGATATGTCAAGTATAAATCATGTCTAATTTCCTTCTGTGACAGGGTAGCAGACCTTGTCAATAAAGGAGAAAGAGCAGACATCATCTATCCTGACTCCAGCAAAGCTTTTGACATTGTGACATTCAAACACAACCTACGTGAAACAAGTATCTGGTGGACGCATCACTGGCTGGAAAACTGTACGCGGCCAATGGTTATCAACGTTCGCTGTCAGAGTGGAGGGAAATTCTCAAGTGAGATTACACAGGGGTCTAGAAGCATTCACTTGTTTTTCTTAATGACTTGGTTAGCAGTAAGCGTGCGCGCTTATTGAGTTTGTAAGGGGTACCAAGCTGAGGAGAGGCTGTGAACAGGTTGGACCATATGCCAACTTTTAAATTGACCTTGTTCAACCGAGGAAATACTCTGGAAAAAGCAAAGAGCAGCTTCAGTAAGATGCAAATCCCAGAAGCAAAGGAGCTCTGGGAAAGCGCCCAGAAAAAGTGTGGTGATGAGGGGATTCCTTTTCCCGCCTCTAACGCATTCCCTGCAGAACAAATTAGGAAAGTGATGGGTACGTGGTGCTAAAGTCCCTATTTTTAATGGTAAAACATTAATTAGCCGCTGTGTTCTGCTGCAGAAGAGGACAGATTTCTATCTGTGGTTCTCAAAATACAGCTTGCAAATACTTATTAAGTCCATGTGCACGGAAGACGCTGTAAGCATTTAAATGAGTTTTAATTATTAACTATATTAGCTCATCAGTTAGATGATTTACCAGTGATGTAGCACAGTGAAAAGCCAGAGCACTCAGGGTAATTTTCTGTGACTATTCCTAAATAGGAGAAAATCTGCTAATAAACAAGCAATGGTTTAATACTGGCTGGTGATAGCATTCTCTCTCAGAATCCCATTACTTGACTGGAACAATAAAACCCCTCTCTACTGAGGGATGGCTTTCAGCATGGACTGAAGGAAGGGAACTCTTGACATCGAGTTTCCTGTGTTTCCCATGGCTTACCTGAGGGTCGTGCCTCTATAATGTAACCAGTTGTGGGTTTTTCTCCTGAATCTCCCTCAGTCCACTGTAGTGTCAACCCAGAAGCAGATTTTGTCACCAGAATTTCCTGAGGGGAGCCAGGAGACCCTGAAGGATGAAAGGAGAATAGCAAATTGGTGGTGGTACTACAGATAGGCTGCTGCATTCTTCATTTCTTCTACAGATACATGGGGAAAAAAACCCGTATCTAGAAGTATTGGTCAACATACAGGCAACATAAATCAGCTCAATGGGCTATTGATTTGATTTTTTCATAAGTTCTAGTACCAGCAGTTACACACCAATGGCTGGGTTTTACTGGTACCTGCATTAAGGAGGAAAGAGAAAACCCACTCTCTCTTTAACCATTAGCACGTATGCAGCATTTGCACATTGCCGCTGCTGTTTCGAATTTCAGAGGTGAAATGAGCCTCCCAGTTTCAGGGAGAGGTTCATGAGGCGAGCTGCCTGCCCACGGCCATGCTGGAGAGCATTCCTGCTTGACACTGTCTGTGGTGGGCCATGAGAGTTAAACTGTGGATCCACGGGGCTGCTGTCCCTGATAATGGCTATGGAGGGTACTGCGACAAAATGAAAGCTTCCTGGCATCCAGAAGGGTGGAATTACCAGATATGGCTCTGATGGAGGAAAGAGATATTTCCCTGAGCTGGCTAAAAAGCAAAAATCAGGAATGTTACCATTGCACTGATGCTCTGTGATTTACTGGGCAGGCTCGTATCTTTGGAGAGCATGCACCGTGTTAGATTATCTGTTTATCAAATCCACTCATCAAAGAAGAAAACAAACTCTTTGTGTGCACACTTTGAACCAAGCTGGTTTTCAACCCGCAGCTCCTCTTGATGTATCAGAAAATTCACAGACCTCTCCCTCTGCGTAAGCCAAAGAGCCAGGAAAGAAGAATTGTAAATTCTTTCTGGCTTTACATCCAGGAGCCTCTGCTGGTTTCAGCAGAGTTATTCCAGTTCTACTTTCACTTCATAGCAGTACAGTCAGAATTACACACCGCGCTGCCAGGCTGCGGCTTTGAAATCCCTGCCTAGCCCATTTGTGTTATGATTTATTTACACTGTTTTGTTTATTCACATCGGACTTCTAGATTTCAGGCAAAAAGGAAACGTGTTTTTCATGGGCAGTTGTGAAAGCCACTGAATCATGTCCCGAGTTCCTGTGACTCAACTCCTCCTTGGCTTGAAAATCCATGTGAAGCCCTGAGTGCACTATTCCCCGCTGTTGGACCATGTCCGTATAACTGATCTGGCTCACAACACGCGTTGATGGTCCCACTTACCTTCTGCTGGCCCAGCTGTGACGTTGGCTTGCAGTTCAGGTCCATAGGCGATGGTTCGGGCTTGCACTCTGAATAAATAGGTCATGCCCTTGGTGAGGTCTCGGACCTTCAGCCAGCGCTGCCAGTTTCCTTTAATGTCCACGGTCACCACCTTACTCACCCCTGGAACAGCCACGCAGATTAAAAAACAATAAGAGAAGGTTGCAACGCAAAAAAAGAAATCAAGTGGAGCTTATTGCATCTAGATGGTAAGTAAAATTATCTAACAGTTTGCTAAGAAAGTATTTCTTACAATTAGCAGGAGTTTAAGTAGTGATAATGGCCAATTTTCAGCACTGATAAGTATAATTAGAGTTTAAGCTTGATAAGTGGGTACTGACAAGAGAAAAACCTTACAACACAACTGGGAAATCACCAAGAGACTTCATGCAACTTCACTAATTACTCTGGGAAGAAAGGAGGAGGTAAACGAAGAGGACTGCACGTTGCAGACTGTTTCTGAAGCAAGCATTTCTCCACTGCTGCTTTGCCGAGTAACCTGCAACATTGCCTGGAGGAGGAAACAAGGGCCAGGTTCTGTCCTTTTCATTTCATCCTGTCATTTCCACCACTACCAAGCGAATGCAGAATGAAGGATGTGGATCTCACAGGTAACTTAGGGGTATAAACGCTACTGCAACAGGGGATGCTGCAAAGCACTATTAGCTTGGACAAGGCTGAACCCATCCCTTGCGTTTCACTCTTCTCACTCTCTAAGTATTTTTCATACATGGATGAATTAAAATCAGTGATGTTTCCTCCATTGCTGTTCCATAGCTAGTTTCACATTTAGGTTCTCAACGCTGCATAAAGGGCAGAGTGGCAACAAGTGCTTTTAAAACAAAAAGTCTAGTTTTCAGAGATTTTTTCTATGTCAGTCAAAGGAAAGAATTTGATTTATAAAATATTTTCCTGAACAGAGAGTTTGAATTTAACAGGGTCCTTCTGGTGGTTTTCTGGTTCTGTAGATGTACATAACACATTTCACACCAAGAAGACAGGAAGTGAGAGAACATCTTTGCCACTGGAGAAAGCCGCTTGCCAGTTTATCTCTCCAGAAAAACGCAGCAGGAAGATGTTTTTCAATCCAGATGCTTATATTATGCAAATCAAGATGATGCTTTCAGTTTTTATCAGTTAAAGAATAATGTCCAAGCGATTTCTGTTCAAAGTTTTCTCCCAGATACAATTTATAACTCGGGGATTCTTTCCATGGTTAACAAGGAAGCAGTAAAAGTGCTCCCTCCTTCCCTAGGTGTACTATTTCGTTTCTCTGAGACAAATCAGGAAGCTTTTGTCATTTTGAAGTTATGTTCCAAAGAAAAAACAAAAAAGAAAAAAAAAAAAGGAACCGTTAAAAAAAAGGCTCCAGGGCAATTCTGTTGTCTGTTATCGTGTAAAACATAACACCATAAAGCTTAAACAATAAAAGGTCAAACAGGGAGAAGAACAGATTGCTGTTCGAAACTTTTGCAAAATGCACGTTTTAAGTGGTGGCTTGTGAGTGGGAAGGCAAAAGGTGTCACAATGGTGAGGATGCTCAGCCAAAAACCACAAAATGTGTGCAGAGTCAAAAAGATGCAGGAAAAAAGCTCCAGGAGGTCTGCTCCACCCACGTTGGTGCATTGTAGTGCTAGCGTGTGAGACCTGGGGCTGGAAGGATCCTCCAGGATTGTGGGGTTTGGCAGCTGCCGGCCCCAGAAGGCTCGTTGCCGGCATTCGGCACCGTTATGTGCTCCATCTTCAAATGAGTTTGGCGTTACCTTGCTCGCTAAATAAAGGAGCACAGCTTCTCTATTGGAGGAAAATGATGGCATCAAGGGAGGGATTACTACCATGGCGGGAGGATAAATACGTTTGCTGAAAGAAAAATGTTGGCACAAGAGCAAACGGGTAGAAACTGGTAAATAAATTTAGGCAAAAATATAGAATCCGAGGAAAAAAACCCAACATAGCCTTCCCTCTCACATCAGAAATCTTCTGTAGGGGAAGGAGGGACAAACCAGAGTCAGAGATAGTACAGGCAGAGGTGAGGAAGAGAAGAAAACAAAGATTCTCAGGATGTTAGGCGAAATGCATGCTGAGAAAATATGACCTGACACCTCCATACTTGCAGGGGGAAAAAATGTATACTTAAACATTGTGTAGGAATGAATAAAAGGCAGGAAATGCCCAATGAGCCTGAACCTTCTGCACACCTTGGGCACATTTCTTGGTCAGAATTAGAAATGCTTTCTGCATTAGCCCTTTGTGCTGAGACCTGCCAGCTGTAAAGGCTACAAGTGCTTTTATTTTCCTGTTTTCATTCTTGAATATAACTTTCTTAGTGCACGAGACATGGATATTCAGACAATATACATCTTTATTCCTTACAGAAGAAGCAAATAGAAGTGATTGATATCCTTATTTCTTTGGAAAAGAATTTAAAACGGATTGGCAATGGCTGAAATTACTTTCCTTGCTGTCACACTGCCAAAGCTGGACATCCTATTGAACTATTGGCAATCTACCAGGAATATAAAAATGTTAGTAAGACCATCCACAAACTTTGTAATCTTTTCCAGTTCACCTTTGGAATGGATTTACATTTGTTTTCAGAGAAATTGCCAAATCCTTCTCTGCTAATGTGCTGGCAAATTAATGAAACCTTTGCGGCCACCCCACTGTTGTGGTCACCACGTCGTTGTGGCGGAGCTCAAACCTAGGGCTGGGTTAAAAATGCCCCTTGAAAACCCCGTGTAAACTAAATTTTTGTCAGTTATTTTCCCCTGTCAAAAGCAGCAGCGGTACCAGTGATGACTAGCATATTTGATGCCCGGACAATCTTTGCAATAACAGAAGTGACACATGATGTGATAAGTAACACAAATGCATCTGACGACTATTCTGGGATGGAGCCTACTCAGCAATTTCAAAATGCGACACGGGGAGACAATCAGGCATTCACAGGCTGAGTTTCCTCTTCGCCCGTACCTGGTAACGACGGCCATAAAATGACTTCTCAAATCACACGGAATATAGTTTGCGCAAGAAAATGAGAGAGGACAGACAAAAGCTATATTCCACAATATTATAGTTCGCTGAATGGTTTTGGCAAAGGTGGAATTGTTTTACTTACCCTCTGCCACCTGGCTTCTCTTGGAAATCGGCAGAGAGCAAGTAGGAAATTGGGCAGAGATAAAAGGTACTACAGTACTTTTCTGTCATTTCCCCATGAATATGTACGATTGGAGGTCTTTCTTACCCTGGACGGGAGCCAAAGGCTCATAGACTACTCGATAACCCTGCAGGACTCCATTTGCTGCTGTCGGCTCGCCCCAAGACACATTGAGTGTAGTGCAAGTGATTTCAGAGAACGCCAAGAAGCTGGGAGCACTGGGTGCTGAAAGGATTACACAGAGATTGAATTGCAATGGGAGTCGTCAATCTGATACACGTATATATTATAAAACATTGCTTTATTTGCCCAGCCTAAATCTAAAGCAAACAAGCTGAGAATGGGATTTGTCAATTGTATTCAAACGGTCTGTAGTCAATGAGAAACCCAGCCCGTCCAAAAAAAAAGCAGCCACTCGGCTGCAAAGTTAAACCTCAAAAGCAAGCGAGGAGATAGGTCAACAAAAGGGAAAGACCCTCAGAAGAGCGCTACGTGAGCACACAGCCTCTGAGCGCACACCGCTTCTTCAGAGCCACCACCAAGGCCGTGGCCTTCACCTTGAGCTGGAGCCATGTCCAGCACAGAGAGAGCTCAGTCTGACTGGGTGGCTGCTGATCCAGGTTTTTGAAAAACTAACTGGTGAAGTGACTGGTCCTTCTGCCAGTTCATTCTCATTTCCACTGTATCGCTCCCTTTCCCACATGGTCCACTGATTTGATCCCTTTTTAATGCTCAAAGACCATTACAATGTAATGACTCATCAAAACCTGAACGAAACACCAGTGCCCTCCTGTACCCACCCATTTCCCACAGCCACTGCCCAGTTATGTGGCAGTCATCACCAAGCCTGTGCTCTGAGACAAGACAATGACCCGTACCCGCCTGGTGCGTCCTGCCCTGCGAGGGGCTGCTCCTGGGACCATCCCCAGCAGCGTTGAAAGCTGAGATGCAGACCATGTACCGAGTGTGGCTGGTCAGGTTTTTGAGCCGGACAGTTGTCTCTGGGAGGAAAAGGACCTTCACTTTCTCTGTGTCATTTTGGATGTCGCTCTCCCAGTAATAAATCTGTTGGAACAGCAAAATGTTTTAGTAACTCCTACACCAAGAAAATATCTAGTTACTGCAGCTATAAAAGATCAGGAAGATGGCGCAGTCTCACTCTGGATTCCTCTGCTTAATGGGACACTACTGCTTTTCACCACATGCCCAGTCTTCTCCTTTGGCAAATTCCCCCGAGTCCAGTCACCACGTAGCTGACTATATCGCTCAAAAATAGAGCAGAGGCTGAAGAATATGGCCTAATGACAGCAGATATGAGCTGCCAGAGTTCAGTGATGAGAGGTCAGTTTTTAAATTCTCCCTGAAACGCTAGCTGCCTGTCAGCACTGGCATCCTGACACGATGCTCCATAATTCACCTCTGTATGTGCAGAACAGTTTCACCATTTGTGTTCACAGGACAGCCAAGCAAAATGACTTCCTGAGGAGGGTAATAAAGACTTTCCCTCAAGTTCCTTGAGGTACTCTTCCTCATTCTTCCCTTACATAAGTTTTATCCTGATGTCATAAAATTAGGCCTTGGAGAAGTCATTTTCAAGAGGAACAGTGGTGCCAGCCCTACTTATTGGACAGGCCTGGCAGCGAGAGCATTGCAACAGGCCAAAGCAAGCCAGAAAGTTGAGAGAACGAGCCAAGGCAAGACTCCACCTTGGCTCTACAAGCCAAGCTGTTAGAGTCATCTATATATGTACAAAAGAGAAAGAACATGAATTGATATATAAGGATGCTTGTTGTTGCCAAGAAGGGATGCCAGATTATTCACATTGGCTTGGTTTTTCTTCGCTTATGGACCTAAATTCACGGAGAGAAGCAGAGCCAGACACTGAATCCAAGCCAAGCTCCAGTGTTTGTAGACTTGCCCATTTCCACTCTCTAAGGGTCCATTCTCATGCTGGAGAAGCTAAACAACATGCCTCTGCAACGTGCTCATCGCCTATGAACCAAATGCAATTAATGCTATGATTTATTTTTGTTAAAGTTAAGGAAATGAAGTAATTCTTCCGAAATCTGACCTGGCTCAGGCTTCTAGCTTGGAGAAAGTTTTGTTTTTCCTAGTGGCTTGTAACATTTGCTGGATAGAAAGCTTAGTTAATTTTCTTCAATACATTTCTTGCTCCTAGCTCTGGTAGTTCTGTTGCTTTTTGGAGCAGATACGTTGACTCTGTAAGTGGAGCTGTCTCCTTATCTGCATGCCCTGTTTCCCCACGCTGTCCTTTCTCCACGAACAGCAACACACTTTTCCTTTTCTCTCCACCCCTGCCAATCTCATTGTCTTTCTTTTGGTTTTGGGGCTTAGTGCCATTTCCATACTGCAGTCTGAACACTGTTTTAATTTGTGTTATGCAATGAGGGCAACTGTACTCTGTAGAGCTATCTCACAAGTAACAGCCATGCCAAGCAGGATAAATGAAACCAGTAGAAACTGGGGAGTTGCCTTGTAGCCTTGGATGTTCCCGTTTTGGCTGTCGGCAGGAGGGGGGTCCCAGGTGAGCTCCAGCTGACTTGCAGAAAGGGAGTTTACTTGGATGTTCTGTGGGGCCAGCGCTGGTGCTAGAGAGAAAGGAAAACAGAAGAATTAATAGTGACAAGTAGAACTAGTTTATATCCAGGCTGTGATTTTCCTTTTGCGGAAGAACTCAGGGCAGGCTCTGTTTATGCCACCAGTCAGCTCCCTGAGTCAGTCCTGGA
Organism: Baryphthengus martii; assembly: GCA_013396935.1. NCBI lineage: Eukaryota > Metazoa > Chordata > Aves > Coraciiformes > Momotidae > Baryphthengus > Baryphthengus martii. The sequence goes on along the minus strand of VWZK01015534.1, from coordinate 351,770 downwards.
GGTACCACAGGGAAGTCTCAGCACAAATGGACCGAGGAGCAGCTGAGCCTCTGGATGTGGTTTCTGTTCTGCCCCACACAGACTGGGTTAGACATTGAATCAATTCCGTTCCTGCCAGCACCTTTGGAAACTGAAGGAGAATTTTGTCTTCGTTCTACAATACTGTTCGGGGTTTGCCTTTGGCAGTGACGCTACACTCCTGACCGACCGCTCCTGAAAGTAACTGGAGGCAAGGCAACCCCCTCACACCACTGTCAGCTCAGCCTCCTACTCAGCCGCAAGTCAAACAGCCTGTTTGCAAGGCTCCAACACTTCGGGCCAAAACACTGTCTAAAATTACCTCCAGAACTAGTCAGACGCTAATCAATTCAACTAAAATTCTATGTACGAAAAAACGATTTTCAGTCTTCTCCTTGCAAGCTCTGCTTTGATTATACCTTCACATATAGATGCTGGCCCCTCTTTGCAGCTGATGGTGTTTCTCCTTTGCATTGGGCTGTGCTAGAAAACTAATCTTTGAGTGCACCTGGGGTTGCACCATCTTCCCTTTGTCAGGCTCCAACTTGGTGCAGGTGGATTTTCTTCCCCAGCGGCCAGCATGGATGGCCTGTTTTCCCGACCTGCTGTCTCTGCCTCCGGCAGGTCTTAACAAAACAGCACGTGTTCTGTTTACAGAAAAGGTGCTGAAGCATGTCCTGTTCAAACTCCAGAAGAAGGAAGAGAAAGGCAGGGCAAAGGGTACACTTCTCCTTTCTCTGTGTTCACGGTGCTGTAGCCTTCACCCAGACCACCTGAGAAAGCGACCTCTTTTCTCTCTGCCCCTTTATGGGCCATAAATAGAAGTGATAAAACATTGACTCCTCGAGTCAGATAGCCCTGGTTATCTGTTCCTCTGGAGACTTCTTTCTTTAGAGAGAATGACCTTCATAAGTCACACTTCTCTACCAATACTCCCTCCCCTCAGAGTTATAAAATAAAATAGTAATTAACACCCACTCAGCCTGACACCAACTATTTATTTTGTTCTAACTGTGTGGTTTCCATATTATCACTGCCCACCCTGCCGTTAATGGAAATGTTAATAACCAGCGCCAGGTTGTTGTGACAGATGCTTGGGCTCATTATCAGAAATTCTTATTTACCGCTCCATTAAACGACAGAATCGCACAAAAAAACAATTCAATCAAAACTAACTGGAGGAATTTTAACAGCCACATTAATAATCCAAAACATAAATAAAGTTAATGTCTTTTGCATGTTTGCCATCGGCAACTCTATTGCAAAATTATTGCTGTACAATTAAAACGTGAAAGGTAAAATCGAAAATAGCCTTTGTCCTAATGCTCAGTTAAAACTATTGGTTTATGATATTCTTTTCGTTTCTCTTTTTAGTTGGATGCAGCAAATGCACCAGGTGACAATGACCATCAGTAAATTACCGCTCGTTCACAGGGGTGCCCTCAGCTAATTGCTGCCCTGCCTCCTGCGCTTTGCAGAGGAGCAAAGGGAGCAGCTACGATGGGCTGGCTGCCTTCAGCACAACACAGCGCTGTTCTGGCAAGGACCAAAAACCTCACGATTTTAAGACTTTCACAGCACACATCAGAGCGCGAGGTCAAACTGATCACACAGTACAAACTTGAAAATACATCTCAGAGATCTGCAGAGGATGATACGCTCGGGGAAACCGGAATATGTACAACTGCAGAAGAAAATGGATCACTTTAGCAATGCATTTTCTGTCTAGGTAGTGACACTACTGTCTGTCCTGAGCTGACAGCTTCAAAGTGCTCTCAAAACCCAGGTCTGAAGCAGTGTCTACAGTAGCCTTTTTCTTTGCCTCCCCTGTGCCAGCCTCCAACAATTGCCGCTTCCAAGATGCGACCATTAGAAGCGCCATCGTGAGCAGCCTGCCGCCAGAAAACCACCGCTTTTCCTCAAACCCTTTTTGGAGCACGTCTAAGAAACACAATGGTTAAAAACTGCCAGTGATCATTCTCCACTGACACTCTCGCTGCTGGAGTTGCACTTTTGCTGGCACGGCAGTGGAAAATTTGATGGGAGGAAAAAAAAAAGAAAAAAAAAGATGATGTGGAAAGAGACATTTCTTTGCGCTACCCCAGAGCCTCGTCGCGATGCAAATTGTTTTGGTTTGTGCCCTGTGAGTCTGTCCCTCTGTTCAACTTTCAAAGGCTGATGTGTCCCCCCCTCTTCCTAGCACAGATTTCTTGTTGACAGCAAGGGACAGCAGAAAAGTGCTGCTGATGCTTGATGTGGCTCGGTGCAGACAGCACGTTAGATTAAGGGTGAAGCGAAATACTTTAAAAAGAAGGAGACACATCCCTAAAGACTCTACCTGCTTGAAACCCCAAACCATTTACCAAATGCACGGACAGCCTGTGCCAACAGAATCAAGTGCATTTTAAAGGTGAATTCAAAAGCCTTTTTAGCTTCTAGGAATGCAGTTCAAGATTACCGACCTCTGAATTTTTTTCGTGGCTGTTGAAATCACAAATACATAAAAAGCAAGGTTAAAGCTGCATACCTCACACTGCTTTAGGTGTTCGTGACATTATCAACCATAGCAGGAGTGACACAGACCCTGAGGGTCCTAACTCAGCTCTTGGCAGGTGGAAAGCATTTCACTCCCCCCCCCCCCCAAAAAAAATGTAGTATGTGTTCTTGAAGTCTAATTCTGCGCACGTATCCTGCCTTGGAATCTCATGCAGATATTTGTAAACATTTCTTTCCTTATCTGATTTCAATTCACCTTCAAGATTGTCTCCTTGAAACTCTCAGTCAAACTGTAAGGAGAAAGGCTGAACAAGTTGTATAGTAATTAGTAACAGAAAAAATAGTCACAGCTATGGACTGGGATGATGTTGGCAGGATCACGTAAAGGTAACAAATCGCTCTGGGAGTGCAGTGAGAGTGTTAAAATGAGCCCATGAATAAAGTTACATATCTAAATCCACATTTAAACATATCACTGCCCTCATTTTGCAGTCGTACTGAAGAGCCTCTGCTCACGCTGCAGTCAATTTGAGCTTGCAAATGCTTATAACCTTTAAAGAGAAGGTGCCTAAAATCCCCAGTGGCCTGCCCACACCGGAGCTCGGTGCATTGCAGAAGGTTCACCCTAGTTTTTCTTACTGCTTGCTTGGGATATTTGCTCTCTGGGCTGTGTGGCACTGAGAGCTTCTCATCAATACGAAACTCCTATTCCTTTTCTCACTGACAGTTACCACGATGCTCTGTAGCACAGGTAGGCTACAAATCCTTGTGATTCATTGGGTAAACTTAATAACTGTTTTTATGAAGCATTCCTTGCCGCTCTTAACATCTGCTCCAATTTGTAGGTAGCAAAGGATTTCTTCTCTACTGATTTTCTAATTGTTTCCATAATGCCAGTGTTATGTCAGGAAATTCACAGACAAGTCTGGGACAAGATTCGCCGACACTCATGCCATTTGAATAAACATGCTGGCAAAAATAACGAGGAGAAAAATGCAATGAAAGAGACTGAAGATTTTCTGTGCATCAGCTTGATCCCACAGTTCCAAGCAATCCCAAGCAAATTTCTGTTTTGTAAAGACCTCTGATCCTTTTCTATCTAGCAAGCATTTTCCCCCCAGTTCATCAAAGCATGCTTTTGTGAACATGCCTGCTTTATTCCCTAGTAATCAATATATTTGCATTTTGGTGTTAGCACCTAGAGGCCAGAATCTCATCGCACAATGTGTTGCATAAACACAGAACAAAGAGACAGCTCCAGGCCTAAAAAGCCTCTAATCTGTATGTCTACACATTATAATGGAGCGGTGGTTGCAGCATGTTCTGACATATCAGCTGTAATCTTATCTACCTAGTGAGTAACAACAAGAGAGGAGACACAGCAATATTCAATGTAGCATGTGCTGACAATTAAAGCTTGCACATGCAGCACCTCCAAAGTTTACATGCTGGTTCCTGGCACACACAGTCATGGAAAACAGAGCTGGAAAGGATTTGGAGAGGGCTCAGACAAGCCATTCTCCTGCATCCCTCTGGGATCAGCCCAGCTGGTCAAATGTTTGTATGATCTTAGCACTGACCTCTTTCCAGATTCCTCTGCCCTCCCCACACAAACTTTGCCAGCGTATCCCCACTTTAATAACTCTTAAAATATCCATTGTGGGTTTTTTTTAATGTCTAACCAATACAGAGAGGATTGTTTAGAAGTTCCATCCCTGCAGTGGCACGAAGAACAGATTGTTTCTTCTTCCGTTGCAGCCACTGCCCTCAAGTTACAGCGTAGATAAGCGACGGTTAAGTGGATTATAAAAGCCAAACATATCAAAACAAACAAAGTCACAAGATAAATCAGTGAAACCGATGCGTGGAATGGGTAAAGCGAAAAGTGAGGGGTTTCCTTGCAATATGGGCTGAGAGAAGGAACATAAGGATGGTACCTCCCAAAAAAGAACAAGAAGGTTTATCCGTAGATGTTTGCAGTCGCTCCTTCCACGAAGGAAAAACAGCATGAGGGAAAAAATATTCAATCTTTAATTGGCCTTTTTCTTAGTGCCTGCAAAAGCAGGGAATGCTTCCCACCTCCGTGCCATCAGGAATGCTGTGAGCGCGATGCTGATTAGTTCAATAACAATTAGTTAATTGTGCTTTAAAAACAGCTACTGCAAAGCTGCTTTCCGCTGTGACAAAGCGGCACGAGCTAAATTTAGAACGTAAAAGACGTTTCCCACCAATTTCTGGCTGTTTTAAGCTAGGCTACAGTTTGCGATGGAAGTGTGTGCTTCCCCCCCTCAAAGACTGCACTTCTGGGGTTTCTCAGATGTATTTCAGATGCAACAAGCCAGGCAGATCCAACTAGAGAGGATGTGGGCCTTAACCCCTCCAACACAACTTCATTTGCCAACACTGGATCCGAGTGCTCTCGCTCTCTTATTCAGGCTTGACAATTTGGCACCAAAACCAAGCGCTCTGCCAGTTATTAACTTCATCAGGCTTGCGTCACCCTGTGACTTAAAATGAGTCTCAGGAAAGGAACACTTTGGTCTCCCTCATCACTGAGAAGCCTAAACTCCTACTGGGTGGGGAAGGAGGTTAAAGCAGCTGGAAAAGCTTCATTTTTGTTGGAAATAACACTTTTTTGGGGGGGTGGGCGATAGTGATACATGTGTTAGATTTACATGGTTGCACAGACAAACTTGAGAAATTGAAACATTTACTACTTTACAAGAGACCAATAACAGTCAACACAAGAAGAACTTGAAGAACATCTCTCTCCCACTCACAAACACCAATGAAGAGGGAGCACAAACTAATTGATGCAAAAATAGAAAGACAGACAAACCTGTCTTGGTGGAGAAGGGAAAGAGTAACTGTCAGGTCGGGGACTCTGGGAATCTATCACACTCACAATTGCTCTACCCTGTGTCATGTTATCTGGGTAGGCAAACGCTTGCCCCCCTCCCTGTATACTACACTTAATACTGTAGCTGTGTGTTGCCACATCAAATTTTAAAGACATGAAAAAGCATAAATAAAAGCACCTGCAAATGATACCCAAATGTAACATCCCCAGCTTAGCACTGGGAAGCTTCCCAAGGTTGGCTAGGCACGTCTTCAACACCTGCAGAGGTATGAGAAGGAGGTGGGGGTGGAGAGAGGAGAGAGGGAGAGATGACATTCACTGCATACATTGGAAAAACACTGAAAGGAAGTAAGAACTAGAAATGGACTATCTTTTCTGTGGACCCAGCCTGTAGAAGGTTATCCGTCACTACCTTTTTTTTTTTTTTTTGAACTAAGGAGGTAATCATGTTCTGAGGAAACCTCCATGGATATGAGTTATTCATGAAGAACCTTCATCAACTGGCAAGTGACTCGAGCAGAAGTAATTCTCATCCTGTCCCTCACCATCTCTTCCAGCGGTGGTGAAAATGCTGTTGCTGTGATTACTAACCATTTAACAAGGGGTTCAGATTTCTCAATGAGCCACGTGCAATCCTGGATTTTCACGGGACAGACACAATCTGAGCGATGCAGAAAAAGGTACCGTGATTACATTGCAATGCCTACAACTGAGGCGAACCTCACAGAGCAGTACTGTGAAATAGTTAGAGCCTGAAAAGAAAAACCTACGTGCTTTTCTTTTGCTGAAGCCCACAGCTCTACTTAGGTAACAGAAACCTAAAATAGGCTATCACATTGGATACTGAGATTATCCATCAAGGGACTGAGAACGTGTGGCCCAGAAGTAAAGCCCTTAAAGAACTGTCAGACTGCTTCGGGAAAGGGCACACAGGTGGTTAAAACAGGAAGGGGGGAAAAAACAACAAAATGAGCTTTTTCCTCTATTTTTTTTCTGTGTCAACAAGGATATGATCACACATAGGCAGGCAGCCCATCAGTCAGTGGAGACGGACCCATGAGCAGGAACAGCAAAGAGCCTGACAAGCATTAGGTATGTGCAAACAAACACACAGGCATAAACCCACAAAGTAAAATCCCCTCTCACTTACATCAGGGCAAACCAGGGTTAGCTCTGCTAAAGCCAGCAGAGCTAACCCCGTGTGAAATTTGTGTAACTGAGAGCAGTGTCAGCTCTGATGAGAGCAGGATTCACCCCCAGGAGGTATTATAGGTTGTTCAAGGGTGTAAAGGATGGTGAAGAATTGATGAGTGTTTGATACTGGCCTGATCCTCCCTCACTTGCACCAAGAGGGAAAGTACTGCTCTTAACTCTCTCAAAAGTCTACCCATTAGTCAGAGACAAAATTACCTACTTCAGACTATTTCTCCAGGCTTTCTGGTACCCAAGACTCCTCCTCCTCCATTTATAGTCATGTTCCACTCATTATAATCTGCTAATCCCACACTCTAATATCATAATACCACAAATTCACGGCAGCCAACAAAAGCACCCACTTAATGTTCACTAACAGCAGCACCTACTAAGGCCTAATGAGCAATGACAACTTCTTATGCTCCACTAAAGTCAAGAGAGTGCATGAAATAATTAGGGTGAATCTCCCCTGGGTTTGCCATATATCGAATGTTAAAAGCTGTATCGGAAAAAAGTCAAACTGAGGCGGTGAGATCTGCCACGGCGATAACCTTTCACCACGACTTTAACGCAAGTTTGGGTAGCTGACCCCCATGAGGGATTAATTTAGGATTTACAGATTGCAATGGTCAGGGAACCCCAGGGAGTCCACAGAGGACTGTCATCTTGTGCTCCTGGGGAGAGAGAGATTAAATTTAAATTTTCTTGACTCTCACTCAAGAGTTTTCTCTTTTTTTGTTCATTCTGCATTCACAGCATCTCTGAGTTCCTCACTGTGGCCCTACACCCTCATGTCATCTCAGTGTCCAGGTTGCTGTGGCCAAAATATTTTAGAATATTGCTAATTCATGCTTTCATAAGAAGAAAAAAGGCAACTTTTTTCTGTTTTCAGTCTACAACGGGCAACATGAAACGCCTCCAGTTCCATGATTGACGACGGATACAGCAAACAGATGTCAGAAAAGAAACCCAACTGTGTTTCTCTACAGCTGGCTTCACAGCAAAGCCGTACAGAGGAGACAAAGCCACGGGAGTTGGGACCCATACGAAAATACTTACAACGTTTTGCTCACGTATCCCAGGATGACTGAAAACAAGCCAAGCAGGACTGCACAATTAGGGGAAATAGAAACTTGGCTGCGAATACAACCCTTCAGTTAAAAATACCCAAACTCCAGCCTGTGTCTGCTTGAATATGAGTTATCAGCCAGGGGCTTCCCCACTTCTTTACCCGTGCAATTTATGGTCCGTTTTACTTTACTACTGATTGCTCCTGTTTTGCAAAGGAAGGTTAATTCCTTTGCTTTTAATGGAGTAGCTCTGCTGTTAGTTCAGCAAGGCTTTGCATACATGATCAGGCTTCTCATCCCTCCTCCCTCTGTGTACTGTGCAGGGATGTCCCTGCCCTCGCTTCTTCACAGGCCACAGAACACCGCAGCAGAACAGCTAATTTGTCCTACCACTCCCACTGCTGTTTGCACCAACTACAGAACAAAGACAGGCGTTCCGATGATGAATTTGAGTACGGAGGGTCTATCTGTCTCGGGCTGCAGTCAGTACTGAAAAACCAACGTCAAATTGTTGGGTTTGTGAGATGGAAGTTTATCATCTGAGCAAAACATCGCATGGCAATTGCCGCCCAACGCCACCCACACCAGCCATAGCGGTGCCGGAGATAAGCAAGCGCAGCTGATCAAAAAAAAAGATGGTATTTTTGCTTGGAGAGAAACATCTTTCCTACATTGAGATGTGATAAAAAGAGGCAATTACACCAGAGCTAAGCAGGAGCTGCCGCACTGTATAAAGCATTGTGCTGTACCAAAGGCTGCTTATGACCAATATTAACAACTTAATGAGCTGTTAATGAGGCGCGCATTCAGCTTTTACTTGCAGCATGAAAACATTGCAAATCATTTTAGGGAGCTTCTGGATTGTCAATGGAGAATTAAAGATGTCAAACAAGCCCATCAAATCTATGTCTCAATCTGGACACCTCTTTCTAGTGCATTCTCTTAAAATTCCTTTTCCTGTATGGTAGAATAACTTGCTTTGACAGCAGTACAACTCTCACTTAGACTTGCTTCCTTCTGCCTTGACATTAGATTTCAGTCTCCAGAGAGCTGCAGGGATGTCTTTTTGACATGTTGACATTAAGGACACTTCTTCCAGAGACTCACGCTGGCACAGTTACTTTCTGTCTCACCATTATAAGAGCAGCTACTGAGCTAAGCTACCAAATACGGAAGCTTAATTATGAAACCTTTGTGCTCATCTGTAAACAGATTAAGAATGTAAAACTACCCTTATAAAAGACAGTTTGAATAGGAAAGGGAGCGAAGGTTTTCATAGAAAATTCATATCCGTAATTCCCTGGCATTGCAGCAAACCAGGAACACACAAGGAATGACTAATGCTCTAATGTAGGCACACTTTAGTTTGTTATTTTTTACTATCCTGTGACAGCCCTGCAGGATTAGATAATGCAGCCGAGCGCTATCTATACTGCTATTACCACCAGTGGAGCTGCATTGATGGGAACAACAAATCCAAATTGGACTTGCTGCAGACAAGCCCCAAGTGGAAATTGTGTATAGAGTGAGTCTGGAAGAGTTTGAAATCCACAAAGAAATACTGATGGGATGTACCCAGTGGCCGATCCTACTCTCAGAGAAGGAAGGCTGTTGGGATACAGGCGTAATGGTTTCCAGTAATGCAGCAGAAACTGAAAAGAGGGTTTTTTCCCTGCTCCAGCAGGAAATATCTCACCACTTCCCCCCCTCATCTTCCTATAGCTTCCCTGTCTTGCTCTGCTCCGACTTTATTCTCTCTTTTAGCACATTGTTGGAGAACGTGGCTTGGATGTTTAACTTGGAGCTCAGAGGAGAACTTCTCCCTTAGGGAGAAAGACATTAGGGATGGGATGAAAACCCAGTGTCACTCCTGGAGCAGGGCATTCGCAGAAAGGCTGTGTAAAGCTCATTCACGTTTGAACATGATGTTGGAAGAGGTCTGCAAATTCTTTACATTATAAAGGGGAGGGGAAAAGGAAAATCCACATTTCAAACACCTTGCCACCCCCAAAAAGTAGCCTTTTGCTGATGTTCAGGAGTGACAACAATCAAAAGGCAAATACCTTAACATTTCAAAGGCTTGGTGCTTTGAAAGCGCCAAGGAAGGTCAACCCCTTTGTTTAAAGTTTCAGCAAGTGAAACCAGTATTTTATTTATTAGACTATTTCCCAACAGCTTCCCTCCATCCCCTTCTGTTTATTGAGGGAAGACACTGTCCCTAGGCTGACAGGTTTTAGACTGCTGCAATGTGAAATGACCACGATAATCCTTCTCTTCCCTTCTCCAGTGGCGTCTGGGATGGAAATGCCCACCCAGTTCTTCTAGCTGTGCCAGCAGCAACACTCTCCCTATCTGCATATGCACAGTCAGTCACCGAGAGACACGGCCCACGTGTCCCAAACAGATAGGAGAAAACAGCCAAGGGGGCCACAGCAGACGGATTGAAGCTGCCAGCTCTAACGCTCTGAAATGTTGTCATTCCTCATGTCGGCTGTTAACAAGGAGGCATGGGGGACTTCTCTGCACAGCATCTTCTCAGCTACATTTTGGGGTAGGGAAGGAGATAAACCTTCTGGGCTATAAGAAGAAGGGAGGCCCAAGATAGTGCTGAGGGATTCCCGTCTCCAGAAAGCGACCTGCGATGGGGAGGTGACACCACACCGGGTACTTTGTACAAACGCATGAAAAGAGTGAGGCCTGCAGAAAGAGACAAAAAACACTCAGGGGCCAAAGCAGCCTTGTTCTGACAACCTCCTTTGGTATTAGCACAAGAGACAAAGGGACACTGCCCAAGCACAAATAACCAGGTAAGAAGGGACAACAGCTTTTTGCTAGAAGTAGTTTATAAAGGGGAGCCAGGTGCCTGGAGTCAAGTCTCTGCTTCCTTATGAGGCTTCTTTCTCCTTAACAAGGCTGCTTCTCCTCGTTTTGTCTTCTCTTTCCCAAACCTATATCACTATTTCTGGTCTTGGAGCTTTCCAGATGGTTTCTATTTCTTGCCTGTAAAATGCTGGAGATGGCCAGGCAGCGCTGAGTGATTCCCCTGACATTACTGGCAGAGCAGGACAAAATGAAGTTTGTGAACTCCAGGAATACCTGTGGAGCCACAGGCAGGAGGGCAGATGAAAATAATTGCAGATAACAGTGGGAAATTTGCTTTGGTATCTGCGTTGAACCAAGAAGTAGGTTTAGGTTTTGAAGATGATAAGAAAAGAGAAGCAAGCAGCAGTCATCCCTCTGTCCCACTTCTGTTCCTTTCCAAGCTACAGTTTCCCTTGGAACAAAGTGGGATGGCCAGGAAAACTTCTGAAAGATGATGGCACAACCAAAGTGGCATTTCAAAGGAGAACTTCTAAGAAGGGGACCTGTGTCTCCCAGGTCTTTTTTTTTTTTTACTTCTTGTCTTTCCCATTGCAGAACCAGCTCTCAGAGATCATTATTAAAAAGAACAACAACAACAAACCAGCCTCATCAGTTCTTGTGAATTCTGAAGGTCACCAATGTCACCATCAGTTATAACAACATACATCACTCCTCTCTTTGCACAAATGGATTTACAACCTGTTTAAAGGCTAGTGTCTCTCGGTGCGCTTCACCCCTTCTGCTACGTCCTCTCCACGCACATGTGCTCTCCTCCAGCAGCAGCTGCTGGAAGAAATTATGAATTCCATTATTTTTCATCCAGAACAGCTTCACAGTATATAGGAGAAGCACTGAAGGCTGCTGGCTCATTAGCACAGGATTTGTATTGCCGCCTTCCGTTTTATTCACCTTCCCAAATTAGGTGAAGCACGCCTGCCCCAAACCTGTGATTTCTGTTTAATTAAAATGCAGGTTGTGGAGTCTCCTCAACTCCAGAGCCCACCACACAATCAGATAGTGACAGCGACCTGGTAGAATAATGGTCTTGATACAGTGGCTGCTCTAACAGAGTCTTAATTTCAGTCGAGCAGAACAGCACCTCTGGTAGCAGCTGCATTTAGGACTGGGATGAATATCAGTACCCAGCCTCTCGCTGAACACTCGCTGCCTTCCCAATCAAAGCCGGCATCCCTGACAGCTGAACTGTTAAATGAATTAACAAGGCGAGAAGGGGGCTCGCCGACGGGGCTGTGACTCCCTTCCTAATTTCTGCAAGTGGTGGCTTTCAATTTTTCTGTCATTTGTCGGGAGATGCACATGGCTCTCTAATGAGCAGGGCAGAGCCACAGCCAGCTCTAAAAAGGCGGCGTTACGGGGATTTTCTGGTCCGTGGAGGAAGAGGGATCCAGATGCTCGAGGAAGGTGGGGGAAGGACACGGGCTCCGTTCAGAGCGTCCTTCCCGGCTGAACTGAATGCAAGGACTCTCGCTCTCCTGACGTGGGGAAGAATTGCTCTCCACACCAGTGAGTTTTGCAAACATCCAGGCAGAACTCAAAATGGAGTCTTTGCCCAGGCTTTGATATCATGGGCCGCTGTAACAAGAAAAAGGTTTTGCTCCACCTATAGCAAAAAAGACAGCCCTGTCAAAACTCAAAAAAACCCCCAAGAGTTGCATCCAGCTCCCTTATTCACCAGGCAAGCCAGGATACAGAGGTCTGTTGCTCTGAGGTCTGGGCTGGTGAGGCTGTCAGCTGAGGTACAGCTCAATAGCACTCCAGGGCTCCAGAGAAACTCCCCATTCAGGTGCTTTTCACTCGTTTGATTGGCAAAACTGCCAGAAGGTTGGTTTTAATGGCTATTCTTTTTTTCATTCCAAGTTTGTCAGGGGCCTCCATTGCCTATTGGAGCTTTTATTGTAAAAATCCAGGTACGATGATAGGAAAACCTTTAAATCTAACAGGGGAGAGAGGACGGAGCCGAGGAGAGGAAAGGAGAGGACGGAGCCGAGGAGAGGAAAGGAGAGGACGGAGCCGAGGAGAGGAAAGGAGAGGACGGAGCCGAGGAGAGGAAAGGAGAGGACGGAGAGGCACTCTTCTGAATAACTCATCTGGCTGCACAAGAGTTCAAGAGCACATCAACCATCAGTATTATTTCCAGATGCCCCACACTGTATGAAACACTCACCAGATCTGCACAGAACTGGGGATTTTGACTGAGCTGGCCTAAACCCAGCACATTTTCCCACAAGCACATGCTGTATATTCCTTTTAACAACCAAGAGAAGAATGCTCTTGCACCTGCCAGAATTACTGCAACCCTTATGGCAGAATGAAGCACCGTTTAACAGCAAGTTATCTGGGGCCCTCAGACCAGGGACTGGTCCCTTTCAGTCATCCTGTGTTCAGGGCTATGCCTGTGTTGTCAGCACTTGTTGTTTATTGGCAAGGTTTTCTCTATTTTTAACATGGATGCCCCATTGCTGAAGCCAAGCAGACCCATTTTTTCCAGTTTGCTGCTTTAACCGCTTTTACCACGGGTAAGAACATCAGCAAACAATAACAACAAAAACTTGTATTGCCACAGCACACTTTAACTCAAAGGTGTCACAAATCAATTTAAAACTTAAATTGCAATACCAGCTCCAATCACTTTACTCACAGGATAAATCACAGGCAGTTCTGGAGGTGGGAGAAGCAGTTATATAACTAAGCGTAATAACTTCACACAACAAGAGTGAAAATCAGCAGGAAGATCCTACATTCATCATTTCTACCACATGAACCTGGATTGTCCCTAACCAGAGGCAAACTCAGTATCTCTAAAGAAAACCACAAACCCATCTGAGTCATGCTACAACTTCAGATATCAGTCCTGTCTATGCAAGAAGGTGCCCCGGATATCTCAGCCTCCTCCCGAGTTTGGCTCCTTCCATTGCCCTGTGTTCCCAGTTTGAATTATGCTAACGAAGACCTGGAATGTGGGATTAAAAGACAGGGTTGTAACAGCATTTTTTCCTTTTTCCCAGTTGGTTTTCTGTGCTGCATACATGTGTAGGCTCCATTTGCAGCAGCGAGATATTTAGCTCTGAAACAAAAATGTACTTTGAAGCCAGATATAGTTGGCTCCACTTGGGGCTTTCTTTGCTGCAGTTGCAGAAGTAAGTTGGAGCAGCAGCAAACTAGAAAAAAAAAAAAAGTAAATATTGCCAGCTGTCTCTCCAGAACCACGCTACCCTGATTAATTTATGAGGTTCTCAGAGAAAGATAGTGAAATGAAAAGGTTAAGTAGAGTTTAAAAAATGTGCTTTGCTTAGTTTTGAGCAACAAAATATTTAATAAATAAAAATAAAATAAATTAGTGCTGGGTTTGATAGCTTCTACATCCAAGCCTTGAGACAGAAGAACAAAAGTGTAATCGGATTCGTTCATGGCAGCAGACTGAACAACGGGAGGGTGCGCGTCTCCTGCTCTTGTTCTAAGCTTCAAAAGATGCTGCTGCAGAAATTGATACCATAACTAACAACGATTTCGGCGCCAGCTGAGGTCACCATAAATACGGCCCCGCCGTCGGGGTTGTGAGGAAGACATCAGCTCTTCCAGCCCTGCGCTGCTCGGCTGGAGTTACCGAGAACCACTGACTCGGCTGGGGGTGATCTGGGGTCTGCAAAATCCCCTGCTTCAACCAGGCACTTCTTGGAGTGCTTTGTAACTGTCTCGTCCTGATTTCTGCCTCCGGCCTTCCAATAGAAAGTTTTAAAAATGATCAGCAAGTTACATTTCATAATACAGCCTGGATTAATGCACTTGATCCGTAATAAGTAAAGGCGTGAACAGTGCCACTGACCCTCAGCTTCTGTAAGAGGCTGGATGGAGCTATAGAGCCTGCATGTTCCTGAGAGTAATCATCAGCTGTGCTTCCAAAGCCAGCATTAAACTAGACACAGCGTCTTCTTGACTTCAAGAGCATAAAAATAGAGCAAGGTGCAGTGCGCAGGCAATATCTCTACACAGAGAGCTATAAAAGAAGAGAACCAGCTTTCCAAGTCTCCCTTGTTTCGTAGTTTTGTTTCTTTTCCCTTGTGGCTTTCCTGTGCTCCACTTTTCACTTCTTTAACTTGAGTCAATTTTTCCCTCAAGCGAATCTGGTATGAACAGCCATCCTCCTGCAACTCCAAAAATATTTTCTCTTCTTTCTTTCAAATGCCCTTTTCTCCTTATTTGTGTAGACCAACTGGCTTTCAAATGGCAAGAAACTGTCAGCACCAAACTATTCCAGGAAAAGATGCTATAAAAAACTGTTAGTGAATTTTTCAAATCATCCCTTTGCTGGACAAATATTAAATATTATCTGAAGAATACCAAAATATGCTGATACTTAAAAATCTAAAAAAAAAAAATTAAAAAATTCAACTTATTTTCCTTCTACCTACCTGCTTCACCCACAAACACTTCCACAGGGGTGCTGGTAGGGCTCTCACCAATTATGTTATACGCTGTCATTAGTACTTCATATCTCTTATATTTCTTCAATTCTAAAAAAAATAAAATGTTATATATTATATATTTATACTATATTACAGATATCTCTTAGACTCCATCACCTCTTTATCACCACCAGACTTCTCTCTCGTGAAACACAGCATTAGAACAGTACATTAGTGCAACTACTACTTCCATTCTTCCTTAATTCATACATCACAGCAGGATTCTCAGGTTTATGAAATACCTTTGTGATGAAATGGCAGGATTTTCCAGTGTTTCTTCATGGTGTTACTCCAGTAAGAGGAATTACTCCTGATGGGCAACTAGCTAGAGGAACATCTCTAGGACATTCTTAATGACAGAAAAAATGCAGGACTTTGAACGTTCAACAGATGGGCTCCTTTTGCTCTCTACTGGTTGGAAAGGACATGGCTTCAAGCCTTGCCTAACCCCAGGGACATTCATTGAGGGAGTCATTTAGCAACAGCACTGCTCAGGAATGTCACCACTGAAGCAGTGTGCAGAAGATAACCTGCAGCAGGGAATCTGGAGTCCCATTCCAAGTACTGCATGGGTATCCTTCTCCTTCAAAGTGACCACAGCCTGAACATCAATCACAAGGAGAAAGGAGAATTTGAAGTCTGGGCTCCATTTGGCCACCAGGCAACCAATTTCTTTGCTGACATAAACAAACTACTGTGACAGATGAGGTAGGAGAGTGAAAGCAGTATGAAAAAAAAAATACCTATAAACCCCAATTGTATGATAGTAATTAACAGATGCAAACGAGAGTGGAGTAGAATCATGTCAACGTCACTAGGGGAGGCAGCGCCTGAGCAGTTTCATTTCAGATTTTGCATTTTCAGGATGAAAGAATCAATCCTAACAGAAATATTTATCATTTAAAATATTTAAAAGCGAAATTAGAGTAAGAAAGCCATCAATAATATAAATTGCTGTATTTAAATGAGCATTTAATTAAGACATGCATGGCTAGGGGTCCAAATTTCTCCCTTGGCCAATATTTTTCTCTGCTACCTGTGAATCAGATAGGACCCTTAACTCTATGGCTGACAGTATGCCAACAGTTTGGAAAGGTTCAATAAGCCAAATCATATAGGTTTGTCTAATTTCAGTTTCACAGTAGCGTTTACAAGTGGTGTGCTCCAGTATCTGACTCTGGAGTCCAGCATCATTCCCCAATCCCAGGCACACTGTAAACAATATCCGATATATCACTCATTTTTTTATGTGATACCACTAAACTCAGATGGACTGCAAAACACGTAGCAAGCAAATCAGCAACGATGATGCTAAGTTTGTAAACACAGAAACAATACATAGTAAGATATATAGGATATAGTACTGGGCAGTTTGTACAGGGAAACTTTAATTGCTGCCATGAAAAGCCACAAGGGAGACTTTAGTGTTAACTGGATGTGGAAGAAAATGGAACATATGAGAGTTCATGCATGCAAGTTTCAGTGGAGATAGGGCTTCATTTTTTTTTTTAGCCCATCACAATCTGTGACTCAAAAGCCTTGGGCAAAACCTATCTAGTGAACCATCATCACCACAAAGCAACTTGCCTTTTAACTCTGTCGAATGCTGTTTTATTCATTTCCAATTGAAAACATCTCTAGAGATGCACATAAACTCATTGGGCCCTCTCTAAACTGGCCTCCTACTCCATGGAATGCCCGAGCATCGCAGCACTCGAATCATAGGGCTAACGATGTGACACAGCTAAACTCAGATGGACTGCAAAATATGTGGCGAGCGAATCAAAATTCATTTAGCGTCGGCAATACCGGGTTGTTAGTCAATGATGTTTTACCTTCCTAGCGGCTAGATTTTTACAACAGCTACCTACTTGCATCATCAATGTCTCTTGATGTAAGGGAAAGCAGAGGCTTAAAGGAAAAGAAACTCAAAAAAGCAGAATCGTTAATCTGTGTTGATTTCTGCTAGATCCACCGAGGAGAACCATATGAGTTTGCCTATAGTGTATTTTGAACGATTACAGAGAGTCCCATCTAAAAGCAATGTGCACTTACGTGTTAATTCATACGTCGTTAATGCAGAGCTGCTGTTCACTGTCTTGAAGCTGCTTTGGGCTATTCAGGGTAAGCAAAGCAGAAAGCTTGTTACAGTGCAAGGAAATAGTTATTGCCACTGATGTACAGCAGAGACAGAGGCAAATGATGCAGCACACACATACACAGCTTGAGCTTTAGGACTGTACCTTGAAGGGCAATAAAATCACATCACTCTCTTGTAACACATCAAAAGCATCTCTCACTCACACGGGGCTGTTTCATTTCCTCATCAAACAGGGACTCTCACAAATATACAACACAGGAATGTTCTGACTCTTAGATTAAATGGAATAAATGAGTGAAAACGAAACAATTTCTGAGGGGGAAAACTCTCACCGTCCTTATTTCTCAACATGCAAAATTCAAAGCCTGAAGAGCTGCAGGGTAAAGACCTGGAACGTAGGCCACAAAGAGCAAACGCTTACACGAGTACAGGACCCGTTTCTTTAAATGTCTGTTACATTTCCCACAGTTTCACTTACAGAATTCAATATTCCTGCTGTGAGTGAATTGAAATAATATGCTAAGCTGTGCAAAACCACAGGTCAGCGAGGAACAGAGGTGTTCTAAGGTAAGAATTGTCACATTATGAGGAGAAAAAGGGAAAATTCTATTAAAATACACTTGTCTCCACCCCTTTTTCTCTCTCTTGGCTCCCTGGAGAGGTACAGCATGTGTTTTTTTTCTACTCTACAGCTATTAGGAACATAGCTGCAGGGCCAGCCTAGAAGAAGGAAGAGAGGAAACCTGTAGGTTTCACAGGCTCCCTGGTTTGTGAGACTATGGAACATCCAAAGTCATTATTTCATAAAAACATAGTCTGTCATTCGGCTTTTGTCTGAAAAACCCCCACCTTATGCATACCTATACCCATAGGGGCTTCATATCTCTGCTCTGTCATGGTCAAAACTCTGCACAGTCTGAGAATTCTCATTCAGCACTGACCATAGAAGTGAGGTCAGAGTTAGGTGGTTACTTTAAAGCATCCACTTTTTTTCACAACCCCACACAAATCCCTTATGCTTTTGTAGAAACCACTTTTATGGGTTCAGGGAAACACGGCAGACATTAAAATAGTCTCACTGAACCCTATTCTGCTGCTCTTAGAGTGAGTATTGTCTCACTCTGAATATCCTACTGACATCAAAAAGGACAAAGGCTGTTTTCTCCACGAGCACATCTCATTGCAGGACCGTATCTGTCAGGCTACTGAGTGCTCACATCTTTGCCTCCCATCATTTTATATTCTACCTATTCTTCCATCTCATTTCCTTTCTAGCCTTTGTCTAAAAATCCTTTTCATTTTTCTATTACTCCTCTTCCACTCCATCTTCTTTCCACATGAGCCAAAACCCCCAGTAGACTAACGTGGCAAGCATGCACCTTGAAATTCTTGCTCATTTTTGCTATTTTTGTCCAAAACAGGGACAAGAACTTTGAAACTGTAAAAATTCTATTTAAGATTTCCTCTCAGCTGTTTTCTTATACTGCAACAACAAAAACAAAATGCCAATTATGAAAACTACTATAAAATAAGAGGTTCCCAGCTGAGGAAAATGAAGACTCTCTGGTTTTGTCTGATGGCAGAACAAAGTATACCAGGGTAATCATGTAATGGAGGTAGGAAAAAGCAGGAAATCAGAGGATACGTGAGGAACAGAACACCAATTCAAGCACGCCGGCACAGATTAGCATGTACCATTACAAGCGATGCTGATCAGACAGAAGTAATTAGCATTTTTCAGCATCTTTGCCCTGATTGTGTAAAAACTGAATTATCCCAGTGCTCTTCGACACAATTGTGCGCTCCTTCCATGGGGCAAGAGGGCAGAGAGCATGTGGTATACCAACAGATTACCATTCTGTGATATTATAGGGTCCAAATCACAGGCTTACGTGTGAGTTCTGCTCTTAAAGCTGAAGGGTTCTGGATGGTTTTGGATTCAGTTCCAGATCCAGTGTCGTAATCCAGCTCCCGATAGTAGATCCGGTATCCCAACAGCAAGCCGTTAAGACTCTCAACTTTGGGTGGCTGAAAAAGATTCACATTAAGAATGGGTTTGTTAAGATGTGCATTGCAGCAGATGTCCATCACCACGGGCAGTATCTGACACCAGTCCTGCGTGAAGGGACACGGTGCTCGCTGGTGAAAATAGTCATTAACAACATACAAGGCTGTGTAATTTGAAAAACATGAGTTAAAGGCAACTTTGATGATCTCATCCAAATGTAGCAGTTGGCTGTTGACTTCAAAATTGACACCTGATGTGCTACACTAAGAGCTAAGCTCCTTTCCTTCTTGGTCCACAGACATTTGTGCATGATAGAGAATATAAATAAGCATCTTCCTGTGAATGCATGTGCTGGCCAACAACAGTGGAACAGCAAAACAATATTTCATTTCTTCCGAGATGAAAAGAAATACAAACAGAATTTCTTTAGTGGCTATTTTCCTTGGAGACTGTTGATACAAGATTCTTCACTTGACATGAGTTTACTGAAAGACTGATGAGAACATAACAAAAAAATTGGTGTGTTC
The DNA here is from genome assembly GCA_013396935.1 of Baryphthengus martii. NCBI lineage: Eukaryota > Metazoa > Chordata > Aves > Coraciiformes > Momotidae > Baryphthengus > Baryphthengus martii. Next base: position 332,150 of record VWZK01015534.1, on the reverse strand, counting down.
TGGCCTTAACTGGGAAGATACAAAAAGGTCTAATAGCCTCAGAGAAGTATTTAGAGAGGAGTCACAATAGGATGGGCTCTGGTGTGTTGCAGAGGTCCAGTCCTACAGGCAGACCCAGGTCTCCTCCACAAGAGCTTGGAGCAGTGCGGTATGTATGGTCAGTGGGCTGGCTCAGATATGAGGTGGTTTATCTTTTGCAACATGCTCGAAGATGCTCAAAGATGTAGTACCTCAGCAAGGATTCTTCAGGAGCCCCTCACATCTTCCTTCAGATACAGATATACAGCCAGTCTCCTGAAATGGCATGCTTAAATAAAGACAAGCAAAAAGATTCTTCATGTTTGGGGAAAAAAAAAAAATCAAAACTTTCATGAGTCTAATACAGGCTAAGAACAGCAGAGAAGAAAAGACGCTCTGAGCCATTTATCTTCTAAAGATTCTTGTACTGAAATTTAAGGGGCTGAAAGTATAAATGAAAAGGATTTTAATGATGATCCTGCCTTTAATCCAGAAAGATCTCCGGCAGTCTTGTTAACTTTACTAAGGAAAATCTTCTGTCCACTGTGAAAAAATTAACTGCTGGGGTGAAATGCTGTCACAATAGAAGGTAATACCAAATGTAATTTTAATGAAGAAAGTAAGAATATTTTTACAGGAAAGGAAGAAGATATTTGGTAATAAACTAGCATTCTGCTTCCAGAAATGACAAGAATTTTCCATTACTTCATTATGATGGCAAAAGGAGAGAGGTTTGTCCTGTCTAAGTGCAAAGAATTTTGCTTTGGGTGAGGGCTGAAGGAATTATATAGAAAGAATGCAGTTTATGGAAACCAAAAAAAGAAAATTATGTGAACCACAGTATAGAATAGCTACACAGCTACAAGGAAAAGGAGCAGAAGCTGCTCCTAAAAGAAGCCACCTTCTTTTGTTGAAAGCAAACCAAATAGTCTCAAGCTCTTGCTCTGCATGGCTGAAGAATCTCATTCATCGCTGCTTCATGCTCACTGTTGTGCTCCATCCTTTGAAGAAGCTTGACCTCCTTTCACTATTATTTAGCATCTGCATTACAGGACGATCTAGGAACACAGGATCGTGAGGGACTGCAAGAATCATCAGGCCCTCAAGACTGCAGAAAGTCAGCTGCTTTAAGTCCCTTTGCACACAGAGAGCAACTTCCACCAGAAAACAAGTTGATTTTCCTGCTTCCCAGCATTCCTTTTGGAAAGCTGTTCCAAGCCTCACTAGGGAGGTAAGAAACCTTCATTTAATTTCTAATCTAAATAATTCATAGCTAGTTTATAACCATTTGCTCCTGTGCTAACATTGCCTTTTGGCTTAAATTGTTCTTCTCCCTATGGGGTGTTTACTCCCATGATGTATTTTAAAAAGGGCAATCATATTCCCTCTCAGACTCCATTTTACAAGGTAAATAAATCAACCTCTTGTACAACAGCCTTTACCAGTCACAGACCGAGCACCTTGTTCAAAGAACTGAGCAAACAGACTGAACAAAGCAACAGCCTTCTCCAGGGCTGCCTGATGACATGATCACTTATGGAACATTTTGCTTCACAAGGTAAAGAAAAAATAAGATATGGTTTACTGGTAGTTACTGGTATATCTAGAATGATCTTCCCCCCACCATCTTCTGACTTTCATCATTTATTTTCAAAATTATACTAAAGATGCTTTAGTTCTGATGGTGCCCTAGAAGAGAAAGGCTTCACATCACTGCAGTGTCCTTGTCTCCTCCTGTCCTGGCAGGGAGGAGTGACAGAACAAAGCATGAGAACTACCTTCTCCATAGGCAGGGTAAAGGGGGACCCTGTCCCACCAAGATACGTCATGAGTGCATCACCAGAAAGGAGGAGAGGGGCTGAAAAAAACCCCACAACAAAGCCTGTGTTCATTCACACAATGAAGATATCACTGCAAACATTACATGGATTTGTATTTCAGTTTATTACTCTCTAGAAGGAAGGTGCTCTTGGAAAGATTCAATGCCTTTTACTATTTTAACTGTTAATAATATTTTTTTGTAAGTGTCAATGAAAAAAATGCTGAGGTAAAATATCCTACAGAATCATAAAAGACTGAAGAGGAGAAAAAAGCTGTTACTCTGTACTCTACCATATAGTTCCCTAACAGATAAAGCTTAATTCCTCATTGTGGTACCACACTGATTTGTTGATAGCAAGCATTGTATTCTTATGCTTTCATTTGATTCTCCATTCTTTCCTTCCTTGAATTTAAGACAGCAAAGCTCAGAAACTAAATGGCTTAAAAACTGTTCTCCTTGCCATGGAAATGATGATTCTTTCCTGACAAGGGTACTCTGCTAAAAGGTCAGGTCTTCCCCTTCCTATCTGTCTTTCATGGACTAAACTCTGCTTTTGATGTAATGGATTATTTAGGATTTTGTAGGAAGACCTGAGGGATCTGCTGAAATAGGTAAAATGATTATGAGTGACAGCTCATAATGTTGTACAGAAGAGAAACATTTTCATGTTGTTTAAAAATAATAATAATAATAATAATAAAGGCGAAAATGTAAGTTTGAATAATTGTTATGTCTAAGGGAGAAGCAGAAGAGTACACGATCCTAATGTTAACTGTATCATCCCCCTGAACATTTGAAATAACCTTGCATTATTGATACAACAGACCTCAATGGAAAGTACTTATTTTCTTCCTACTTTAAATTTAAAAATAATGGAATGATTGGACCAAGCAGCTGAAAGCACAGATAGTGCATCTAGAGTTTGTTTTGTGAATTATTAACACAGCTCAAAGTTAAAAATTTAGCTCTGCTTGGAAACCTGCTCTCCCATTTAGCTTGACTGCTGTTTTCAGTTTACATTATTTCTTAGACACTGCTGTGAAACTTCTTCTAATTGGAGGCTATTGTGGGACTTGAAGATTTTTGTTTATTTGAAGAATATAGTACAGCTGAATTACCAGAATCTATTAATATACATGTAGTAATGACATATAATCGCCCACAACTCCCTCGAGATGGCTCTGGCACAACCATCCCATTTCATTTTCATGAAATAAAAAGCATCCAATTACCTAAACAACCACCTATTTCACATTAACTACACACCAATAATCAGTCAATTGGGGAAATGTTTATTTCTGCGGTACATCGTGCCTCACATCCTCTTTGTCCTCTCTTTGTATAGTTTTTTTTCTTCTCTGCGGGCTTTAATTTTAGGTGGGGTGGTAGATTTACATCTCTCTCTCTAATTCCTTTGGTAAAACTGCTCAACATGTCTTTCTATTTGTTCAACATGCTGTAAGTGATGCTGTTGCTTAGTATTATGCTGCGTGAACTTGGGCCAGCAACTCAGCAGCACAGCCAGGCATATTTTTAAAGTGCTGCTGCATAGCAATAAACAGACCCTCATCCATATATTTTTTCCCAAAAATACAAGGAGCCCCATCTGTACTGTAAACGCGTATGTACGTCTGTCAGTACAATGCAATCTGTCCAAAGTTATCCTTATCATGTGTGTGGGACATTGTCTCGGGAGCAGAGCAGGCAGAAGCTTTCCAGGATATGTCATGGATAACATGCAGTACCCCACTGGGTTCCCCCTATTAATGCTCACTCTGCAAAAAAAAAAAAAAAAAAAAAGCCTCAGGCACTGGGTCACAAAATGTTCCAGCATCTCCCAGGAGGCCAGTATTGAAAGATAAAGGAAGGCAGAGGAAATGCCGATATAAAACACAGGCTTGGCAGGAATACTTTCACATCCAACTCAGAGATATTACAGAGAGCTCAAACTTCCTTTCTTTTTCTCTGAAGAAATCTCAGTTTTTAGCCCTCAAAGAGCCAAAAGGGCACATGGAGTTCCTCAAAGGTACGAGCAGGATCTCAGGCACAGCGTGCGCTGCTGATTATTTCAGCAGCCGAAGGAGGAAAGATGTGATGGGAACGAAAGGGACCTTTTGATTACCTGATCTTTACCAATGCTGCACTCTGTTGAATGCTTTCCACGTAAAGATGCACAACTACTGATAACAATCAAAGGACAGGAGAATCTGTACAAGCAACAATCTTGGGCACCACTACAGAAACTCCTCTACCTCCCAAGCTTTCCCTCAGAGGGCACAAAGTAAAAGCAAGTGCCAGAAATTCCCATCCATCACTAAAAAACATGCCTAGATCAGGAAAATAAGGAAGTAGCTGCAGTCCTTCAACTTGACTATCAGACTTCCAGTTCAGGAAAACATCCCTTGCATTGTACTATTAAGGCCAGCAAGTCAAAGCAACCTACAAATTCTTTCAGAAACATCAACATTTTTCCTTTTACCTACCTGCCACTGCACAAGGACAGATGAAGTCGTGTGTGGAGTAACTAACACAGAACTGGGTGGTTCATCTGGAACTAAAAAAGAAAAAAAGGCAACGGAACCAGTTATAGCAACAGAATGGAAATGGGGCAGCTTTTATTCATCAGATTCTCTTTCTTCCTGCTGAAGAAAATCTTCTATCCCAGCTACTATGTGGTGGGTCTCCAAAGCACTGCGGTGGGTATGAATATTGCAATGCAGGCAGGAGCCAGCCGTGTCTTATAGATCCCTTGCTCTACCTGTGGCCTTGGCAACTTGAGCAGGAATAAGAGGAAAGCTGAGGGCAGAAATCCGGAGGAAGCTGCAGCACGCCAGCCGCTCACAAGCAACTGGATACACATTTAAGAGGAAGTTAAACCAGCTGCAAGCGTGCTTGAATGGGTGAGCAAAGCACTCCCAAGTTTTCCAGGATACTTTTGTCACAGCTGGGGCAAGCCCACCTTATTTTCAGGAGCATCACATAGACACAGATTATTTTACTTAGGATGGCTTGACTTGCCATTGGTTAATCCATTCCAGTGCCCAAGGCCTATAGCACATACACACACTATACAGCAGCTCAGATATGAAGGAGAGAAGGCTTATCAGGAGCTGACAGCCCTCCGCAGCGCAATGCTCTAGTGGCAGCACCAGGTTTGCTCAGCGGAATAAATGTTCGTTTTCTTAAGGAGGTGAGAAGCTTTCACAGCGTTTCCTCGTCGCATTGTGAGGAGGCCAAGCACAACTCTGGATTCACTGCAGCTAAATTCAAAGAGAATTGAAAATAAAATTTTAAATTCTGATACCGTGAGTCAGGGCTGCCTCATTAGTAACAGTTACAGCCTGCACTGATACAGCAGCCGTTGTTCCAGAAGGTGGAGAGTTAGGATGTCTTTAAAAGGCTGTTAGGCACATGATTCAAGCATTACATAGGTTCTTGTTTTACTTAGGATACTCCTGAGCTCTGCCCTCTGTTTCTGTGATTTCAAGACGACATTCTTAAACATTTCTTTGCAAAACTGTTTCCTATTTTTATATCTCAATTTCAAATTAAACCAGTCGTTCCTTGAGCTGTATGAAAGATTGGCTCATTCCTAGCATCATATATACATATATATGTATCCCAGTATCACTCCATTTCCCAGGCAAAGGGTAAATACTGATGCTTTTATGCACTTTCCAGAGTTCCTTTCTCCATTCAAGGTATCAGAGCTACTTCTGCATTCAGGCTTTGACTCTACACAATCAAGGAATTAGAAGCTGATCTCTAAGGCTAAAAATAAAAGCCTTGTCAATGTCATTCACAGTTTATTAGTCCTGATCTGCAGGATTAAATGCTCATGTTTCCAGGAGCTTCATACTCTTTCTTACTTATACCTCAGCAATTTTGCATATTGCAGACTGATGTGGATTGTGAGTGAAAACAATTGAAGAAACTTCTTCAAATGTATGCATGGTTCTACATTTATTTTTAATGATCTCTTTAAATTATTCAATTTCTGCAAAGATAATGGTTAGTGCAGAGTTTGGAAGCCAATCAAACGGAGTTTAATTCCATTTTGAGACTCCTGAAAGTATGATTCATTATCAGAGGGCACAGCAGGACACTTAAGGCTGCTTGTTTTAATTCAGCCACATCTCATTACTACCTGTATCAATCTCCTGTGAACAAAACTGCATCGGCTGTTCAATTTTCACTTCAGAGCCACAGTGGAGAACACACTGCAGTGAGTCCAGCACATCCAGGAGCGCTGGGGAGTGCCCATCCCACAGCGATGCCCCCAGCGTGCCTCACATCCTCGCTTACCATCCTGCAGCGTTGTGACTGCCTCAGTCTCCGCACTGAAGTCGCTGTCTCCGATGTCGTTGGTCGCTTTCACACGCAGTTTGTAAGAGGTGAACGGGTTCAAGCTGTGAAATGTAAAAAATAAGGCTGAAGGATGAAACCTCCCCACATCGTCACAACTTGCCTCAGAACAGGCCACTGCAGAGAACTTGCCCATTGGCAGCTAAAGTCATTAAGCCGATCATCTCTTCTCCAAATCGCTTTTCCTCTGCAGCCTCCCACAGCTTCCTTGTAACATTGAGGGGTTCGCAGCCTTGCTACCAACCACCAGCATCTTCTCCGATTTCCATCGGCCTGAGTTCATAGAATAGTTCATAGNATCTTCTCCGATTTCCATCGGCCTGAGTTCCCAAAAACATAGAATCACAGAATGTCTTGTTTGGAAGAGACCTTCAAGATCATCTAGTCCAACCTTTGACCCTACACCGCAAGCTCACCACTAAACCATGTCACTAAGTACCAGATCCACATGCTGTCTGAACACCTCCAGGGATAGAGACTCCACCACTGCCCTGGGCAGACTATTCCAATGTTTGATAACCCTTTCAGTGAAGAAATGTTTCCTAATATCCAGCCTAACCCTCCCCTGGCACAGCTTGCATCCATTACCTCTGGTCCTGTCACACGCCAGCAGGCAGAAGAGGCTGCCCCCTCCTCCCTCCTACTTGCTTTCAGGTAGTTGTAGAGAGCGAGAAGGTCTCCCCTCAGCCTCCTCTTCTTCATACTAAACAACCCCAGCTCCCTCAGCTGCTCCTCATAGGCCCTTCATGAGCCTCACTGTCCTTCTCTGGCCATGCTCCAGCACTTCTATGTCCTTCTTAGAGTAAGGGGCCCAGAATTCAACACGGATAGATCTATCGCTCCACTGGACTCCAGAAAACAGCCATGAAGTTGCAGTTGATGGAGCAGCCTACGACAACCGGGGCTTGTTGGAAAGGACAAGATGTGTTGTTATTTGAGTTTTGCATGGCTGCGCAAAACCTGGCTTTCAATGTGCCTGAGACATCCTGAAAACAGATATGTGGGGCAGCTCATCCTCAGCGCATGGGTAGGAGTGACAAATAGAGAAGACAACGACAACAGGCCCAGGGTCAACTAATGTGCAGTAGGCACCGGAATTCAGAGCACCACCCTTCCGACTAATCCTCTAGTCCATACCATTTGATCAGTGAGCTTTATTCCTACTGAATTTGCAATTAATGCTATTACCTGGATTATTTAATAAAGACAGTAACAACAGGCTCCCTGCTGCTCTTTTATCTACACGATTCTTTAAGATATGCAAAGAGTGATTTCCAGCTGACATAACCTTCACAAAGATTCTTCTGTCTTGGCTTGGAAGGGGGAAGGTGGGGGGAGGTTGCCTTTTGAGTCACATACAGAGGCTAGAAACGCAGAGCTGTAAGTTACAGGGGATTTAGCTAATTAATTGATAGTGTCTAGCCATCAGCTGGCAGATGTAACACTGACTACAAACCCAAGTAAAGTTACTTGTAAGGAATGATTAAACATCAAGGGATAATGCATTCTGATGGGCAGCACTCTCACATCACGCATGTACTACTCCTCTGGACTTTCACAGGGAAATGCTTTTAGTGAGGGGGAGAAGAACTCTTTTTCTTTACTGCCACCCTCATAGGACACCGTTACTTACCTACAGCAACTTGGATAATTTGAATAATCTTCCTTGACCTTTTATTTTCAATAAAGCCAATGTCAAGTCTAAATGACATAGCTGGTTTCCATGATTTTACAGGTTTTGGTTAGAATGATACTGGGTATAACACCTCCAAGGTCGATGAATCAGGTATATATTTGTACCTATGACTGCCAAGTTTTCTTTTTTTTTTTTTTTTCCCCTGTACAGTTAGACAAAAGGTTAGCAATGTATCTGTACCTTCTGGCACACGACCAATGAGCTGCCATATACCATAGCCACTGAGGTTTTTATAACAGACCTGAAAAAATCTCTGACTGCTTTAAATACTTGATTCTCCAAAAGCTCATGGCCCTTTAGAAATAATCTAATTTGTACTAGCTCGTCAACAGAGGAAACGGACAGCAAAACAAGTACCTTCTCATAGACATTCAATTGCTTTCACAGATGTTACAAGGACTTTAATTACAACAGCATCGCTGAGGATATAATGAAGCCTGAATAACAAAGTTTAAACATTCTGATGCTATCTATAAACTTCAGTATGGAAAAATACAGATAAAAATGGTTCTCATTTCATCTGGAAAAGCTTTAGAGAGATAATCACAATGTAGCATTGAGAGTGGATTTTAACACCAGTCACTACTGAAGGGATTTTTAACTAGTTGTATTTTACAGAGCATTGGGTAGCTACATATGGTTTAGCCCCAGTAGTGTTATCTACGGTGTTGAGCTTTCAGGAAAGGCTACAAAAAGATATACTGCAATTCAACTTCAATTAGATTTACTGCATGACCTTCAGCAAATCCGTCAACCGCTGTTCATACCGCCACCTCTAAAATGGGAGCAGTGACCTCACTTAAATCCTCTTCCCCCAAAAAAGACTGTGGTGACATGACACTTGCTTTGGTTTTCTAACAATTGGAAGTGGAATGTGTGGGAATTTCTATGTGAGCCTGAGATCATATTGTACCTCTCAATAATGCAGGATGTTGCCTCGTGGCTGATAGAAGAGGAGTAGGTTTGCCAGTCTCCGTTTGGCAGTTCTCGCACTTGTACTGTAAAATACCGTATCGGTGAAGATCCGTCACTTCCAGGGACCCACTTCAACAGCAGGCTCCGTGACAACACATCACTCTGGGGAGTCATCACCTGCCTGGGTGGTGCTGGTCGTTCTGCAATTAAATCATAAGTTGGTACTGCTTTGAGAGGAAATTCAAGCTAACAGAAAATGTGACAGCTTGATCAGATTTTCAGAGTGCTAACAGCACAGGAGATTGAACTTTTGGATTTGCCCCATGAAGTACACAAGCCATCCCATTCCTTAACCTTTTACTGCAAAGAAGAGCAGTAACACTGATTTTTATCTCCCTGCATAAAAGGTCACCATTGAATATACACCTTCCTAGCAACAGACCTCAAACTTGGAGGGATCTGATTCTGGCAGGTTAGGGAAGAATTAAGACCAGCGAGCAAGCAAACCAAGGATATCTTTAATGAAACTCAGCTATGCTTCTAGCTGCAATTACTCTTTTGACAAACTTTGCCTGTAAACTAGCTCACTTTTTAATCTGTCCTTACTACTTGGTACCATGGGACTATGTTCTCTCTATGCAATGCAGCATCCTCTTCCACCAGCTGCTCACCAGTCAAGGCATGAAGAGGAGGAATGGATGAGCCCGAACAGGCTGCTGCGTAGCAGAGTCCAAGCACACGACTTGGAGCTGATACTGAATTCCTACAGCAGTTCTCTCCGGCAAGGAACTGAGAACCCTCAGCAGCTCCTGCTGCTGCTTCCAAAGTCCAGCTTGCCGATAGGGCAGAGCTGGGGCTTGAGTACCTGCTGCAGTTCACTTCCAGATCTCCTCAATTCTTTCTTTCATACCCACTAACCTTGAACCTGCAAAGTCAAACCAGCCAGTGGCAATGCTGAGGGAGCTCTCTCCAGAGTAATTAACCGTACAACTTTTAGATGAGGCAGGGAATGGTAATGCAGGTGTGAGCCTGCCAGTCCCCAACCGTTTCAATATAGATCTCCTTTCCCGTCACTGTGTCTCCGCACTCCATCGATTTCAATAGAGAAACTCTATAGAGTGAGGAATAATTGTTTAATTGTTTATCATGAAGATTATTGATTCTGATTAAAATGTGTGGCATGTAATAAAGCAGAAATTGATTGGAGACACCGCAGTGACTTGCTTTTGAGAAGCAATTCAATTCAACTTCATCAGCACTTGTTTCCATAAACACACCTCTGCCTGCCCGACTCCTCACAGCTCCGTATGGCAAGCCCTTCATTTCCCTGTCATCCCCTGAAACCATTTCCTCTATGTTTTGGCATTTCTCTGCAGCGTGCTCTTGCTGACATCAGTGCCCAAAGATTTGTAAGCTATTAGCTGGAGGAAGCCCTTGGTGCCAGCAGCCCGCGAGCCCGAGCACAATGCAAAAGGTCAATGCCTTACACTGACAGGCTGAGACAGGTATTCAGGGTTATTCTATCAGAGGAAGCGAGTGTCGTGCAGGGATTTAATACTCTCTGCTGATAAGCTTTAACCAGCTTGCAGTTTTGGGCAGGTCAGATCTTGCAGACAGTCTCCCATGATTGTGTTTCCTTTCACTGCTAATGGGAGATCTTAAAATCTCCCCTATTGCAAGATATACTTCCTGACTGTTTGTACAAAAACATTAGTATGAAGAGCTTATTTAGGGTAGTTCAGCCACAAGCAAATGCTAAGGTGAGCTGTTTGTGCAGGAATGGAAGGCCGGGCCATATGACTCCATGGACTACTTTTTATTCTGTCTCATTTATATCTGTCTCAGTTCTGCCCTGACTGCAGAAGGGTATCATACCACTATTCTGAAGGGTATCATACCACTACGTAGACCTAAAGCACTACAGAAGCAGCTGTGGAAAACACAGCCAGAATACAACTTGAGACCTGTAAATCACAGCTATCATTGTAAAATGTAAATATTTATAGGATGAGAGTGACAAATTTTGCTAATTTTCAAGGGAATTTGTAGGCCTGCCTACCTTTAGTATCAAGGACTGCAAGGATATTAAATGCAGATTTATGAACGGGAATTAAATATCTTTTCACTCGAGAATATTTATTGCCACATAGACAAGTTTCAAGTTTGTTTGCTTATTTCCTTGTTAGCAAAATAGCCGCGTTGGATAAATTATCATCCCCTCATTTCACTCTTGCTGATGTGAGATTACACATTCTTCTCTCTACACTTCACATATGGGATCACTTCGGTCAAATCTCAGTGCCTTGGGACTCGGTTCCATAGCACGCCTAGTGACACAGCAGAGGCATCCATCAAAAAGAGAAAGGGTTCATTTTATACTATGACTTCCCTATTCAAGATAACCCTAGAGCATTGATAGCAACGAGGGATTACGGTCCCTGCAGTGGAGCTGTGTATCCAGCAACGGCTTGTGCACGGTCTGGGAAATCGGAGCACCGTTTATTGAAAAGGAGAGGCTCAGAGCTTTGAGTATTCACTTTATTGGGCATGGTGGGTTTTGTTTAAGCTCCCACAAGTTGGACTTTAAACTTCCATCCACTTTGACAGCAATCAGACAGGGGTGGAAGAAACCTTGAGCTGATAAATCTTTTTGATAGACAGTATCTTTAGTAGAGGCACTTTAAGTTTCCTAATACAGCTCTAGAGGTTCTTTCTCTGAGGTCTGCACTGTTATGCACTGGGAAGGCTGCATATGACCTGCTATGTCAGTGGGAATTTTAACACCAGCAAGGCCACAAGTAGTTGAAATGCACCCCACAGGTCCTCGCTGCTGGTGATTGAACCTCTGGCCGATGTCCTCTCTTCTTGGAAGTGTTATAGGAAAATAATAAGGAAGACATTGTGGGCAAACAGCAGGAGAAATCCTTACTCTTGTACTAATTTATCTGCAAGGTCTAGAAAAGACTCAAAAGAAGAGATTGCTTAGTAGGCATACTTTAAGAATTCAAAGTAAGTATAATTGTTTGTATTATAGTGCAAGACTTGCGCAAGAACAAGACCAGGCATCCAAGCTCACGCAAAAGTGCTAACAATAACTGGAAGATGTCTATGAAGGTCTGTCCTAGTTACCGCTGAAGAGTTCTTCTCTCTGAATAGTGGTTTTCATAAATTGCAGAAGTTGCACGGTCTTAATTCTTGAGGGAGAAGTTTTCTTAAAGAACAATATCCAGACAGCACAATGGGTCAGAGCAGCACATGGCACAAAATCCAGTGATGCACATGGGAATTGTGTAAATGAGATGCTGGTAAAGCTACCCAGGTTAGTTTTGACTTTGCCAGCTCAAGAGACCAGACACATGGTTTTGAGTGGAACATGGTGTACAGTACAAGACCAGAGAAAAGTTCACACTCCCGTTCTCTACCTATATATTATCTTTTAGCTCTGAATTAAAAAAATAAAACTAAAAAAAAAAATCTTCATGCACAAGTACAAAATATAATTTTTCTAACTGGCAGCTCTAGAGATCTGTTCTACAGCTGGAGAACGGAGCAGTTACTTGAGCCAAAGCATTAGAAACAAGCAGTGATGCAGAGCAGATTCTGTAATATTTTATGGGTCTTTTACTTTTTGATACGTTTAGTATCTAAGCCTCTGGGTTCATTTATACACATCTAACTCCTGCTTTCTTCAAGCAGGTTCCCTGCAGAACAAAATGCGATTGGAGCTTCAGAATGTGAATAACCATTTTATGCCTGACGCAAGAAGCAGGAAAATTCTGGGCGCTCCAGATGCAAACACTCGGCTCGAGTGTGTGGCAGTGAAAGGCCAGAGTAATTACTAACACATTAGGTCAGGACTGAGGTACAATGGAGGAGCTGTGGAGAAAACCTGCAACATCACCGCCTCTCATTTCACATTCACTAATCAATATAATTCATCCATCACTTACTTTCTTAAGATTGCAATCTTTCCAGAAAACAAGAGAGTTGAAAAAAAAAAAAAAGATCTGAATGCAGAAGGAGGCTGCATATGGCCAATATAGCAGCTGATGGAAAAATCAATCTCCAACAGCCCGGCAGGTTAGAAGAACTGTGTCTCATAAAAGTCTGTCTTGCTTACCAGGTTTCTCAAATCACGATGTTGCTATGGTTTGGGGCAAGTATACGGGGTGAGAAGAAGGAGGTGTACAGGCTGCAGCCTGTTATTAAAATTCCCCTAAGAGCAGCACAGGCTCCAAGGCACACGACAGAAATACCTCAACCCGTGGCTGCGAGTTTTACCTCTTTTTTCTGTTGTGATCACTGTGGCTTCGAGAGGCTCCCCCCAGCCCTGCCTGGTCTTGGCAGACGTCCGAAAGATGTATGCTGACTCAGGGGTGAGATCTGTAGCAGTAAACTGCCTGACTGTTGAGCCAACCTCCACTGTCGTGAACTTGTTCGGGCTGCTGCTGGCCAGGCGGTAGGCGATCTGGTACCCTGAAATCACAGCACCACCAGGAGAGAGAAAGAGAGTTAGGATTTTTTTTTTTTTTCCTAGCAGGGACAAAAGAGCACCAAACCTATTAGTTAGTCATAATTACTTGTTTACCTGAGACCATAATAAAGTAATTTACTTCCTTCAGTGTTATAAACCTCTGCTATATGGCAGCTCTCCCTGGTCACACACCGTAGCTTAAGAGGAAAATCACACGCAGTGGCACGCGCAAGAGTCTACTGAATATTATCTGCCATGAAACTGATTTCGCTTTCGATCCTTTATATCAACAAGATACAAAACCAGTATAATCTTCCCTGAGCATCCTGATACCTTCTTGGAACAGCATCTGTGTCACCTGGTTGAGTAAGTTCAAGACAAGACTCCCAGCTTTCCACCCCAGCACACACGCATGCACATACAGGCACACGAGCTCACCCACTGTTCTGCCCTCACAGTTTCAGCATTGGCTCAAACCAAAAGTTCTTCAGCTGCAGAGCAGCTGGATTGCCCAAACCATACAGCCTTCACAGCACTCAAGTGAAGGCTTCCTCCTGCTTTTTGCACTTGCCTTTTTCTCACGTCTCCCTCCCCCCTGTAATTGTACAGCGAATGCCACAACTGCCAAGATAAGTATCCTGCTTCCGTCATTCACAGTTGCTGCCCTTGCCCACAGCCCAAGGAAGAAGCCTGCAAGCTGTGAGGTCCTGCTTCAACCATGCAGCACTTAATAATCAATTTTGTTGATGCCTCCAAGTGCTAAGCCCCGTTCCAACCTGCCTGACAATTAGGAGTTCACAGCTTAGCCTGTATTATTAATGATCCAACTGTGCAAAGGAGGGCTTCCAGAGCTCTCACGCACCACTAGCAACAACTGTCCCCCAAAGAGGATCTGCCAAATGTTCAAATCCATTCTGTAAACTCAGCAATTGAATCAGGCTCTCACTTCTGGAGCTCAACGGTAACTTTCAGTCCAGCTGCTGACTTCCAAAATCAATTAATACCAGAATTGGTGCGGGGCTTTATTGGCCAAGCTGAATGCAGTCGTACGATTAAACGCTTCACGATGTTACGCAGGGCAGAGGGCAGCCAACAAATCCAAACCAAACCATCTGAAAACAAAACAGTCATGACTGCATGATTCTGCCAACCCTCAGCTCATCGTCTGAATGATAAAGGGGTCTGCAGCACCTGAGACCGTCTCTTTTTCTCGGAATTAACATCCCAAATTAGAGCTTGAACTCCCACCACACTTTGGCTGTGACAAGAACAAGGGGAGCCAAACAGGTTGTGCTTCATTCATGGTGGGCAGTGCATGAAAACTGAGGGGTTTATATTATCTGTGGCTATTAGTCAAAATCAATGACATTTTTGTTAATATGCAACAATCACCACAGGCCCACTCGTAGTGAAGGCAGAGAGCTCCTGCACTCCTTGACTGAATGGCTACGCTTGTGTGCGGTGCGCTCTGTCACAACCAGTGGAACTTAACTGGGGTACAGATGGCCTTAATTTTGGAGTGCTGGCTCTCACAGTGCTGGTGACGATGCATCAGCGTTTCCTTGTCCTTTTCTCTTCAGCAGCTGTTAGGGGATGTGGGGCAACAGCCATGGCTCCCTCACACAGAACAAATTTGATTGCACCAACACCTCGAAGAGTGACTTGGCTTTTCCAAGAGCCTGTGACTTCAGCCTGAGCTCCTGCAAGCTGTGACTACAACCAGGTTTGGGTACAGAGCCAATTCTCTGCAGTGCCTTAACGTGCTCTGGGCACCATGTTTGAAAATGGGCACCACAGCAAAAGGCTCCCAGCACCCGAGCGGGCTCGGACGTGCTGCCTGGGGCACCCTCGCACACCGTGGCTGTTGGTGCGCCAGGCGAATTCTTACAGCAACACTTTCACAGTTGGGTGAACTGCATTAGACTACTAGATAAAAAGTGGCCTGATTTTTCAGAGCTCCTGAGCATGCTTAGATCCCAAAGTCTTAAGGTCTTACACTTTGAACATTTCATTTTTTCCACCTGAAACTACCTTTTTATCCATGGCACCAGCTCTCCCATTACTGGTCCAATATATTCCACCAAAGTCTTTCTGTGTCTTTAGTACTATAATATTTTGATCTTTTTTAAAGTCTACAGAAAGACAGCTAGCAATGGGGAGAAGGAATAGATACACTGCGATCTTTTTTTGTTTATACAGACGTGAAGAACGCAGAGCAAAAACCCCAGTGCAAGATCTCAATAAGGGGAAAAATAGTCAAAGAAAAGCACTGGGGAAATTTTTACAGCAGCAAGAAAGATGAAGGAAGAAGGAACTAAGATGGCTAAAGAAGTTTGATAAAGGGACATAAGACGTGAAGAATAAGACCTGGAGGGAAACAGAATATTGAAAGAATAGAGAAGTTGATTTATCTAGTTATTAAAAGATAAGTATGATATCTGGGACACATCCTTGTCGAGCAATTTCCTCTCTTTTCTAAACCTTTGTAAAATATAAAGTGTAGTTAAAATGTAAGGAGGGAATAGAAAGATAACTATTTACTGCTACATGGTGGTACTCAAGCTGAAAAGCCAATTACAAACATGCTCAAATTAGACAAAGGAACACATACATATCTAGGCCATTACAACAACTTACACAAGAGTGCTTCCTTGGCTAGTGTAAAAACTAATTTAGCCATCGAGAAAGAAGAAATCACTTGTCACAGTCAGTCTCTCTGACAGGCTCCACAAACTGCCTTTCAATGCATCCCTGTGAAAAACAGTATCAGCTCTCACTGTCCTCTCCTACATCTGCCGTGGTGTTCACTGACAGTCTGGGTAAATATCTATTTTCCTGGATATCTCAGGTAGAGTTTACACAAGCAGAGCCGTCATCTTTCAATATTTCCTCAGAAACTCAGCGCTTCCTTCGGTCTGATTCAAAGGTACAAATCCAACTTCTGCCTCTGAACTCAGCTCGTTCTTATTGCTCCCTACAACTCACTTGGAGATACCCAGTATTTGAATTTTGATCATCTTCGTCACCTTCTCCCATTAGGCAGCTTAGGACAGCCAGGATATCTACTGGCATAAAAAGCATCATTTTCTTTTTTCACCGAGTGACACAGAAGACAGAGTGTTTAAACTAGAGCTTGGATAATAATTAGAACTAATGCAAGATCAAAAAGATAAAATTATTAAGTTGATGAATTTCAGCAACAAGGGATGGGAAAAGACAGGAAATGTTAAGTGAAATCAAACGAAGCAAATCAATAGAGGTAAATGGAAAGTGTTCAAAGAGAAATTAATGTATGCTCGAGGGCTATAAGAGGCAATAACTTCAATTGCTGCAGTGGAAGAATAAGGAAGCTTCCTTCCCTTACTAGATTACAATAATAAGATGTCACAGATACCTTAGATTAAAAAAAAAGAAACAAAATCAAAAGTTATGAATGACAGCAAAAATCTTTAAAAGGTGGTAAGAAGAAACTTTCTGAGGAGAGGAAAATCTCACAAAATATCAAATATCTAGATGGTCAATAAGAATAATTTATATTATTTTCTTTTTTTTTTTTCTATTATTCCCCCCTCCCATATAGTATTAGATCACAGCTCTCTTCTGCTATTGTGAGTTTTGTGCTTCACCAGGCCAAAACAGCACATAAAAAAGTCCTCAAAGATCAACTCTTCNAAAAAAAAAAGAAACAAAATCAAAAGTTATGAATGACAGCAAAAATCTTTAAAAGGTGGTAAGAAGAAACTTTCTGAGGAGAGGAAAATCTCACAAAATATCAAATATCTAGATGGTCAATAAGAATAATTTATATTATTTTCTCTTTTTTTTTTTTTCCTATTATTCCCCCCTCCCATATAGTATTAGATCACAGCTCTCTTCTGCTATTGTGAGTTTTGTGCTTCACCAGGCCAAAATAGCACATAAAAAAGTTCTCAAAGATCAACTCTTTGGGAGTTTATTTATTCATTGAGACTAGGCTTATTTTCGCATTAGCATCTTTTTCAGTATTTTTTGCACAACTCCAAGCTTTTTTCATGAGCTGCGCTTTCTGAACTCAATAAATGGCAACAGTCTGAACTGCCTGTTAAATGTTAGGTCATTGCAGCACAACCAGTGGATTCCCCAAAGCAAACAGGCAGGAAGATGACAACACACCATGAATATAAAAGAGCTTTCAAGCTCATCACCATACAAAGCCCTTCAGAACTGACAGCACCCGCTCATGCAGGCCATGGTGCAGCAGAGATACGAACACTTATTAATTTGTCACAGAACTTAGGGAAAGCCAAACGGTACCGGGAGGTTACGGTCTGCCTAGCGGAGCGGCAATCCAGTTTGTTGATGTTACTGCTTATCTGTTGGAGGGCCAGCGGGTGTGCAAATGCAGTCTAGGATCAAAATATGAATTTGCAAACGTGGATTACATCCAGGTTTGGTTTTAATTCTCAGTGGAGTTCTTATACTCTTTTGCAATAAGCTTCAGGTAAATGCTAAGTACAAGGACAGCGTGAGGAATATTAACCAGGGCCTGGAAGGATGCAGGTTGCATTCTCGTGTTCGGGGGAAGCTCATAACTAGAAGTTAACACATGCACATTAATGCACTTTTACTTTAATATTATTTGAAGGAACTATGGTGGGTGCTAGCTGAGCTGAGTGCAGAAAAGCAGACAGAGTAAAGCCTCAGATGGTTAGTGTAACATTCCCAAAAGGAGAAATGGAAATATCTAGCAGTCTTCCATAGTAAAATATTTAAACAAACAAACAAGTGGTTTTCCCTCTTGGTGCCTGCCAGTATTTCATCCTGCTAATCTCTCTCTGAAATGCTAGAACATGTTTTGATATAGATTACAAAAATGTTAGCTGCAAAGGTGCTTGTATACTCAGAGGACAAAGCTAGCAGAGCAGGAACATTAGTTCAAAGGCTCTGAATATAAGTTGCTCTTGCAAAGCAAGTATTTTTTCTTTCCAACTCCACGTAAAATTATGTTAACTTGTTTTTTCCAACAAACCTACTTCAGTGCACTTGACTGTGGTGGTGACAACGGTGTTTTGAAAGTTCATTACAGTAATGGGATTTAAAAGGCGGACAGGCAAAAAAATAAACTTGTAACCTTTACTTATAATGCCACACATGGGTTTTTCTCTATTTTTGAAACACACCTCAGTTCTTAGGGAAGATCACAGAAGCACCCAGCATGAGCAATTTTTCCTTTTTCTCTCTGACATTGGCAGCTAACCACTTCCTTCATGAACCTCAACATTTCTACTATCATAAAAATAAAAGAATGAGAACTGTTGAATAAAGACAATGGACTTGAAAGAGGGGAACTGGGGGAACCAGCAGGTAATGTCCCCTTGAGAAGGAATTCTAAGGGAAAATGGAATTCAGGTTACCTGACAGTTTTAAGAGAGACAAAAAAAAAAAAAAAAAGGAAAAGCTAACCCAATGCAGATAAAAGATGTTAAGAGGCCAATATATTTGCTCACTAATGACCTGAAAATCAAAACTGAATAGGACAAAAAGTTGAAACAGGACACACGTCTCAGGGAGTGTGTGTATATATATATATATACACACACACACAGAGCACAAGCACGTAGGGACAAAATCAGAATGGCTGAAGTGCAAAGTGAGTTATAACTTAAAGGGCATCAAAGGCAATGAGAAAGATTTTATAAATACATTAAAGACTTGAGAGATAGAAGGAGGACAGGTCAACTCATGGGAAGAAAAGATGAACACAAGATGGGTGAGACAGAAAAGAACTGAAACTTGATACCTGTGTTGCTTCTTTTTCACATACAAAAAAAAAAGTTGATACCGACAAGATACTTAACACAAATTAAAACTGACAACAATATAAATAGGGATGTAGGCTGGAATCGAGAACAACTTAACGAATATTTAGTTAAGCTAGACGTAATCAAGTCAGAAAGGGCTGATGAAATTTGCCCCATAGTGCCTGCCTGGAGCCATCTTCAAATAATTAGTGATTATCTTCAAGAACTTCTGAAGGACAGGTAACATCCCAGAATATTACAGAAGGGCAAACAGAGTACCCTATCTTTTAAAATCGGCAGAGACCAACCAGAGGAATTATGGACAAATCAAGCAAAAGTTCAATACCTGGAAAGATCCTGTAAGAAAAAACTGAGTCAACACATAAGCATCCATGAGGATAGTATAGTGCCAAGGAACAGCCAATATGTATTTGTTTGGAGCAAATAATAAATAGCAAATAATTTATTTTCCATTTTGACAGGGTAATTGGCCAGGTGGGAAGAGTAAACATGACCCGCATCGACTTTAAGTAAGGCTTTAATATGGTTGCACAGAGCCCCATCAAAAGCAAACAGGAGAAACAGAAGCTAAGAAAAATACTACACATTTTTACTTGAACTCTTAAAAAAAAGGCGGGGGGGGGGAGAATGATGTTATCGATAGCTTGCTAACCAACTGGGAGGACATATTAAGTAAGCTCTCATGAGACCTCATGAACGAGCCTGGTTCTGTTCAATATTTTCATTAATGACCTAGCTGATGGAATTGCCGGTCCACTTGCAAACTCCAAAAATGAAACCAATACATGAGTGGCTGCGTGCACTTTAGAGGACAAGAAAGTCATTTAAAGTGATCTTGATAATGAGGAGAGATGGTCCGGAATGGCTAAGATGAAATTCAATCAAGACACTTGCAAATTATCACACTTACAGAGAAAAATCTTAATGTACATAAGGGAGGAACTGACTGACCTGGAAGTGTACTCGAGAAAAAGGGTAGGAATTAACAGTGGGTCATAGACCTACTAAGTTACACCATAAGTGTTGTAAAAAGTCAAGTCAGGACAGTATGAAGTATTCTGGGATGTGTTACTGGGCATGGCCCGTGCAAGACTTCGGAAACTGTCTACACGCTAAACATGCCAAGCGCTCTTTAAGGGACACTCCTCCCCTTTGGTTCTAACCCTGCATTTGTACGATTTTAGCACCAACATAGTGGCAATGAGGAAGAACCAACTGAGAAGTGGTTGCATTTCACAAAACACTCTGGAAAGACAAAATAAAAGAGAGTTCCTACTTCACCGAGCTTGCAACCTCAGCAAATAAGAGTAACGAAGTGCAGCAACGTGAGACGTTAGAACACAGTTGGGAGAGCAAAATCTCTTTTGTTCTTTCTCATCATTTCTATCAAATGACTTTTTGTCTCCTTAACCACATCCTGTGATTCAAATCCCAATCTCTGCTGAGAGCAAGTTCTAGGACACAGAGTTCCTTAAAAAAAAAAAGCAACAAATCAAACCCACAAGACAACCTGGAAGCCAAGTTTCCCTGAGCTGCAGAGAAGCCCTGCGTGGATCCGTCTCTGACAGCTAACCGCTGCCAAGCTTCATACAGACTTTCTCGTGCTCAGAGAATCCCTGCAGCCTCTGCCTTCACATCCCATTTGATGACTTTCCAGCATCTTCAGGCATCACGATCACTTCGGGAAACTACACATCTGAGCAAACACTTCGAGTTCTAAAGATTTAAATGCAATTCCAGAGCATTTATTTAAAGGGATGCCACCAATGCAGCAGTATTTGAAGTAGGCACCCTCCATCCAACAAGGAAGGTCATAGGAAATATTGCTAAGAGACTACACGCAATTCTGAACAATGGCAGTGAAATTAGAAGCAGAAAGACCTGGCAGAACGAGAACGAAACAAAACACAAAAGCTTTTGCTTCGGTTTTCAGAACTGAGAAACAAATCTTTACTCACCAGCCATAACTACCGTAAAATGTGTTTAACATCAGCAAAGAACACCAAATTGCTGGGTAACCAGCAGCTACTTGAATTTTAGAGCTGAGAATAGATTTTTACACTGTAAAAGCCTTCATGTTTTAGGTAGAAGTAGCGGTTGGTGGACACACTGCAAAGGCAACCCAAGAGGTATGAGGGCAGGAAGGTAAAAAAAGCTTTTTCACAAATTGCTGTCATGCCTTGCTACCTCTATTTCCCTTGATGAAAAGTCAAACATGAGTTAACTCCTTGTGACCTGTCAGACAGCATCATCCAAAGGAAGCAACAAAAGGGAAGCACATATGAACCAAAACCCTGGGCAAGCCCAACAAAGGCAAGTGGGAAGGAGGGAAGAGTCCAGCTCTCCCCTGCTGCAGTTCTACAGGCAATTTTCCCAGCAGTCAACCAAGCAGGTTACAAACTCAAATGCAGACAGGAAAAGAGATGACAGGACAAATACGGTACCACAAAGTGACATGTAGTTCTGGTTTGGGAAAACACACACCATGGAGCTGGGCAGACTTTCCTCCTCACCACAGGAGACAATATCTCCCAGCTGACACTGACATATTGTCTTTTCTTTAACCACAGATAGGCCTAGGTGTGGTTTCTAAACCAACATGCAAGGGGAAGGAAAACTCAACAGCTGGAGTTCAGTTTGATCTCCAGCCTTCTCTTAGCCCTGGGCTCTCTTCTTCTGCTCTTACCCAAAATAATTCCATTGGGCTCCTCTGGAGGCTGCCAAACGATCCGTACAGATGTCAGCCTCACCTCGGGGAACACCAGCCTCACAGGTGGCCCAGGAGCTGGAAAGAAAAAGAGAGATGGTGCTAGAAAGCATTGCGTGACAGTGGAGTTAAAAGTTTTCTGCTCACTTTGAATAGATGGCAGCCCAAGCCATAGCTCACCAATAATAAGCAGATGGGTAGGAGTGCCTACATACATAGATAATATACATTTATTCTGAGGAATTCTGTCCGTGACCAACTGCCTCCAGCACCCACAGACACCGAACACGACATAGAACCAGTGTGCCCCACAGTGTTTTATCACACCTGTGAAATGCACTTAGCATGACGCTCTGACACGACACAATGCTCTGATAACTCTGGGAGTTATCTCCCAGCTGCGCGGTGGGGAGTACCTGTGAGCCGGCCGCATCACCACTACCTAACTGATGACATTCTACGGAGCAAGTCACCGAGCTGCCTTCACTGAGAGTTGCATGTCAGCTTAATTCATTTCATACCTGCTGGAATTGAATAATACCTCCTCTGTATCACCAGCACCAGCTTTCAACTGCCTTCTGATTTTACACACTTTGGTCTGAGTAGGAGAACCTGAGGCAGGTGAGATGCACATTAAAGCAGATGGCTCGTGGCTGTGCTGACCGTCCCAGGTTCATAAGGTGACAAGATGCTACCTCGTACACTACCATCCACAAAATTCTCCCTTTAGCACAAATTCCACCTGTGTTACCCCTGGTGAAACTTGTAATTAATTTGAGTCCAAAGGAGACACAACATATTTATGTCAGGGGTATGGAGATGGAAGAGCAATTTCTATTATTTGTCAACATGCACTTAAGGAGGGAAATACTATAATGGGGTTGTCTAAACCAAACAGCGTTAAATATTTCTCATTACAGTCTGTTATGTACATTTCAGGGAGTGCTTTTTCTCTTCCTGCAGAATTCTGCTAACAGTAATTGCTCTTTGTTTCCTTTCAAAGAAAAGCCAAGTCCCCATACAGGCAGTAGGCTGAGAAAAGGGCTAAAAAACCAGCAGGGAGCTGCTGTCCCTGTTCCCTCTCCTGTCCCTGCATGCTCCTACCCCATCCCTGCACTTCACAGAAAATGTCTTGTTAAGGCAGAAGTCTGAATGTGTTTTCAGCCCAACCAAATTACCTTAATGACATTGCTTATAGAAGCCAATGTTTATTCCATTACTAGTGTGAAAAGATTTTGATGACAAAATAGAGACTTTTTTTTTTGTTCATCTTCATTGGGAGCAATAAACAGAAGCCGTTCACACTGATATTAACCTTCGTTTAATACTGAAAAGGTAAGGAAACTAAAAGTAACTTTAGCATCCGCAAAGCCAAAAGTGTTTTAAGAGTTAAAATAATTTTCTGTAAAGCTCCATCAGCGAGAACGCTCTCACTACACCAAAGTGTTCGGACAGCACCCGAGTGAAGAGCTCGGTTCCTTCAGCACATCAAACTGCACTCAGGAGTCCCTGAGCTCATGGGGAGCACTGAAGGTAGTCAGAAAAAGAAGTTAATATGATCATCTTTCAGGGTCAATGCCTTATTTTTATTTTTTTTTCGGAGGGAGATTAATGAGGTTGCACGTTCCATGGCTCTCCTTCGGTCCAATCAGATTCAGATTTGTTTATTGCTTTCAATTGCAGCACGGTACATTTTTGATTATTATTATTTCTTTTTAGAGCATGATTGATCTTCAACAGGAATTTATAATTGGGCTCTAAAAATTGTCTTCAATAGAAACTGTCTGCACTGAGCTTCAAAGTACAGTTTCACAAGTATTTTTTTCCTATTCATCAACTGCAGGGAAAGAGGAAACTGGGGACTCTGTTTTACTCTGGTTTTGCCACATCCTCAGGCCACGATCAGTGGAATAAGGCTGAGTTATACTAGGTAGGGACCAAGTCCCTTAGGTTCAAAGTTGAAAAAAACCAACCCAAATAGCCTTAGTTCGGGCTTCTGTCTACACTTGCATCACTCAGAGAGAGTAGTGTTAAAAACTTGGATCAAACTCGATACTTCTTTTTGCTAACTCTTCAACTCACCATCGTCCTTGGTTCTTTCTATAACGGCAGGAGAGCTGGGGACTCCATCTCCGATCCGAGTGAACGCCAGTACTTGGATCTCATAGAGCATGTATTTCCGCAAGCCAGACAGCAGGAAAGACTGGGTGTGGTTACCTCTTACCATTTGGCTCTTGGGCTCAGAGTCTGTATCTTTTGCTTTGAAAAGTATCTGTAGAATAAGCGTATATAAAATATAGAAAGAAAAAGACTGTTCCACAAAGACTGAAAAGAGGGAGATGCATTTTAGATTCTTCCTTCTCACAAAATACAAAATTAGACTGTATTCACCAATCACCCATGGCAAATGCATCTTCGTGAGCTGACTTAGGAATATAAATATCCAGCAGGTGAATAATGAAAAACAAATGCAAAACCATACCCAAGTAACGTACTAAAAATTAAATAAGCATGAAACACCACTGCATACCTTGTAACCCAGGATGAGACCATTCTGCTCAGACTCAGGGACTGCCGTCCATGTCAGAAGGATCTGGGTTGAACTCACAGCTTCAGCAGAAACATTCTCAGGAGGAGCAGAGGGAACTGGAATCACACAGCATTACCAAAAAGCAGAAATAACTAAGACATACTAGATCATTTCGCCCCATCTCCCTATCTGCTCGGGATTGTTCCAGGATCCCATAGAAGGGTATTCAAAACCAGAAGGGCTGGAAATATACTCTAGACCATTCCTTCTTCTCTTATATTCATTCTACATATTTTCTATTTCAGTCTGCTTCACAATTTCTTGATAGTCCATCTTGGAAATCACAATGTTTGTAAATAGCTAAACACATAATACTAATTAGTGTCTACAGAGAGACAGTAAATAGAGAGAGATAGGAATAAATTTCAAGTTACATATATTTGCAGTAATTAGAATCAAGTTTAAATTGCTGGACTTCTATAAAGAAGTCTATCTACTAGTATTTCTTTCCCATTCATTTCATTTCCCTATGCCAAAAGCTAGAAATCTTTGTAAGTGGGAGTTTATCTTACGGTACGATCTGTTCTAACAAGAAGTTTTACGCCACCCTGGCTTCCTATATTATCTGGAAAGAAATTATAGCATCTTGTCTAGAGTTAGCAATAATTTCAACCACTGGATTGCACTCCCAGTTCCGTAAGAAGTTCTTTAACCTCTAAGCCTTTTGATTATGTGATAGTGCTCAACATTTGCAATCCATCAATTACAGACGGATACATTAACGCAAGGTGTATTTTCATGGACCGATACGGTGTAAATGAAAGATATGCCTATTTCATTTATGTTGCAAAATTGGCTCTTATGAAACTAGAAACATCATTAGAACTGATGGCACAGGAACACCGTAATTTTCTCCGACTCGAGAGAAAAGCAAACTTGCATTTTCTCATGCCATTAAAACTCTAACTGCTGCAGAACAACCACACAACTGCAAGCTTTTGTAGGCAAGCTTAATAGCATGCCGTGTTAAGCAAGCAGAATTTGAGGCTATTTTTAAGAGTTCACATTTTATGCTGCCCTTTTGCATTTTTTTTTTTTTTATGATTTTTTTTTTTTCCTGTGGCATTTCCAACATCTGAAGGGTACAGCCTTTTCTAAAGCATGATACACCTGCCAGACCTCAAGAGAACATTTCACCAAGTTATGTTACACAAGCACTTATGGANGAAAATTCAGATTTATTAACAGAGCTCTGCTTCCTATTTAAACAACTAAAATCAAAAAAAAAAAAAAAAAAAAAAAAGAGCACAAATCTCTGCCAAAAGCAATGCTTTCCTGGCTGTCCGAATGAAAGAACAGATCTGCTGTTTTGAAGGCGAGCTCCTGAAGCTCCTAGCAACATGAACGAGATAATGAGTATGACACCAGAATTAATATAAATTGAAAAAAAAAAATGCACTGCCCCCACCCTTGTGCACTCAAGGTTAACCACAGAGATGGTAATTTCTGAAACAATTTCCCTGTTGCCAATTATTTGGGACATGAGAAACAGAGCACCACCACACAACACTGCAGCAGACTAAAATCCAATTTTTTTTTTTTCCCCTCTAACGCTGAAGTGCCTTTTTTTTTTTTTTTTAAATNAGTGCCTTTTTTTTTTTTTTTGAAATCTTCTCCGAGATTTATCCCCCACAAGGATATAATTATGTTAAAGGAAAATAGATTGCCAGGAGCCATGAATGTCTTTGGATAGCTGCCATAACTTTATCTGTAGATCTTCACAAAGAACTATTCCCACATGAATCACTTCTGGAGAGAGAAAGGGTGGAGGTGGGTCACAGGAAACCAGGATGCAGAGAGGAAAGAAGTCCTTTCCAGCCACATTTATTTATATTTTATCTGGTTTGAAGCCTTTCAAGAGCAAGAAAAAAAAAGTTTCTTTATTTTACAAATATTTATTTTCCTCTTTGATCAACGGCCATGACATTTCCCAAATTCACAAAAGGTGGAGGCTGTGCCCAGGCTGGCCCTGTGTGTTTGGTTGCTTTGAGGTGTGTGTACGATCACGCTGCTGGCAGTGGATTCAAAAGCTAACAAAGGAGAGAATGGTCTATCTGAAGATTTATTAGCCCAGACTACCCTTAATTGCCAGTGACAGCCAAAGCAGCTGAATGTCCCCTCTTGCTGGAAAGGAATCTAAGTCCAATGCCTAAATGACAAAAATACTTGCATCCATTCAGTGTGCTTTAATTCTCCTGTTCTCTGACTAGTTGAGAATTTTATTCTAACAGGGATGAATGAATTCAGAATCGGTAAGTGATATTATGGATCTTATTGTTGCCGGTCTCTTACGAACTAGCAGTCCTTGATCGACCCTTTAAGAATGAATTGAAATGTAACCTTCATTTCTCTGACCCCTCTCCTCTCTCAGGATATTGCGATTCAAAGAAATTATAGTTCGCTAAGACTAATTAGTCGCTTGAGTGAGGCATATAGATCCCTTCTTCCTCTGCAAGCTCCCTTCTCTAATTCTGGTTTCCTTAACAGTTGCACTGAGGACTGTGTTATAAGCTCCATAGTCAAGTTCTCATTAGTAACCTACGAGAACAGTTCAGAAGCCAAGCAACTGTGTCCAAAAAAATCTCAGAGCTTTAATGAAATGAACCGGAAATACTGAAATTAAATGATGAGCTAAACCAGCAAACTGCCAGCTGCACGATGTGCTTTAGAAGATCAAACGTAGGAAATTACAGAGTTACTGGCACTTTGCGCTGGAACTTCAATAAGAACTCAAGTTTTTAAGGTTATCCATGTTGGCATATAAGATCATGCATCCTCTTTCTACATCTGACATAGTCACAATTGATATATAGCAAAGGATGCTGTTTTATGTCTCTAACTGGGCCAAAAGCAGCTTTTAATAAGCTAGCCTCTATTCTGGCTTTCTAAGAAAGCTAGATAGTGGGATGCAGTGGTTCTCTCCACTTTTGCAACTCATTTTAGTCGAAGATTCATCAGTGTTGTTTGAAAGTGAAAATTAAAGTGGCATATTGTACTTCTGATGCCAATTAAGAAGCACAAATTTAAAGCAAGGTTCATGCCTGTCAAAAGTAGCGTAGTTGAAATACACAACCCTTTTGCCTATAAAATTAGGTACCACAGGCCAAATTCTCAGCTTGTACAAACTGACAAATGCCCACAGTGACATTGGACCACATAGGAATAACCGAGCGATGCTTTGCACACCACAGGAACTGCTTCACGAAGGTCAGTCCCTGAAACATCAAGAAATTGCTTCCTGTCATAGATTTGTGTCTGTACAGTAGCTGATTTTGTAAGACAAGTATACACACGCTCATGTAGCTGAATACTAGGAGACAAAAAAAATATTAAGGCACTGGGCTAGGTGTTTTTGAGAGTAATTGTTTGAAAATAAGAGTGTTTGTATATGAAAAGAAGCAGCCCTGTCAAGGTTATTCAAATACAATAAAGGTCTGGGCATTTTCTTCCTTTCTCTATATTGTACCTGCTATCATTGTCAATTTATTGAGTGGAAATTGAGCTTGTTAGTCTGCAGTTATTTTACACTGTAAAATTTAATGAGTTATTTAATTTCTAACCTTATAGAACCATTCTGGATTGAGAAAACCTGCCCTGTTTAAAAATCCTAATTCATCCCCGTCCATTTTCAGATGCACGCAACTCTACCCCAGATTTTCATTTTAGAGTTTCCCCACTGGTTTTCAAGCCTGGGTTACCAAAACCTATGGCATGACTTATTCTCTCACAGTTTCTTTGGTTTCAATATGTTTGATATTCAAGAGCTTCAGGAACTGGAGGGTACTGGTAATGGCACGCTCCTTCATTGTCAGCATGTGTGCTCAGCTGTTAGAGATACGATCGCACATCCTAGAATAAACAGAAGTGCTTAAGTACAGCTTTATTTTCAATAAATATTTCAGACTCCAGTGGCCACACTGTCTAAATTAGACACCACGAGCCGATTTAGTGCCCAAGCTCTAACTTCTTTGGCTCTTTGGACGGTGTAAAAGACCGAATGGTGAGTTTTGCCAAAGAATCACCGTGTGATCTTGACCAAGGCACCTCTGGCCAGCTGTGAGGGATGTTCTCAATCTGCAACATCAGGCAAAAACGACTTCCCTAAGACTCTGTATCTACAAAACGCAAAAAGAAATGTTTAGGACACCTGCTTGTAAAGTACTTGGAAAACACAACCGATACATTTTTCTGAGAGTTCAGAAGACAGATCTAAAATTGCTTTGACCTTTCTCTCTGGCTTTAGATATCTTTTATTTGCATTTTAACCCCATTTGACTGTGCATACAGGTTAACTGCAGATCCCCTGAAGTTCTCTGCTATGCTGGCACTTCTCGTATTTTCTACATCTGAGAAGATGTAGGCAAAACTCTAAGCCCTGACTTGTTCTATTCAAGAAATCAGATGTTAGTATCAAAGAAAAGACATGGAAAGAAACAAATGAGTCCTTACGGCCTAGATCACAGCTTTGTGTTATTTTGATCCCAGTTTCTGTGTGCCTCCTACAATCAGTTTCAAGTCAACCTTCTTTTAATACTGCAAGAGAAAATGCCAACTACGCACATAACCTCTGATCTTGAGATGCTGAGCAAGAGCACTATAATCTGAAGGTTTTATGAAATCACTTAATCTTGGTATTTACTATGTATCAAAAGAAGTGTTTGAAGAGCAGCAGAAAGGAGAAAGTGCAGAATGCAGTATCTTTTTATTATGATACAGAATACTTCTAAACTATTTTGTCTGGGTCGTGCTACATCTCTACCTCCAGCACAAGCATGCCTTGTTTAAAATGCCTTTGGCAATGATTTTCCAATTACCACTTCCCACAAAGCAACACTCTAATGGAGGGGTATGACTTTGTTTAGCTTTCTCCTCAGCTAGTCCAAAGGACAGTTATTTGAACCAGTCGACCAAATCCTGCTGGGTACAGCACGTTCACGCTTCCCACCAAGTAATGCTGCACGGTACGGAGCGCACAGAAACACGTATGTGTGTCTAGAAGTGTAGGGTATGCATAGGATTAAATTCCAAAACACTATCGATGAAGAAAAACAGGGGGGAAAAAAAGAAGTAATAGTGTTGAACTTTGCATAAATACAGGTCATAAAGAGCTTCTATTATTAAACTTCATCCATTTTGTTATTCACTTGAAATAGAAGTTTTAATTTATATCAGGTGCATGTAGGGTAGGTTCAGAAATAGGTTGTGTGCAAGTCAAGAGCCAGAGAGCAGCTTTTCAAGATCTGCCTTTACTGTTGCTAAGCTAACAATAATTTACTGTTGCCTGAGACTGAGAGTTTGCTTCTGATATTTGAAGTCTCTAAGCTAGTATGGACAATGCAGCCAGAAAACACAGTTCTTGTGCTCCAGGTCTATATTCAGGTTATGGCTATATGCAGGTGATGTCTCTGTAGTCTTGTACCCACAATTTCAGTAGGCAATTTTGAAAAAACATCATCAAAAGCTCAGATAATTATTCTATTTCTATATGGGTAATTGGCTTTCTAAAATAACTTCTGCCGCTTCAGAAATATTTGGTGCAGGAATTAGATTTCAGATAACCACAAGCGTGAGAAAAATCTGCCTGAGCCTAGAAGCAGAAAAGGAAAAGGGGGAGAATGAGGGGCAATGAGGTACTGGGGAAGGAGAGGAAGCACAAGGAACGTGCTCAGCCAGAGAAGGCTGTATGTAAGCTGCTCATTGCACTGTCCATACTGCTGCCAAGCAATGACAGGAACGGGGAGAGGTTGTTTTGTTTGCTTTAAATAAATAACCCACAGGTTTATGCATGAAAGCAGGGTAGGAATAAAATAACTAACTCAATCAAATGTCTTTATGACTTTTTGCCTTCACTGCGTCTAGATATGGGGGCAAAAACCCATTGAAGTTCTTGGATGCGTCATTCACGGCAGACGTGGTGCTTTCACTCACCGGACTCCCGTGTGCGACCTCTCACTGCTTCGCTCCACGGTCCCGCCCCGATGGCATTGAAAGCCTGGATCTGCAGTTCATACTCTGTCCACTCCTCCAGATCTTCAATCGTGTACTCTCTTTCCAGCCGGTCACTGATAACCTTCGTCAGGGTGGGGGACTGCAGATCGGCACGCCAGAACTTTATCCGGTACCCCACTGACTCGGGATTGCCATTATACTGCGTGTCGGGGAGAGGCTGGCAAACGACAAAGAAAAGCACAATGTTCCTATATCTAGGCAAATTATCCCTAGATAGGACACATTGTCATGGCTTTCCAAACCATATACCAAGGCTGCCTGAACTCATGTGAAGCCACAGGAAAGCAAAAAAGATCAAGTTGATTTTCTATTTATGTTTCATGATCTCTAAATTCCTGTGTTGCTTGAAACTGTCTCTTAATTTTTACCTTAATTTTGAACCAAATAGATATGCTCATAGAACTATGCCATTTGCTGTGGGCGTATCAACAGAGATGATATGAACACAATATATTTCAGAGCTTTGTGATTAATTATGGAAATGAATGATAAATTGCTGAAGCATGTGACAAATTCATTTATCGTACATTTTAAACTTTTTTTTTTACTGACTCCCTGCCTACTCATTTATCAGCAGAGATTTATTCTAGTATTCTAATTCCCCAAGCAATTTTAGAGATTAAAATATGAAATAATTAGCCTACTTCACAAAGTTTAGAGTTTTTCTCCGTAAAAATAACTACATGATGCCACAGATGGCTGAGATTCAGTTCTGAATCACTGGGAAAGTTTGATACACATTAACATTTCACAGCTCAGAAGACTGTATCCTGCAGGCAAGCGGGGCTAGAAACGTGACCCGTATTCTGTAGAAAGGAAGGAATTCCCAGCTCCCAGGAGGACACAGATTCACCTTCAGGTCTTGGTAAAAAAAAGATTAAACACTTCCAAATACTGATGTTATTAAACATGAAAAAGGCATATCAGGTCATTTTTAGCTGTGGCTGTTGCCCCTTCTGAACCCTGCACAGTTTGACTCATGAAAAACAGGCTTGCACAGCAAGGGAACACAATCTTAAACATGGTTCAAAGTCTCTTAAAACAACCTTGAGTTAATTCTGATGGAAGATATGCAGGCCTGCTGGATGTCGTACCAAAGGTTTAACAATGGTAGCATGGTAAAGGTATGAGAGAGTTATGTAGGTCCTAGCAAATGAACTGCAATGGCTTTTCTACAGATGGTGAGGTGAAAAGCTTCCAAGTTTGATGCTTTGGTCTTTCAAGGTTCCGAATTAGAGTGCAGTGTCCCATTGAGAAACTGGAACTACTCCTTTCTAAAGGAGAAAAACGTGCTTCATTCTCACTTGATTTTGACTTTCAGCCATAATGAGTTTATGCATGGAAAAGCTAACATTTGGGCAGAAGGAAACCTGTGCTTCATCAACTTCACACCACAGTAACCCCAGTGGAAAATTCCGCCTAACGGGGGAGAAGAAAAACCATTCTGGAGCAGGTTAATTGCCAAGTAAATCCCAACGTGGCAACTCTGCAGGTAACTGAGACAGTCAGAGGGGCACAAGAACATCATCAATCACTGCATCTTCGCAATTAATCATTTCTTTCTACACTTTAACACATAACACCACACCCTTACAACATAAATATCGTCTTCCTACCGGAGCGTTAACGCGCAAACTTTGCTGCCTTTGAACCGCAGTTCAGTACCTGCAGGACAACGGCCACCGGCCGGCGTGCACCTTCTGGGGACTGTTTTGTACAGAGCAAACAACCGAGCCCTAGGAAACAGCAAATTGGCTCAAGTGTGATATTCCTGTCCCACATATTGACCCAGACTGCGGTACTAGAGAGTCTCAAAAGCCAAGGTGTTTCCACACAGGCATATATTCCCCAGGAGAAGTGGCAGAAATAGTGGCAGTAGGCAATTTACGTGATTAATAAGGCACTTAAGGTAAGTCTCAAATTTCCGACTATTCTGAAAAAAGGAAATCATTTTGCTGGTACTCCTTACGCTCAATGCAAGGAAAAGGCACTCTGGGAGTGCTGGCCTGACCCCCTGGAGAAGCAGGCGCAATCCCAAGCACCGACACCCGGCTCCCCTCTGCCCCTAGTTCCTCCTCGCTGGCTCACCACCCATCGCAGCCACAGGCTGGTCTCGCTGGCCGTGCGCACGGTGACGCTCCCAGGAGCAACATCTGGAGGAGCCTGCAACGTCTGGATGACGCGGGAGGGCTGGCTCAGCGGGCTGGGGCCCACCACGTTCACCTGCCGCATCCGGAACCTGGAGAGGAGGAAAAGATGCAGTGCATGCTGTAAGAGCTGAGGAAATGGTACCTTTCTTTCCAGAAGGGGGAGGGGGGAAGATGGAAAAATACAAATTAGGTCTTTCTAAATGTTCCACAAAGGTCGTCGCGTGCAAGTCCCCTTTGTATTCGTTGCTGAATGTTTTATGGTAACTGCTTTCAGATCCTCTCAGGTATTAAAAAAAAATGAAAATGAGATTAGCTTAGGGTCTATTAGAAACTTAGGTATTTGTGTGAGAAAATTATGTTAATTATACCAAGCCCAATGAGCTTATGCCAGCAGTAAGTGATTTTCCCTTGCAATGCTTGTACAATACATTCAGAAAGGTATTAAAATATCAAACTTCAGATATTCTCTTTCTCTGTCAATATAAAAAATATACTAGTGATAACATTTCCCCTCAATTACTGCTTGAAAGAAGCCGATTTATCCCTGTGCTGCATTTTCAGCCTTCCTGCACAAGAAAGATTAAGTTATTTAATATGGATATGCGTCTTTAAAAAAATACCCTGTCTGCTTGAAATCATCTCGTCTACAATAGAAATCCCTATTGGGTCACAAAAGATTTAGAGAAATATTTTTTTTTTTTCCCCAGGAAGCACAAAATTAAGACGTGCTGTACATTTCAGATGCTCTCACCAGTCACAAGCAATTAGAGGTATCCAGCACTTGCACATATATAGATGACCTGTTCATACCACACACTTAATTTTTGGACCTAATGACAAAGCTTGGGAAAAGGGTGAGCTTGTCAACATAGCAGTGTTTATTTATCTGCTCTGGTCTTCCTAGAAAATGCATTAAAGGCAACACATTAAATAAATGCTGTCCTTGATTTCACTCTCAAACACTGGCACGAAATATAGAAAAGAAGCTGGCTGATAAAGATGTGAAGTCTGATAATTAGTTCTCGTGACACATTTTCTCAGTGAGCAATGACTAAAGCTAATCAGAGGACAACAAATCCATTTGGCAATAAATTCCTAGGTTTCAAAAAATTATACAGAATTGCTGTACACTGAAACAAACCCCAAAAAAGCTCGTATCTGTGCACGGTGAGAGAAAAAAACTAGGCAAAATTCAAGGAGCTGCTTTATAATAATAATAAAAAAAAAAACAAAAAATCAGAGGAGACCTGAAGTGTGAAATATCCCAGCACAACTGGGATCACTCCAGAATTCAATGGATACAAGAGAGAAATGAGATGTGCAGCGGTAAAATAAGCAAAAAAAATTAACAATAGAAACAAACCCCAACCATCTCCAATTCCTCCTATACTTCCTCATTATCATTTTATTCCAAAGTCATTTCTCCATACTAGATGTGCTAGTTCTTGTTATTTCGCACAGACAGCGAATGCTGAACTCTGGTACAAGTAGCACTTCACTATTCACATTCTGCTTTTCAGCTTTAAGGATCCACTTTTACGAGGAGACTAAAATTTTCTCAACCTGAAGATAATTTTCCCTGAACTTCTGCACCAGAAACCTCTGCTCCAGCTCCAAAATTTTCAAAAATCTTTTAGTAAAAATGTTTAGCTCTTGAGGACAAGGTGTAAAACGCTTCAGTGGACGGTTTGTAAGAAATTAAATAGGTTTCTGACTAAGGGAAGAAAATTAGCATACAAGCACAGAATTAGTTGTAAATTCTATGAGCTGTACTTGTTCCATCTACTACCAGCTCACACGCTCCCTAACAGCCCCCTCAGCCATTGCAAAACAGACAAGCTCCTAGTAAGTGGATTTAACACCTGCCACTGTACCTCCTTGCAACCAGCCTTTACATTAGCAAGCTACTGCATGAAAGTATTTTTCATTAGGATTGAGTACCTCGAATTCTCAAATCATGTCTGTACTAAAGCAACGCATCATTTCAATTGAATTAATTTTAAAAAAATCAATCTCGTTTAAGTGGGGTGCACCCATAATGTAGATTCACTTCAATCACTTTAAGCATTGCATATATCTATTAAGCTTAACTTGGTAAATTCTTATAAACAAAGGTTTCATCTAACTGATGTTAGCAAATTAAGTTAAATCGATAAAACGATGTTTAAACTGATGTAAATATGTAATTACAAGTTTGCATCAATTTAACTACAATTGATTTGTCACTGACTGATGTTCCGCTGGTGCACCCTTTAGATGAGGGAAGTCACAAGATATCAGTTACTCATAAAAGGACTTCACTGTGCACTTGGATCTCCTTTTTAGCATTACAAACTATACTGTAAGTAAACAGCAATCAACGATATCAGGTGAGCAATTTTAAGCATAAACGATGAAACCAGCAAACCTTTTCCCCTTTGTTCAGATTATAAAACACAGCCAGATGTTTCTGATTAGGAAAGCTGTTCCATGCTGCTATCTACTAATTTTTTTTTTTCATGCTGCCGTTAATTACCTGCTGTTCTTACCTGTAATGAGTGTAAGGAGTAAGGTTCGGTACCTCCAGCACCTGAGCATCAGGTTCATTCTCCACCTCACAAAGACTCACCCACTCTTCCTCATCACCCAGCACACCAACCTGCACATGGGAAAGGCAAGAAGAAATACAAAGCAGAATATATATATATATAATTATATATATAACCTCTTTTGCAACGTGTGTCACCACAGCAGTGGAAGGACAAATATTTTAAATACATATTATCCAGTTGTTTTTAATTTTTAGTTACTTGTAAAGCGACAACACAGCTAAGTTGGACAAGTTTCTTTGTACCTGTTGGGATTTCAGTGGGATCCTCTAATAAGATCTATTCCAGAAAATCACCATGAGAGCACTAATACCCTGTTCAATCTCGCTGTCACAATACAAAAGTATCAAGTAGTAATATAACAAAATGAAAAATAGCCTTGATAATAACTCGCAGGAACTGACGCATACTAAGTCAGTCTCAACGGAGGTAAAATGCCACAGAAACAAAGACAGAGAAACAAGAACAAAGTCAAAGAGCAAAAGTGTTTTAACCTCATCCGCTGTTCTGCACTCAGACCTGCTTTTTCCATGTGCAATCCTTTGTATTAATTAATCACAACATGTTGCCCAATGTAGTCCCTCAGCTACAGCAGCGTTAGAAGGGACAAAACGGTGATGAGAATTGAGAGCATTACTTTTCATAGATCTTTCTGGAGATAAAATGAAGTTAAATCAGGACCTAAAAGGAAGTCCACGAGGCTTGATAGAAAGGCCAGAGTCTGACCTGGGACCCTGGAAGCTGTCAGCATCAGCAGGCAGGGTGGTGTGCACAAGAGCCACAGTAGGAGTGTGGAGAAGGAGAACGAAAGGTGGTAGATGTCTGGGCTTCCCTTTGAAGGCTCACAAGCGCTGAAATACAGGGGACCTTAGACAAGACTCCCTGATATAACTCCCGAGCGTTGGGCACATTTACTCTGGACTACAGGTACTGTGCCTTGTGGTAGGGATGAAGCACTGATTCCCTCACCCTATCCTGGTATCTACTATCACAGGCTGAAGAATATTAGAGGGTACAGAGGCAGCTATTCCCTTTGCCGTCTATTCACAGACTTAATATCCATGAAGATGCCTAATCCTTTTTTAACCTACTGACATTATCTACTCCCACAGACTGCTGTGGCAACAAATTCCAGAAGCTTGCAACCCACTGTGTAAAGAGCTATTTCCTTTAATCTTTTTTAAACAGATCCCTTATGAGTTCTGTATACTAGTTCCAGTCATAGACACTGTCAAAGCACTCGACGGGCAATGTAACCCAAAGTATCTAGCATACCCAAAGTACTTCAAATAGAAAATTAAGTTTCATTCACTCTTTTTTATTTTTTTTTTTTACCTCCTTCAGGAGAAGCAGTCTGATTTATTTATAGATGTTTTAGTTCTTTGCTCACCCAGGACTTGATGTGCTGCATATTTATGGTTGTTCATGAAGAAATGACACAAGGAAAACGAGGCCAAAGAAATAAGTTCTGCATTGCACTGTGAAAAGAAGTCTCTGTGATATTCCTAGCAGAGGACTGCTTTCATGGAGGGATGTGGCTGCACAGGTCAGCATGGGCCTTTCAGTCTTTTTGGTTATCAAGGACACTGCCACACACCAAACAACATATAAAATAGACGTCAGTGAAGATTATGGGCCTTTTAAAATTCCCAGTCCCAGCTGAACTCCATAAATTTTAGTAAAGTCCATGTATGCAGAAGCTTAAAGGAAGCAAGTTGAGGTAAGCCTGCATGGTAAAAAAACAAACCAGCCCTAAGCTGAACGCAGAGCACAAGGCCTTGATAAAGAGAAATTTTTAAAAACACCTTACCCACATGAACAAAGAAAGGAAGAGAGGGTTGATTTCAATCAAGGAAACAGAGAACACTTTTTATTAAAAGAGTTTTTGATTAATACTGTAGAAGGTCTACAGTAAATGTTTATTTTTGCAAAACTCCTTGCTCTGAACAGGATCACCTCAAAGTGCTGCAGTAATTGTATAGCAACAATCCACAGTCTCCAGTTGTTAGTCATCTTTTTGTATTCTAGAAACAGTAAGCGCTTTTTAACATAGTTCTTGCATAGCAAAAAAAAAAAGAAAGAAAGACCACAGGTTTCAATCATTATTATGCAGCAGGCAGGCCATTAATACACATTAAGGACCACATGGTTCAGACCCAGAGGCCCACAGGGCTGTGAACAATTGACACTGGCTCAAGCTCGAGAGGTGTCCAAGCCCCCCCCCCCCCCCAGCTTGTTTTGCAGCTCGACATTTACTAGCTGGCCGCAAAGGTGGAAATATTAAGGATCATTTACTGACTTGAGAAGCAGCAAAAGCTTCTCTGTGTGCAGGACTACAGCAAAGCCCCTCCAAAACTAGCCCAGGAGACAGCCCTCTGGTTGTGAATGCTCTCCCTGCTAGGAACAACGGGTGCAGCCTACAAGGAAATGGGAGATGCCAACCAAGTCTGGCAGGTTGGTTGTTCCTAATCTCAGGAGCCAGTCAGTAAACAGGTGGCCACTGTCTGTATTGGGAAGTGGGGGGATCCTGGGCCAAGCAGCAGCACAGATAGTCCCAATTAACCACTTTTAGATTCATTGTCTAAGGAAAGGTAGCCACAGAGAGATAGCAAGAAAATCAGCCACAGGCATAGTTCTGTTATTGAGCTAAGTTTTAAAGAAAAACAGATTGGGAACTTGCTTTAGTTAGAATAGTATCTTGCAATGTTCCTAGGACCTGGAAATCAGCATTTGGGAAACTAACTGAAAGAGTTAAAATATGCTACTGATTAGAAGATCTAAGAGAGTGCTGCTGGTGTGGGGAGTTTTCCAAAGTAAGAGGATTGAAGGGTGAATGGCTGTCGAGTAGCTTGGTGAACAGCCTGGGGACTTCTGCATGACTTCTAACTTCTGCAGCCAAGCAATTCTAGATCAATGTTACTCAAAACAAGTTTCATTTATTTAGCAATAATCTCAGAAATGAGTCAGAAATGAGAAAAGAACCTTCAGTGATGGACTTCTATATTTTTAGTTTCCGCAAGATCTGTAGTAGATTCCAAGTTTCAGGCTCTTGAAGGAAAAGGAAATTATTTTTGCGAAAACACTCTGATGTCAGATCAGAGGAAACGTATCAGTTTCAAGAAGCAAGAGTACAAAGGGATTCCCATGGGGCAAAAAGAACTACAGGCAGTGGTAAAGATAAAAGAATCCTTTGAGGGGCAAGAGAGTCCACTACGAGCTGCTCTGCATAAAATAAAGTTCATTTAGAGGCTTCTTTCTTGTAGCTGCTTTTTTGGTTACCAGTGCATGCGAACTTCAGAAAAGGATTATGTTTCTTGACAGATTCACACATGAGCATGTGTGTTTTTGGAGTGTCATGGTTTAACCCCTGACAGCAACTAAGCACTGCGCAGCCACCCGCTCTCTTGCTTCCCCTTCCCAGTGGGATGAGGAGGAGAATCAGGAAGAAAAAAAAAAAGAGTAAAACTGTTAGGTTGAGATAAGAACAATTCAATAACTAAACCAAAATAAAATACAATTCTAAGACTAATAATAGTAAATAATATAACAATAATAGTAGCAACACAGTTTTAAAAAGGGAGAAATAAAACAGAAGACAAGACAAAAAATAAGGATGATGCAATGGCTCACCACCTATTGACTGATGCCCGAGCAGCAACTAGCCCCTCCCGGCCACCTCCCCCAGTTTA
The DNA here is from genome assembly GCA_013396935.1 of Baryphthengus martii. Classification (NCBI taxonomy): domain Eukaryota; kingdom Metazoa; phylum Chordata; class Aves; order Coraciiformes; family Momotidae; genus Baryphthengus; species Baryphthengus martii. The sequence continues at coordinate 293,326 of VWZK01015534.1, read as the reverse complement.
TACATTGGACATGACGTTCTATGGTATGGAATATCCCTCTGACTAGTGTAGGTCAGCTGTCCCAATCATGCTCCCTCCCAGCTTCTTTGTGCATCAGCTTGCCAGCAGAACACAGGAAACTGAAAAATCCTTGACTTAGGCTAAGTGCTGCTTCGCAACAATTAAACCACCAGTGCGTTATCCACATAATTCTCACGCTAAATCCAAACCGCAGCACCGCACCAGCTACTAGGCAGAAAATTAACTCTCTCCCAGCTGAAACCACGACAAACGGGCAGATGAGAACACCAACTGCTGCTCTATTACCATCAGTATTAAAAACTCCTTAAGATATGCACACTGCACGGTAACAGTTCTCTCTCTGTACGATAGGGCCACAATCCTCTGGAGGCTCCAGGACTGCAATAAGAAAAACATCTACGTCCACCGAGACACTTTGTATAATTCTTGATAACGATCAGCCATCACAGGTTAGTGCATATTCATTCCCATCTCTCAGTTGTTCCCAAGGCATTATGTTCAATAAAAGGGCATATTCATTTATTATTACAGAAACGAGACGGTATAAAACAATACTGGAAGTAATGTCAGAACCCTTTATTTCTCTACGCATTAGTTTCTCCATTTCTAAAAAGGAAAACGCTACCTATCTGATAAAATGACAACATTTTCTGATGGAATGCACTATATAAGCAAAATTGCAGAGTTTTGACTTGAAACAAAACAAAAATAATTAAAATTCGGAATGAAAAAAAAGTAATTTGCTGTGATACTTTGTATAAGACAGCAATGCTTCCAAAATTTTGAAGAGTTAAGAACCGCTAACTGCAGGAAAGGAAAACACAATGTTTCTGTGCATTATAGAGCCACCCTGTGTTCTACTATAGTTCAAGATATGTCAGAGTTTTCATTATAGGGGTCCATAACTCACACATTTGAAATCACTTTGGGAGAAATTCGGTTCACAGGATGTCAGCCTGGGTGCAATTTTTTTTCCTTACAAAATCCTTAAATCGATTCAGCCATTTTTTGATTTAAAGATTGGCAAAAGCATAAAATTGTCAGAGTTTCAGACACTTTATTTACCAGCTCTGAAGTGAAAACGACACCAAGAGAATCGCCTCGCACAATGGATGAATCCTACCTGGGTCACTGACTTAACCCACAAAACCAGATAAATTCACGGTTAAGGTTACAACATCTTTGACAACTCACAGCTTTACAAGCAAATACAGCGATAATACTTTAAAGGTTTTACTACTTTGAAACTCACCATGATATTCATACAAAAGCTCTCTGAAAACAGCACAAAGGCTTTAAAGCAAAACCTCTCCATATTAGCCTAGATATTCACGACTCCATAACTTGCAATACCTCTTCTTAAGGGACCTTCAGTCATCCCACAGGTCTTCTGCTGTCTGCACAATAACACTGATTACCAGGAAAAGACACTAAACTCGGTAGAAGTTAGGCCAGATTTTCTAATCAGCCACCGGAAAGCTTGATACTGTGGTCTGAGCACCCACCAAGGCACAGTCATGAGGATGTCATTTATGTATTTGTTCTGACAAAACTCCAAGACAAAACCCAGAACGGGAAAAATAATCTGAAACTGAATTGCAGCAGACAGAGAGTGAAAACACGAAATCATATGAACAACAGCAGCAGGGATTCAGTCATTCTAGGCTGCAAATGGCCAGAAAAAAATGTCTGCAATATATACTCTGCATCTGAGAATATAGGATGATTGGAAGTGGTTACTGAAATTCTTTGGGGATGAAGAACACATTACCTGTGAGTGCCGATGCCACAAGACAGTTACTGCTGGTCCTTCTGAACAAGTGTCAGCAGGACCTTTGTATTACATTACACCCTCTTCTCTTTACATTATATTGCATGTAATGGAAAAACAATGTCAGAAATATTTTTTTTTAAATATTGCTGGTACATTTTTGTAGTTCACTGCTTGGAAATCCAGTTTTCTCCAGTCCTCTGAGTCTAGATGGAAAGGTGGAAAAGCAACAGCCTTGTGATTTTTAAGAAATTCTATGAGAAGTACAGAATGTAGCATCACTAGAAATAAAGAAATAGGATTTTAAACACTTCAGTATCTACCAACACTAAAATCTTAAAGACCTGGTTCTCTCTTCTCTCATGTTCATTGACATAATTGAAAATTAGTTCCACAGCGGCTCCTGTGAATTTACATGCCAGCACAAAAAGCAGAAGCCAAGGCCAGATGTACAAAATTTCACGTCAACTGGAATTCCCAGCTGTGTTTTTCATCCAGATTGCTCCTGAAGTATCAGACTTCAAAAATGGCACTTAGCCAAAATGGAATACTTGGAACATTCTCTAGACCTGCCCTTATCAAGGAAGCTTTCTGCCACACAAAGGAACAAAGAAGAAAAATATGTTGGTGGCAAGTTGTTTGCGTACGTGAATCTAAAATAGCTGAAGTTTGAATGTCTGAGCCCTTACAGACAAAGTAAAGGGTATGGTCCCAGTGGAGATGGAAGAGAAGGCACAATATACAAGGGATGTTCAACGCAAAGCCATCACCCAGCTGCACAGAAGGGGACACAGATGAACTGCACAATAGTACCACATATTTGTTTGTCGTGCTTTGTCATCAACCCGCCGACAGCAGAATTACAGCGCAGAGGGAACAGACCTATGGGGGAGATGACCCAGTTCTTCTTCCAGGATAAATCATGCTGTACATGGTCTTTGTAAAGCACAACATATTTTTTTCCCAAGCTATTAGCTGTTTTCAACTAGTCTGCACCTTGCTGCAAAACGTTCAGAAAGCCTAACGGTCAAAAAAATCGTGAAATGGATGGAGATGTAGTCCCTCTACCTGCTTGGACAGAATTTTTGTTCTCTAATGCAACTGATTAATTGCAAGGTACACTAGAGCACACAGATGACAATTTTATAGTTAAATGTGACCCTATCACTCGGCAATATCACCTGCTTTAAAGTCACGGTATGCAAACCCACACCTTAAGTGGTTTTTAATTTAATGCTAGGGCATGAAACACTTAACAGTGCTATTAGAAGCTGTACATGGGCCAGCGAATGAAAGAATCAGAATGAAAATATCCTCTCTATATTTCTGTTTAGAAAACACTGTTGTAGGTTCAATGTAACCAGTGTCCTTCAATCTAACAGAGTCTTAAGGAACAATTGTGGTTGTTTATGCTAAAATACAGATGTTGCAATGGTGCATCCCAGCACAGACATATCACTGCTTAGAAAAGACAATATGAAAGGCAAAAGTGAGCACTGGGGTGTCACTAGCAGCTCTTTTGTGAAAGCTTCTGTGCCTTTGAAAGGTAGGCAGGAAAAAATCTCTGAAGTCCAGAAGGCAGGTCCAAGGCAGCTTAGATCCAAGTCAGGACAGAGGCATTCCTGCCTCGATCTCCACTTGCGCTGCCACGTTCTCATCTCCTTCCCTTGCAATGGTGCTCTTCTGATCACACACGCACAGCCTGCGCAGAGTCGATCTGTCAAACTCAGTTGTTCTTGGCTGGATCAGGTCTCCTAGCAGCTCTGGGTATGATCATACCAGAACCAGTGCATGCAGAAGACAGGAGTAAGAAAGTCTTGGTAAGAGTGATGGGGATGAGAAGAGGGAATGGGAGCAGGACAGCCAGAGCTCTGGTTTAGATTGGCTAAAGGTGCTGTGAAATTGCACTTTGAGAGAAAGAGAGTTTGAGTGGAGTGCCGACAGAAAGGGGAAGAGAACAAAGGATTATACGCAGCTGTCATCCTGGAGACAGGATTTGCTGTATCCTTAAGGAGTCACCAATTCCTCTGCATCCTGAAAAGATTTTTGTTAACCATGTGAGCAGGAACTGTTTTTCTAGGTCTTTATTCTTATTAAATTCACTTGAAACAACATTTCCTGTTGTGTCAAAGCTAAACAGCGAGGTATGATGCAGAAGCAACCTGCAGGGTAGCTGCGGTGTTAAGAACCGCCCAGACTCTGCAAAGACTTTGGCTGTGCCCCCTTCCCCAAACTGAGCAAATATTCCTGGATCCAGGATCCAGAACCACTAACTCCTGACTTTTCTAGCAACACATGAGATGTTGAGGGTTCGTGAACAAGAAAGATCCTCCTTTCCCTCCCTGCACACCAAGAAGCCTTCAACCAATATTTTCACATGGGGTTCTTCAAGGATGTAGATGAACTTCATGGCAATTATTACTGCAGTTTTAAAGCATTCAAATTTATTTCACTTCACTAGTGTTCTGCAACTCACAGAACTAACAAATTCCTAGAAATACCAATGTGGTGCTCCAGAAAAAAAAAAAAGCTTCCCAGAATGCATCAAATCACCATATTATAGGATTTCAGTGTTTAATTCTGTAATAGGTAATAACGTGTATGTAAATTGTACAAAATGTACCAACTTCTTCACAACAACCTCATTATCAAGTGAAGTGATTGTATCAACATGTCTAAGTGGTGACGGTGATTTAAGAAGTCCAACATTTGGTCTTAAAAACAGACTATATTATTTATAAAGATCTGTGGGTGGAAAAGAAGCGGCGAAGCTCATCCGTCAGGAGAACAAATGAGGAATATATAACTCCTCCAAGGCACAATGACAGCAGAAAGAGGGATATTGTTTAAAGCTGATGGAGAAGAGAATTCATCCTATTCATATCTGGAGGCCTGGATAGAAAACCTCAGTATATTCCATTACAGGATAGAAAAATACACTCAGTCTCATGAATTATGGTATCTTTACTGTTCAGTGCAATTCTTCCTATACTGCTGACAATGTGAGATAATAGTTCCAGGTTTGCATCTGATTTGAAAATACACCCCTAAACATGGGTTTCAAATCCTTTTTTAAATAAAGAGATGGACTTAGGCTCTGCTCTATGTGTTGCTTGTGATGCATTTGGTGTTCTTCCGAACATAATCAAAGCTGCTTTACAAATATCCATGAGGATTATTTAAGGGATAAGCATTCTCACATATATATACACACTATATACCATATTTTTCTTTTGTTCCTCTAAACAGAAGTTATAGCATTCATATGATCCTTTTCTCATCAGGTACCACATAGACATTTCTCAGCTAAGCCTCTCAAGCTCTCTTGCATTCCAGCCTTTCCAGGATCCCCTGAAGAGCTACCACCAGGCCATTTGCTGAAGAGTTTTGATCCCAAGTTAAACAACAAAATAAAAAAAGGTAACCCAAACAGCAATTCACTATCTAGACCCTTTTTAAGATCTCAGAAACTTCATTAAGAGCTTTTTGTCAGGGACATACCTGGCCTTCGACTATCCACTTGGAGATGGAGGTTTTGCCGTCATACCCTGGCCGGAACTGAAGCGTGGCAGAGCGAGGGCTAATGTTGGAAATCACCAGGTTGGATGGAGCACCTGGAAGTTCTGAAGAAACAGAAATGTAAATGAGAGGTGGAAACACTCTTCATCTAGGGCCCAGTAACACAGGTTGACATTCGTTGTTTTATCATATAAAATACCTTAGTAACAATTATAATAGAGCAAATAGCTGTGGGGTTTTTCTCTGTTTTGAAATAATATTACATACAGCATTACTATTTCTGCTTCTCTGAGCATGCACCCCATCTTCAGAGATCAAGTAAAAAAAAAGAAAAAACCCATCTACAGAATTACAGCTACTATTTTAAAGAAGCTGCACAATCAACAAAGCGTGGTGGCTCAGAGGGGAAGGTACTTCCCAGCTCCAGATCTGTCAGTCACTTGCCAAGTCACCTAATTCCATTGTACTTCTGTGTCTTCAGAATTAAATTACAAAAATTTTTGCTTAGTACTTAGAATAAACACCTCTTTAATAAATTAACAAGAAAAAGACTCAAATTTTTGGGTAGAGTATGCAAAATATTTTGTGATCTTTATGTTGACCTATAATAGATGGGGTTCAGAGGGCATTTCTGATATCTAAATAAAGTAGATGATTTTTTTTTTAATTTCTGCTGCAAATAAAGAGGGTGACCTCTACAAGGAAAAACCTTCAACCCCAATCAGATCTGTGTCTCCTATCAGTCAAGCTTACAGCATAATTTACCTTTTTAATATTATCCGAATGACCAACAAAAGCAAGTTCAGAAGAGAGATTAAATAGAGATTGTTTAGAATAAATTCCCAATAGTACCTGCATTTCTAAATAATGCTAATTACTATTATTATCAGTAATCATTCATGATGTTATACTATGTGCAAAAGCAGCAGGCAAAAAAAAGGGCAGCTTTTTGTCATATATTTCCTGTATGCACAAATACACAATAGTTCTTCATTCTTACTTCACATTTGTGGGAATTATGATCGATAAACTAACCCTGACCAAGCAGGATAATGCCGTTATCTGGCTAACAACAGGGGGCATGGCATTGATCCAGTCTACAACTTGTCGCAATTACCTACAATTAGGGAGTAGAAAGGCAAAGATACTTCAAGACTTACAGAAAAGTTCAAAAATAACTCAAAAAGGAAAAACTAGATTACCATCAGTGACGTACACTAACTGCTCCACTTTGGAAGATTCTACTTCTATAACCATATAATTAACTGAAACCGCTTGTTTGAGGTGTGAATTAGCTTTTTAATTTGCTTTCTGTGCTGGATGAGGCAGAATTTTAAAAACAAATTGCAAAAAGGCTTACATTTACAGGTGCCCAAATGGTAACTCAGACAATGCAGTATGGGAATACCTCCACCCAGATCTTTCTCAGGCCACAACTCCAAAATCTTGTAAAAAAGATTTTTAGTTTCATTATACAAGCATTCTCTCACTGATGACATAAGCTTTCATACTTATAAATGGAAAAACCTTCCCTTTTTAACATCATCTAAACTATTTTTCTCTGAAAGCAACACTTATTGAATCAATCCCGTCTTCATTCTTATGTTACTTTGTAAATGTCAAGAGATTCTGTACTGTATCCACTTTATTACTTTTGTCCTTTTCTTCTGCCATCCCTACAACTCTTTTTGGTATTTGTACTAAATCACCTCAACTTTCCGGCAATTTCAAATTGCAAGTGTCTTCGTGCTAACATTTTAATCTATTCTAAAAGTTAATTTCAAATTATGTGGCAAAGAACGCCAATGCTTTCTAAATAATCCATTTTTATTATTATGGAACGAAAGTTACTCGTGATCTTTGCAATTTAGAAAAACAAAGAATAAGCCCATTTTAATTTGTTTTGGGACCGTTTCACCAACCTGGGGGCACACCGGAGGAGATGGTGGAGGACGTGACCCATCCACTGCCCTTTGCGGTCACAGCTGCCACCTCGATGGTGTAGGTGGTGAGAGATGACAGCCCCGTGATCTTGTACTCCAGCGTTGTGTTGGGGAGCGCGCGGGCAAGACGAGATTCATTCCTGCCATACACCTCCCAGGAGATCTGGTACCCTGAAAGACATGTATACAGAAGTCAGGGGGATCACAGGAACGGTGGGGTCCTGTCTTTCTTCTAAGGCACGGTTATACGACAATCCAGAGACTGGTGAATTCTTACATCTGCAAGATTGGCTTGTGGTCAATGATGGTACGATTTGTTTAACTCTACGCCATTGTCGTCACCTTTTATAAGCAGAAAAAAAAACCCTGAAGTGAACACTGACTAAAACACACAAGTATTTTCCCAATATGGTTATTTCCAATCAGACGCTGATGTAGGCACCCCACGAGGTATCATCTGCCCATCAGATTACAGATGGGAGAGGACACAGAGTCTTTTTTTTTTTTCCTTTCTTCGGTGGTACAGTGCTCGCGCTGAAATGGCTGGGAAGTCTGGGGATAATCTCGCAGAAAGGCGGACTTTCATTCTGTGAACTCTATGAAGCAAATAGGAAGAAACACTGGAAAATACAACATCTTGTCACCAGCTGGAATATCTAATTAAAAATCTATATGTGCTTATATTCCCTTTCCAGGCTGAAGTAGCCTTCACTTCTGTATATCTAGAAATACTTACAAATCTGACAATAACAATCAGGCGGGAACATTGCGGGAATCTTCTAGGAACTGAAAAACCTCTACTCCCTACTGCTTGTTCCTTCCACGAATCCTTTAGCAGGGTGAATCATTATGCTTTCTTTCAAAACCATTAGTGTGGCCAATGCATTGTCCAAAACTGCACTCACTCTGACCTCCATATTATTCTTCTATAGCAACCACGTTTTCATTTTTATCACTTTTATAACCATTTGCCTTCCAAGAACTTTTGAAACTTTCTACTGGCTGATTTGCTCAATGTTACCTCCAAATCTGCTTGTCCTCCTCCTGACCAGTCCCACTTTATTCTTATTTGAACCCATTTGAACCTCACTGTGCCAGTCTCCAGAGAGCGTGTCTGAAAAGTTTGCTTGATTGCAGCTTTCTTTGTGATTTGACTCAAGGGGAAAAAAAAAAAAAAAAAAAAAAAAAAAANAAAAAAAAAAAAAAAAAAAAAAATGCACATAGCTCTTGAATGTCTGTGAAATGGAAGTGAGTGAAAAGGACTAACAGAAAGGAACCCCACTGAGTGAGCCATGCAAAAGGCAAGCTGGCTAGAGAAACTCCCTACTGGGTTCCTGTTCCCATCATCTAAAATGAGGAATTCAGACCAGTTGGGAGGCTTGAGGGTTTTTTCCCCCTTTCTTTTAAAAACATAAGCTGATTAACACATATAAAGTGACACAGCAAAATACACTATGGTATTGATCAACAGAGAAACATCTTGTGAACTAAAAGCATGGTGAGACAAATATTTCTACAAGAGTTTGAGAGGTGTGAGATATTTTCCTTCCTCTGGTGCTAGCTGCCATTACTGACAGATTCCTGTTAATCTATTTTTGCAAGAAAATGGGCTCAGAGTACTCCCATAGTCACTAATTGTGTTTCAGGTGAGGGGGTAGTGAATAAAAATTGGTGATACTTCAACCATTCCAGCTACGTTGCAACCACTTGTCTGGCTACACGCTACCTACAGGAAGGTGAAAAACTCCTGAATGCTTATCTGGAACCAGTTTTCAGTAAGTGCCTGAGTAGGAACTAAGTCAGCAATTTACCAATATCTCAGAGACACTGTGGTGCTTTTACACTCTCTAAAAAGGCTTCGGAATCGGTTACCAGTGAGCAGTTTACGTAGCGCAGATAAGATTATAATCTGTATAAAATTTTTGACTACATTTAAGGACTCTATTGCCTTCACTAATAGAGGGCAAACAGAAAGGCAGGGGATGACTGTCCGCTCTATTTGATGCTCAGTGAAGAGCCACAAAGGAGTTGCAAACAGAACAACCAGCACAAACACCCCTTTCTTTCAAAAGCTGTGGATGCTGTTTGCTCCACACAGGGCAATGTGGAAGAATGAGAAAGAGTCCAAGGAAGGTGCAATTGCACCTCTCCCCACTTCTGAAGATGGAACAGAAAACCAGCAGCCGTGTCCCCAGCCAGCAGAACATCCATGTGCAGCCATAGATGGGGCAGAGGCTGGGCAAGGGCCACCCTGTGGCTCATCTGGCTCATCTGTCTGACCTGGAGCTGTGTATGACCCTGCTATGCCTGCGTTGAACCCTACACACAGGCTAGCAGAGGGATTCAAGGAGCACCACCCCCAGAACAAAACAAAACTGGTTGCTCAGAGCAATAAATAACCAGATGATGACAGACAGAAGGCTTTTAAATGCTCCCTCTATCCATCTGTTGCTTACAAACAATAGAAAGTTTCAGCCCACGTGCACTAGGCAACCTTAAGTGACTGAGATATCTTCTCTTCCATCTAGATAAGCTTTGGATATACATCAAATGTTGGTGATCATTCTTTGAACCTTTTATATTTTGTCCCTTATGACTATAGGGATGAGATCCAGCTTTTCCACCCGTTAGGAACATAGTCTCTGTGTGTTTGTTTACTGAAAAAACGTTCACCAGGAAAAATACTCTAAGTTCACGCACAAATTAAAAGAAAAGTCAAGGAGGCAGCATTTACTGTCGGATATTTCACTCCTGAAGGCATATTTAAATTCTAGTCACACCAAAAAAATACAAACAGAAAATACATGCATAGACACCGAGCAGACACAAAGCCCAATGTAATCACGCATAACAAAAACAGATAAAAAAATGCTGAAGGAAAGGAACATCATCCACTGTTACCCCCAAGTAGCACTTAAGCCACAATGACTGACAGATGGGCAGAACTTTAGGACATGTGGTTGGTAAAAATGCGCTCTCTGTTTTACGGACGCAATGACTGCCAGAAAATGCACGGGGGAGGCCAGTCGGCTTGGGCTGAGTGTTTCCTCCGGCTTCAGCATAAGTGAGAATAGGAAAGGTGTCCCAGAAGCCTTCCCGTACGCTTGGGCACTACACTCTCCCCGCAAAATCTTGCCTAACGGAAACTAATGACCAGAAGAGTTTCAGAAATAATTTTCTGTTGATCTGGAGTAAATTCACTACAAGAGAGCAGTACACCCAATCACAAACTGTCCGTCTACATCCAGGTCCTCATAAATCAATGTTTACTGAGAGAATGAGGAAGACACTGAAATTTACAGCAAGAGTAATGGGCAATTTCCCAGAGCAGGCTGGTTGCCAGGCACCACCCTCCCTGCTTTCCTCCGCCCAGCTCTGGTGCACGGAACACAGAGGCCCAGTAAAGATATCAATGAGCAGAAATGATGAATAATTGCCTCCCCTAAGCACTCAGATCTCCAAGTAGCCCTTTATAAACCTTTGAGGTGTTCGGAGCATGAACAATTTGGCTGTTCTTTTCTTCTAGCCCAAATGTAATTTGCATCATTAAGGATGCTTCTTTTTCCTTAGAAACTTGGCTGGGCATTTTTACACTGGTGGTTCTTCACGAACAGTAGAGCTTCTTGAGTTAATTCTTTCTGAAACAATTTGCCCCAAACATAACAGTCCATCACCGTGCTCCAGCAGGTTTCAACCCATTCTAGGAGGCAGCAGCTTGTTTCAAGCAAACCAATCCTGCAACACCACGCATAGTGCTGCTAACTTATGCTTAACAAGGAGGAGTATTACATCATCTTACTTAGCTAGCTAGGCTTGGATTTAGGTACCTAAATTTAAGCACTTGAGCTTGACAGCTATGGCCATCTTCACCGAATCAATACCGCTCTGCTTTCAGAAGTCATTAGTTTCTGTACTTGAACCACTTAAATCAATGCATATTTCAGGGAGGTTACTATGGCATAAAGATGATCTGCATAAGGACTCCACACATACTATAAACAGCATGGAAGACATGTACAAATGGTGCATGTTACAGATACACAGAGAAGACACTGACAAGTGCTAGTCCTGTCAAAATAATTAGACTTGTCAAAGTTAAAATGCTTTGGGAAATTAGACAGATATAACACTTCAATGTTCAGGGGCCAGAAAGTCTGGGTTTTTCAACTTCTAAAATGTTTTTAAAGATTACAAAACAATTTCTTAAGAAAAATAAAAATAAACTTTTCAATGTCGACGCTCCCAAAACAAAAGTATTTTGATCCATGTGAAATTATCTTCTCCCTTCCTATGATTTTTAGCTCTAGGAATTTAATTTGAGAGCTTTCTTGCACTTCAAAACCTTGAAAGCCTTTGTTAAATGGAATGTCCACCCTGTGCAGCTGTAATAGTTCCCCATCTGAAAACAATATTGCCTCTGCTGATAAGAAGCAGAGTTTTCCTCAACTATTTATAGCTTCTTTTATGAAAAAATAATGAAGTTGCTGATGTTGTATCTCCACTGGCTTACAGTAAATAGATAAATAGCTTGTCAAATGGCAAGCTCATCAAAGAGAAACAAGAGAGTTCTGAACCCTTGTGATGGTTTATACAAAATTAAGTAATGACATGCAAATACGCAGTCCACAGTCAGATCACTTGATCACAGATGAAGGGTACTGCTGATTTCAGGCTTGGTCTTGATTGCAGATCTTAGCAATGTCAATCTAGATTTTTGCAGCTGTGAACTTCAGGTAGGAACAACCCCCCCCCACCACCTCTGGGGCAAAGGCCAAACACTGTCTCACAAAGTTTCAGAAATTTAGTGACACAGGCGGCGGTGACAGAAGATTTAGCAGGAGCAGAAAGCTCCATGGGGAGCTGATTTTTAATACAGACTGCCTTTTTAGTGACCACAATCATGAGCTGCCAGTAATTGGACCGGTACTTTCTATAATGTGCCCTAGCTGACACTGCAATTACTAAAAGAGGGAACCAGGAAACCAGCGCTCACAGAGGCCAGTTCTCCCTAAATGCTCTATTACACAAACATTTTTGCACTGCAACGATACATTCCACCCCACACACACTTAAAAAAAGAAAAAAGGAGATAGCAGGTGATACTTGCCTGTAATGATGCCATTTTTCTCTACAGGTTCTTGCCAGCTGACCTTGAGAGACGTGTCCAGAATCTCAGTGAAACTCAGGTGTCCCACCGCTCCTGGCTCTGGCAATCAGAAAAAGAAATCTGTTAACAGGAGAACCCCACTTACTTTTGATCTGATTCATGTGGCAAGGTTAGAGCTGAACAAATAAAACACTGAGTCGGGGCCAAGGGAAACCTGCTGGAAACATCAGTGAGAGCTGCAGGGGAGAGGGGAGAACACAAGGTGTTCTGGCTATCATCACATAAATTATTTTATCCAGTCATCATCCTAACTGCTCAGACAACTACAGAGAGCGGCAGCAGGAGACTTGCACGCAACTTGTACTCTGCCTCCTTTCTTGATCTAATCTAATTAGAACAATCAGGCTGGCAATCCTGGAAGGGACTGCATTTGCTGTTTTCCCTCAATGACAGCATGTGGTGTTTACCTGTGCTGCTGCGTGTGGCTTATCCAGCCTAAAGTCTGTAGCAACACATCATCAGCATCCCCCTCACCTAGAAAGATCCTTTTGTCTATGGAAGGTCAAAGCAAGGACAGTCTCACCGAGGCACTGCTTGGATAGATTCTCTCAAAACAACTCTAAAAACGTCCACCGTAATGGCAACTGTCTTCTGTAAAATGAATACAAGTGTGTGAAACTTTTAAAGGATTTTTATGATGTAGCTCAAGAGCTCTTAAAAATTTCAGCTCCCTAGTGTGCAATGAAAGAGCATAAAATGGAATGACTGTCAAGAATATGCCATCCTCTCTCAATTCTGATCTTCAAGGAAGACATCCTGACTGATTTTTGATCCAACTGCTGTTCTGTCTTCAATCGATGTACTGGAAAAAGGAGGTTTTGTTCACTTTATATTCACTGTGCTTCTGTCATTGGATCCCTGCCCAAATATCCTCCAGCTCTAGTGACATCAGTTGGCAATTTGTCGTCTGCAATTTCGTATTTTGTTTCCTCTTCACTTTAGTCCACTTTCTCATTCCCCTTCAGCTATGATAAAAAGAAAAACCAACCAAAACCCAAAGCCTGCCAGTAGGTCGGCTACAACCACATTTGCAATTCTGTAATCCTAGTGAGGAAAATTTCCAAATCCATTCTGTGATATCTACTAGTCAAAGCATTACAGAAAGAACTGCTGATCTGGTAGCGATCTCAGGAATACCCAATAAGAGCACAGGAATTATGCATTATTTGGGACCATGCAAGCCACATTCTCGCAAAGCTTTACTCCAAGTAGCTCCTGCAGTTGCATCCAATTTTTATGTCATAATGAAAAACAGCTGCAGTTTATTCCAAGCCAGGACACAGTGCTTCTGACTGGATGTCAGATTTTATTTGACCTACAGTTCATCAGCAAATCATCTCTTTGCACTATTTTTTTCCTAAAGGATTCCCTGACTTTGCTATACAGATAGAAAACGATCACCTGAGCACATGAATGACAGTCCTTTTGAATCTTGTTTCCCCACCACGTAAATCCTGAAGCAACTCAGATTCAAGGAGTTCTGCACAAAGATGCATTATACCATCCTGCACTTAACTTCTCAGTCACCACAAAAAACAAGCAAAACAATTCTGAAGGATTTAAAAAAAAAAGATTTAAAAATCCTGTCCATCTCTACTGCTGAGGCTCCTTACAGCATATAACTACAAACATCAAGAAATGTTTAAATTTTATTATAAAATACAAGCCTGGCTTTCTATCATTTTGTGTTTTATGATGGAATTTTCTTGTGCTTAAAACGGCACACGATCCCGACATTTCCATGAGAATGTCTCAATGCTCTGCCCCTTGTCCCACTTTGCACAAAGTCTTGAAGGCTCATTTCTGCAACAGAAATATTAATTTCCTCTTCCCAGCTAACTAAATTTTGTGAAATCTTAGAAGTCTCATATCTTTGGTTTCTTACTCTTCTGCACTCACTGAAATTAGCCACAGGGTTCAAATGTCACTGGTGGGAGAAAGACAGATGAACTTAAGACAGACAGTTGAATACATTTACAAGCCATCATTGTCAAAAGCTTCATTTCCTTAGGAAAACAAAGGAACCTAATGCAGATTTCTCTTTCCTCCACGCCTTTTGCTTTAACACAAGATAAATGAGCGTGACTTCATATTAATGGTTCACGTACATTTCTGATAGTTAAATTGCTGTATCTGTGATCTTCTAACAAGCAAATGTTTAAGCCTACAGTCTGCTCTTGCAGCACAGATCTAGCATATGAAGGAGACTAACCACAAAAAAGAAAATACATGGAAAAGGAGTTAATTTTCTTCATGTTCTTTCAAGAGTATCTCATGAAAAATTGGATTAGCATTTTGAGCTTCAATCCCACAAATGTTAACAATTGTGTTTTTTCTTACACTGACTAACCTGAAAGATGATGATTAATGCAAAGCAGTATTTCTATAAATAATACCTTAATGGATGTATCTGACATTTTTTAATTCTGATTGGGATCTGTAAATGTGCAGCAGTGTTTATGATGTGAGGGCCACTGCAATGTGGTTATCTGCATCAGACACGTTAGACTTGCTAGTCTCAAATACGTCTTGAGCAAGCACTTCCAAGGGGCCACAGAGGCCAAAACATTTTCTGATGCAAGAAATAATTTATATGCTAAACTATCCAGCTCATTTTACTGCATCCTGACTCCAGTTTTGCAGAAGAAAAGTTACTGCATTGTTATGATCCTGGTTCTTTCATGCAAACACTTCTAACATAATATAGATACACAGACATTTTCAATATATTGAATAACTGAAGGGAACAATCCTAAATTAATCATTGGCGTCCATAGGAAGTTCCAGTTCTCAATTCTGAAGAAGATCAATTTACATTTATTTGGATGCCTGAACATGGATTTAAGAGCATAAGAGTTCATAGACATAAACAATGTGTTGCATGTTAGCTGAACCAGACAATAAAGCCTTCAGGTTCTGACAAATGTAAAAGAACTCATCCAGGTTTAGTCTCTAACGGGGAAAAAAAAAAAAAAAAAAATTCTTTTCCCACAGGCTAAAAAAACACACTTGAACAACTGGCCGAGATCATCATCTAACTCAAAGTAATTCAACGAAAGATTGCACACTGGTTGTAAACATGAGGTCCAATTTTAAGCATCCAGATAGGAAAATTCTGGCTGTTATATCCTACCAAATGAAAACTTAAGCATTGAGATTGTCTACCAGCGCTGACTACTCACTATCTTCCAGGGTGCGCAGGAGCTGGGGCGTGCTTTGCGGTCCATCGCCGGGTGTGGTGAAGCACAGCACCGATGTATAGTAAGTAGTGTATTTCTTCAGGTTGGTGATGCAGCCGCTATGAACACCATGAAAATCTGGAGCGATGGTGACTATCGTCACAGTCTCTGGAGCATCCACTGGCCAGGCTAAAAGCTACAAAATTTAAACATGGATGAGCTCTCATTAGAAGTTGTGTCTGTTTGGAATCAAAGCATGCTTGGCTGCCAAAACCATCTTAATCTGATTGTAAAAAACCAAGCAATGCTGTTAAACGGCTGTCGGCTCTGACGCTGAACAGATGGATAGAACACTGTTCCTGTGATAACTGGAGGGATGTATGTAATGCTCACTACTGATGGGGGACATGTCGATACCATGGAGGTACTGCGATTCTCAACGTCTGCTGCTGAACGATGCCAAAATTATTACTTGTATGACATGAGTCTTTTGTTTCTCTCTGGGCTGCTCTTACCAGCCTTGGACAGTCTCTGCTGCTGAAAGGAAGCTGAAGGAAGGAAAATACTTCCAGTGCTATTCTGAGATCAAGGCTTCATCTCATTTTGGGGCTCCTTTAAGGATTCCATTGGCTGAGGAGGCTAGTGAGATAAAAGAGAGGGGGAGGTGACCACACATCCCCCTTCCTCGCTCACAGCACCCCCCTCACCCCAAGCATCCTGCTGACCAGTCTAACCTAACGGGCTAAGAGTATAACAGAGGTCGGTGGTTTGGGGATATCCTCACTCTGAATGATTCAAGTGGTTCTGGAACTACGGAGAGAACAGAAATGGTTGTAAAGATGATTACTACAATTTTCAACACCTGGCTCTCAAAATGTACGACTCCTGAAGATATTTCCCTTCGTTTAAAAGAGTGTGCTTGTCAAACGTACTCAATTTTTCCAGGTTTTTCGTCTCAATACAACTTCTGGGTGAACAATACTTTTTAAAATGGAGTATCTTATGTGTAAGTACCTAAATGAGGACTTAAAATTCATTTTTTGGCAAATTACTCTGAAATTTTAAAAAAAGTTTTTGAAATTGCCTTAATAACTTTGGGGTCTAATGCTTTCAAGTGCTTATGAAAGTTTTATTTTGTCCAAAAATCCTTATCGTATGGCTTATATAAGCATGTTAAAATTCTAGGCCTTACTCAGTATCTGTGTGAATGATGCCACTTGTATTGATTTCAGGCTCATAAACATGAAGGGATGCCTGAAATTAATGAGCCATATTTGACACATTTAGCCAATGTCTATAGTTTCTGATATTAAGAAAGCAGAGTTAAGGGGACTACAAGGAGTAATTTTGTTAGGAATATGTCATATTCGAAAAGGTGCACTTTACAACTTCTTGAAATGCAAATAAATTTCAAAGAAAAGATAAAAATGGAAAATGGTTGATGGGACAGTAAGTTTTATTTTCTTTTCTAAATCACCTCTGTGGATTACAGTTGGCATTTATAACTCTCAGGGACTGAACTTCTCTCTTTTGAGTACATTTCATTGCACTTTCTTCAGGAAATGTGCAGAAAATAAAGGTGACTAATTCTGATAGTTAAAGGAAAAAATGGGTTAAATCCTTAAGAAAATCAAAGGCCTGCCTTTGACTACTAGTAATTTATAAATCATAAAAAAAGCTATGCTATAGAATTAACTGACAGAAATATTCTCACATAGTCTTCGTACTGCAATTCACAATCTCTACGAGAAAAGAGCAATGGTGAAGCTGTTGCAACCTACTGCAATCAAAGAAATCCGAAGAAAGAGAAATTTTGACCATTTCAGAAGTTTTCACTGACAGATTTAAAATGCAATTTTAGTTATTTTATACCACTGCTAAATAAACGGAGACATAAATTAGAGGTAGCTACGTGGTGAGAGTAAGGATCTCTAGACTGAAACTCAGTTTGAATAAAACAATGAATAAAAATCTGAAAAATTTGACTGTTGCAAACCTAACTGAGCTCACCATGCTTGGACTTGCACCAGAAAATTACAGGATGTTGCAGTCCATTGAGCCCAAAAAGTGCTTTTATTCTCCAGACTCAACAGAAGCCAAGTACTACTGCATTGAGATCTCAGGATATACTCCTGCAGCCCTGTCAGTCACCTAGTCACGAGAATTGCCTCTATCTCTGGGAAAAACAGACATATACATCCACATGTATATAGTACTTTAGCAGTGGGATTCTGAAAACTCTGTTCTTTATGAGAAATATACAGATCTGGGCAAAAATACTAAAACTGCTATGCAAAATTCCGTCTTACTTTCCTCATTGCTTTGAGACATTCTTAGAGAAGGATCAAGTCTTCTGAAACTTCTTAAATCCACCTACAAGCGCTCATTTCACACCTTCTCTTCTGAACTACACATCCTTCTTAGCCCACTCAACATTCCTTCACCCAGCACCTAAATCAACCTTCCTTATCTCTGCTCATAAAACATACCTGTCTTCCCTTCTCCTGCTCTCTAATTCCTGCAAGACTTTTTGTTCTTTCCATGAATGTTTTTAAACCCTTCGTTTATTAAGTCCCTACTGCTGAACCATTGAAGGAGTTGCTATTAAGCAGTCCTTCCTGAGAGACAGAAATAAACCACTCCAGCAACCTTCTTAGCATACACTCCACTGGTCAAAGTACCAACAAGTGCCCTGTTAAGCACTCTCTACTCTGCGTACTGTAATAGTTATTGCCAGTTGCCCCATCAACGGGGACTTTTCATGCTAACTCTGTGTCATCAAGCATGATTAATACATATTACATTCTTCTATCTTCCAAATCACCACAGTGGGGAAGTTAAGACAAATATTTAGTGTGATCTATTGGTTCCTAATGAAATGAATGGGAATTTTGCATTAGAGTAAATAGAAATCTCAAGGTTGGTTTTCAGTGGCACAACGATGTATCTCCTGTGCTGACTTTCCAAAGTCTGACAACGAACTGCTTTTTGGCTTTGGAAACTCTCCAGGTAAATGACAAAGGTATCAGGGCTTCTAGACTATGAAATAGTCCCTTTTCAGAACTTACAGCAACTGCAAATGCTAGAGGCAAACCCTGCTCACTTCTCGCTTCTATTCACTTGTGTAAGACATTCCTGAAAAATACACAGCCATTTTGGAGATTCAGAATTATTATTAGATGCAACTCTCATTGTTATATACCAGGACTGTTAAGTAAAACATTATGTGAAGGAACAGAAATCTTACTTCTATTTACCTTGTATCCTTGGTTAATACCATTGATGAACTGTTGGGGTGGAGGGTTCCAGAGGAACTGGATGGTTGTGGAGTTCACGGCTTCAACTTGCACATTCTGCGGTGGAGCTGTTGGCACTGCTCCCAGTCAGCAGAGAAGGAAACAAAATAAAACAGAGCAGAGGAGGGATGAGGGGACAAGAGAGACATATGAATGCAGAATCCATTGACTGCCACTTGGAAGTCATGAAATAATAACAACCTTGAGAGGAGGCGGCACTCCTTATGAAACAGTAACCAGCAGTGATTTGGAAAGGAGGATAATCGGGTTAATTTCCCATTCTGTATTGGAGACTCTTTCAAGGGGAGGGGATGAAATGATTACTGCAACTTATTATTCCACACATGAGTTTCTCATAAAGACTTGAGACAGAAGCTAGGTAATGATAGGTGAGCACATCTCTTTCAATTATCCATGACTGCACAGAGAATGAACGGTTTCAAGAAAGAAATTTCTTGAGTCTTTTAATACCACACAATTCCCCAGATTGGAGAAGCAAACATCGAGTCCACACAATTAAAGTTCTAATTGTGAATTATAATCTGGCAACAGCATCTGTTTATTATTTACTGCTGCTTAAAGAATTAGGAGCAGTCATATCACATGTAATAAAGACTTTTCTTGGGAATTTGAGATGTTCTTGGTTTATCTTAATATGATATTCATTCATGTATATTGAGTTGATTATATATATTCTGAGCCAATACATCCTCTAATCTACTAAAAGTTGCATAAGCATTTTATGCCAAGTATTTAATTAGGCAGATGTTTTCTCAATACAAAAGAAATCACAGAACATGAAGGCATAATGCCTTCAAACAGCAACAACAAAAACCAAAACACCTAAATATTCTGCCATTTAATATAATGTCTCAAAACACCTTCTAGGCAATTTCTTCAACTTATTGCTCGATGATGTCATTTCTATAGTTCTCAGAGGAAAGAAAACTAACAGACAGGTCTGTTTTTCTGAAATCACCAAGCTTATAGTAAGTTTAAGAATAAAACTACTATTCAGTATTTTAAAAAATGGGCTAATACTCTTTGAATCCTATAAAATAAATTTAATAAAGCTTTAAAAATATTACTACTGTCAGCCACGTGCGTTTGTATTCTACAAAGGAGGAACTATTCACAACTGGTTTTGAAGTCTGGAAAGCTTTGTTCCTTCTGTTTCCAGGGGAAAATTTATACCACAGCCAAATGACCCATGCTTTAAAAAAAGTATCCACAATTCCCACTGGGAAATAGTGACTTGCTCCATACTTTTCAAACACAGGTCACAAACTTTTGAAGTTATAAATTACTGTTTTAAAATGAGTCTTTGTATGGAGAAGAAATCCAAACATAAAGTAAAAAAAAAGTAAATATGTAAAAATGCCTCTTTTTTTTTTTTCCACCAAAAGCTGTTTAAAAGAGACATAAAGGGGCACTATTCTTAACTGGTATACAAGGTATAGGAAAACTGCAGCCAACAGAGCTAGGACAGTGTAGACTTATCAAAGACATCCATAACATAGAAAGAACAACACTGGAAAATGGAGAAATCCTCAAATCTGGCAGGTTTGAAATGACAAGAACATCCACTTTCATGCCCTGTCTCAAAAACTTCTTGATGACTGCACCAAGGCTTGAAAATATAGTTGAGCACTTTTTTTTTTTTAAACTCAGTAACCGCATATTATTCAGAATTTTCCTGCCCAAATTTAAAACCCAATGTCACAATTTATGAACTATGCATAATTATTGAGTTCTAAACCCAGAACGTATCTGATAGTACACTAAATTTTCATTAGATCTGAGCCCTAATTCCTGCTACGTATCATAATTCCCTGTATGCTTTTGGAAGCTTGTAATATCGTCTTAATGACCTGTAGACATCATAAAGTTTTTGTAGTTAAGAGATTCACCAAATCATCCTGATACACAGTCACTCTACCGTTAAAGTCATTTTACAGTCATAACAAGATGCTTAAGCTACAGTCCCCTACTAAATGCATTCTCTCTAACTCATATTCTTTGATGAAATGGTTTACCCTGAGAGCCACAAGATGTATTTCAATTTGGTTTTGTGAGCAATACTTTGTAAGGTACTTTGGTTAAGGTGAATAAGATTTTAAAAAAAAAAAAAAATAAATTGAAAATCTCACTTTCCCACGTATTTGCATATTCAGATATTGTAACTGCCAGGGATTTGTTACTGCTGAAGCAAATTGAATTAGAAGCCTTCAAGTCAGTTTGCTATCAGAAAGTCACCTGGATATCATTGATAAATTTCCTTCTGTCAGGAAGGCTAAAGCAGCTGAGCCCCATTTTCTCCAGCCATTCCTCTTCCTTAGGTTGCACTCTCTACATGCTAGGTGGATTTTGTAACACAATTATAGTACAGAACATCTACACATAACCCATGTGCCACCCACTGACAGCCACACTTGAAGAAACGCAGAACTTGGGCAGTGGTAGGAAGGGTCTGTTTTTCCCAGACAATAAGAAATACATGCAGGTGACCTGAGAGTTAACAGTACAACCACTCCCAGCAGGATACTCCCAGGGTCTTTATCTTTTCCTGAAACACAGATTAGCACGCTTGTTGCTGCTTCATTTCTGTAGGCATCATTTTCCTTAGCGGAGGATCCCATGGATGCTGTACAATGAATAGCAAATTTCTGGTGATTTCAACATCACAAGGATTTTATTCTAAGAGTCCGATGAGTCATTTCAATACAATTCAAAATACTGCAGATTTTTTTTAAGTGAGGAAAAATCCTGCATCATCAAGATCCAAGTTTTCATTTTCAGTCCTTACAGTCCCTAAAAAAAGCTAAGGCAACCACTTGAGGACAGGTTTACTACAGTTTTAGAAATGTGAATAACCAAATGTATTACTTATTTCTTTTTAAAAGGCAAATATTTTCCTTTCATTAGCAGGTAATTTCCTAAAACAAGAATAAACCTTTATAGAACAATAAGTACCTGCCAGAAGAAGAAAAATGTCAAAAATGATGAACAGAAAACAAAAAACCTTCACAACATTGGTAATCGTGATTTATATTACAGTTTCTGTTTGGACATCTTTACTGAAAAAAAAACCAACATCTGCATCTCAATGAATGCATTTAAAAGATGGAAAGAACGTGGTCCATCTGCTATGCATAAGCTTAATTATACTGCAGAAGACATAATATAATACATTTTGATATTTTTTAATCAGTAAAATATTAGCATTATAATCTCAAATTTACTTCAAAGTGCCAGTATAAAGTTCTCTTTTTATATCCTGATATATTAAAGACTTCCTTGGGCATCTGAACAGTTTTGCATTTGAAAAAGAAAAGAAGTTTGACAGTAGCTAAATCAGAATTGACCTTCTGGTCACTTCAAAACTCAAATACTGTTTCAAGATCATGGTGAGTAACTTACTGAATCTGTGAGTGTCCCCATAAAGGATTTCCTAATTTAGTGGAAAATACCTATCCTTTTCCTACCAGTTTCTTCTTGTCCAGGAGCTACCAATGTTCAATAGCTGTTCCAAGAGTAATCCTCAAGTATTTACGTGCTTGGTTTTTAACCTGTGCTTCTTCATGTTTGAAAGCATTCCTAAACTCTCTCACTGTGGAGCCCCATCCTGGAATTGCAGATCAAACTGGTCACACAAAACAACTGTTACTTTCTTCCCAATCAAGCTCACGTGGTTGGAAATCTGTTGAGCGCTCAGCCCCCGGGACTGTGAGTTAATGCACAGCATTTTAAGTAGAAAAGGTCACTGGAAGCACTCTGCATAAAAGGCATTAAATGGGTTTTGCTGACGAGATAATTGAGAGAAGAGAAGGCATTAAGGTTAAGCATGTGTCCATGTAATTATTCTGTCTCTAGCTATGTGCAAATAGCATGTAAATCCCACAGAGATTCTGACAGCCAGACTACTGGTCTTAAATATAGATCTTCAACAGAGGCCTGTAGAAAAGTCTCCTACTTCTCTGGAGCTCCTGACCTTTGAGGTGGCAGTTTCCATGTCTCAATAAGACAGGCTTGAGGAACCGCAGGTTTTTCCTGATGTGAAGATTCAGTTGTTCCTTTAAAGCACTGGCTTGGGGCGTGAAGCTGCACATATCCAGTGGGAGCGGTGGGGAGAGCCTTCCGTGAAGGTATGGATTCCTCCTGTGAAGTCTATTCCCCTACCCTCCCCATCTGACATCCTTTGCTGTGCTAGAACTGCAGCAGGTACCTAGAAAAAATGCTCTCTGAAATTCTACACATGCCTATATTTGAGATTCTGTAGTGTGAGATTTGGCACTAACTGATGGGTTTCGCTTCTTGAAGCTCGGAAATGTCTTTTTCCTTTCTTGCATAACTCTCAGAAGGTCAAGGTTTTACTTCTTTATTAAGAGCTGGGGGCCAGGGGCCTCACTGAGACAACCGTTAATTTCACCACCTTTGTGAAATCATTTAGAAAAAAAATCCAAAAAGGCAGTAAACGGCAAATGACATCTAACAGTGCAACAGTGATAAAACTAAGACAAAAAAAGAAAAAAAAAAAATCAAGCCACTACCACTCTGAACTGCTTCTGCACAGGAGCAGCTGGGCCCAAAATGGCTGTGGCCAGCTCCCAGGCTATTGGGAGGTTCCCAGAAGGAAGCAAAAGAGGATATTCAGGATGCTTTTGCCAAGAAAGCCTCAGGAAAAACTAAGGGAAATCTCTTTCTACTGAGATAAAATGGAACGGTTGCAGAGGACATTCCTTATCGAGAGATTCCTTTTTCAAGATTTCCTACAGAAAGTAGGAAGCTTTCAGTTAACTGGATTTTCTCTAACTCTTCTGTCTCAGTCTTATAAATATCTCTGATTCACCTTCTAGCATCTGAGGAAGAAACTACTTTGGACCTGGCTGAACAGACTCATCTTACTTTTATCCTTCTCTCCACACCATCAATACTGCCTAGTCCAGTGACTCTCCCACTCTTTTATTCAGGAAGGGCCTTTTGCTCAGACTTCCCTCGGCTTTCAAAGTGTCCATACACAGCACAGAAGGGAAAAAAAGCAAGCCCAATATCAAACTATAAGTTGAGATCTATAAACGTTAGGACATAAGACTGCCTTTTGGGATATGCATCAAAAGAAAGACACGGCACTTAAAGTAGAAATAAAAGCGTGTTAATGTCGATGCTGAGAGTGTAATGAAAGCTCTAGCTCTGTTTATAGACCTTGCCTTACCTAAGGAGAGGTGGGAGGTTTTTTTCAGAGAGAGAAGTATTCATGCTAGAGAGACAAAAGGGAGAGACTCAAAGTAAGGGACGGAAACATCGCTTTCTCAAATGAGCCTGCAGAAAAAAAGTAAGTATGTCCAACAGTACAGAGGAGAGACAACGTCATCACCATCCAGAAGCATGTGTCTACATCTCACAAAGCTATTCTTATATGAAAAGATATTGGGAAACTTCAGGTTTTCACATGGCAACGAGAAGTCGTCCTGAACACTGTTTAAATAAGTAAAAATTGCCAGGAGGCTGGCACAAATCCCTGTGAAAAGTAACATCAAAGTAAGAAATAGCTGAAGAAACTCTGATGAAGAAAGACCTATATATACAGAGCATCAAAGGATTAGGATGAATATCACTCTGAAAAGTCTTTCAAGATTTAGAGACACCCAAACTGTCTGACCCTAGTGCTAGGCTGTTCAGTGCTTTGCCAGTAAGTCTTTCTGACATTTTATCTAACTGACATGTGCCAGCTTCTCTATAAGTTTAGATCTTTCGGCATCTTTTTGAGTTTGGCTACGTTCAAGAAACTGGTGATTTTCAAAGAGCTTGGAGTAGCTGATTAGTTATCAACAGCTAAAGTAATTCCAGAGAACTAATAAGGGATTAATAGACTATGTTCTGGTGTAAATCCACAGCATATATGGCCAGTTAATATTCCTTATAACAAAGATGCCAATGGGTTGATCCGCTCCCAGTGTTCATTTCCTGCCAGGCTTTGACTGCATAGCACACTTTATTAATACGAGGTGCTTTGGGTATTTTTCATCTGCAGACAGACAGGTTCTTGCCAGCGAGCGCACATCATTTAATGCATGTCAGAATAAAGGCGGTGGTGGTGGTAGTAGGAGAGGGGGATGGATGGGAGTGTGTGTCTTTGACATTTATCTCTGCTCATATTAAAATCAGAATATGATTTACAAGGCAGTTTTACACATGTTTTTTTCTTACTCCTGCTGGTTTGGTTTGGTTTAGGAAGGACATTCCAGAGCAAGAAACAGCCACTGGCTTTTCCTGTCGTTTCCCAACTACAAGAAAGATAAAGGAGCTAAGTTTTGGACAGTGGCGCGTTACATACGGAGACTTCATATTAACCCATGTTTCAAATGATACTCCGAAAAACTCTAAATGTAAAAAGGCCTCAAATTATTTTTAGAACAGACCGTATGCCTTTGGTGATTTGCACAGACACCCAGCAAGGCATTCATTAGGAGATGGCAGCATCCATGAAGTAGTTATTTACTGCTATTATTAAATACTGATATAAAATAGACAAGAAATATCTGTTTTTTCTTCTATGCCTACCCACCATTGAATATTTCGAAACTACATAAAGAAAAACAGGCCACTGCAGGTTGTCCTGCAGTCTAAACACTCTTGCTGATTAATATGAATGCAGGAGTGACTACACTTAATTTATAACAGAGGATTTATATCCTTATACATGACAACAGACAGCCAATCAATAAAGGATGATAATAACAGCACATAATATCAAGGGAAATTAGAGTCAGTTGCAGGGTTTAAGAAAGAGTGTGAAGTCCAAACCTGAGTCTTAATAGATGGAAGGTTAAGGTGCTATGATAGTTTAAAATGTGCAAATAAACAAAGGAATTAATTACAAGCACATTCACAAAAGAGATTCAAATTCTGTGTGCAAACGAATTCTCAGCAGAGAACTGCTCTTTAGTGGGATACAAAACATTAATCCTGGCTGCAAGGAGAAGACTTGAAGAAAAGCATTTCAAGGTCTGCAATAAATACTTCCAGAAAGCGGTTGAATGCGTCTAGACTCCTCTAAACCGCGAGACTTTACATGCCTTAAGACAAAATATAGCTAGCTTCCTTCTTTAATTGTTGTGGTTAATTAGTGTTGCATATGAACAACCTTTTCTTAAAGATCTCCCTACACCTCAAACTGTACCTAATCATGTTATAATGTACTCCTAGTAACAATTAACAAACAACTACATGTTCTTCACCGATTGTAAATTAACTGATGCACTGTAAATCTGCAAGTTTTAAAAATAGTTTAATTGTTTTACGACCAACAAAGTAGAGCCCACGAACTGTCCAGTGCTCAGAATCCAGCACAACCCTGCAATTATGGGAATATATGAAAGCTTTAAGGACCCGGTACTTAATTATCCTACAGCTTTTTATACCAATCTAGAGGTGTAAACATGCCTTACACTGGTTGTAAAAAGTAATTACATATCCTTTTGTTGATGTAATTTATACTCTTCCTAAAGCAGTTACCAGAAAGGTGTGGAGGAGCTGTAGCATAAAAATCAGGGCTTTAAAGATCATTTTATCTTCCTCTGTGCAAATGCCTGCACCACAATCTGTATTTATCTCCCTACAGCTTCCTTACAATTTATTCCATATTTCTAAAACAAGGTATTCCGTGATAAACAGAACTTATGCAACTGTTTTACTCAGCTTTTGTCTCTTATATTGAGTATGCAGCATACTGCACATCTTGACCACGATAAACCCAACTCCCTGCCATATTCTCTCTGACTCTCCTGGCAGAGTAACTTTAGCTCCTGCCTGTCACACATTCTATAAATCCATTCCACGGGACTCCAACTCTCTTCAGCATTTCTATTTATTACTTATGCTGGGTCTGACTCTGACCTGCAAGTGTGGTAACACGTCCTCACGAAGGGCAACAAAAATAGGTAACTTTTTAATTCACTCACAGCTTTTTTCTACAACAGAGAGAGGAGCAGAATCTTGTCTTGTTTCTGCTTAGGCATTTGAAACTTGTAGGTGTTTCCTACACCAAGCTGTTGATCAAATTTGTAAAATGAATGGTAATTTCATTCAAGTTGTTAGGTGCTATAGACTGTAACTACAAAGACTATATTGGTCTGATTTGCTCACCTCCCTGTAAAGTGTACTCTGTCACAGCTCTGCTGAAGGCTCCCAGTCCAGCCCCATTGTAAGATGCCACCTGGATTTCATACTGAGTCCAAATGATCAGGTCTTTGACTAAGCAGTAGTTAATTTCCGCACTGGTGATGTTCTTATACTGGTATTCTCCTGGGAGGCCGGCCAGGCGATACCTACCACGTGGGAAGAAAAAAAATAGATAGTTAATTAGATGGTATCAATTATAGCAAATATCCTGACTCATAAAATAGCTTCCTTTGTGAAGAGACAATATGCAAACTTTTATACAGAATTATACAAAGAATAATGAAAACTAATCAGAAAGAACAGTCTAACTCCTGATAAGACCGTATCGTGTTTGACTGCTATAGTATTTATAATCTGATCTGAGATTACATGCTCAGGGCTAAACAAAACGGGTATTTTATCCTGTTTTATGGCTGCAGAAAAATTACAGCTTTTTAAATGTAGCTTGTCTAGTAAAAGCCGTGATTTAGTTGAAAAAATAGGCGAGATGTGATTTTTATCTGGGTGCTGCGGTAAATCAGCTTGAGGAATGTTGTTTTTTTTTCCTTCTCCTCTGATATCTGAAAAGGAAGAGCTCTGAGGGCCCTGACCTTCTAGAATCTCAGGCATTGCCGTCTCTGGCTTCCACCAAGATTTACTTCACAGAATGATTAAAATAAGGATGGAATATAGTTGAGACTGAAGGATTGGTTAAGCACTGGAATTCCAGAAGAGCTGTACCAAATATGCCCTGTAAACATCCTGTCAAACTTTCTGCTGAGACATGGGAAGCTGAAACACTGAATATATTTTCCCATGTAAACCATATTGCAGAAAACAGAGCCTCTTTGATGTGTCTCTCTAGGCCAAGAAACTATGGAGAACTAAATTATATAAAACAAACAAACGCCGGCAAATCTGTGAATGTGAATAATATTGTTTGTTTTCTTTCCTTTAGGAAAATGCTACAATGGATGCTTACAATATGCTAATTCACAGAAAAACTAGAAAACCAGAGGCCAAGTAAGGGGCACAAGGCATTAGTATTCCACAAAAAAGACAAATATGGAAACATTTGTATTTTTATCCACGGCACAGCTTTTACGAACTCTTATTCGTCCTTTCCTTCACAGTGATCACCCAAAGCTTATTGACACAGAACAATTTCATTGACATCTTACAGTCTGATTTCAAATTCATCTAAGTCAAATCGGTGCGGTTTCTACGACGAGACAACTTCACGTATTTCAGCCAGTGGTTTTGTTCAAGTCTTCTTATAAAGAGATCAGTTTTTAATCACTGACAACCCCTCTAATTCCTGCTGAGGAGCTGCTTGCCTGACCATATTTTGGCATATTTAATATCTGTAATGCTACACTGGTGTAATTCCATTTATTAAATACAAACGGAAATACAGAAACATCAGCCCTCAGCTGAGTTTATTGAATGTCTTCATCTTTTTCTACTTTATGCAATATCTACCTTTTCCTTTCTTTTGTCTCCTGGGAAGGGTGTAGGCTTCCCGGCAAAGTCAATTCTTCACGCAGCAATTTTTTGTCTCACACCTAGCAGATGAGGTGCAACCTGCTCCTGCGAATGAACCTGTTATGCTGTTAGCGTTGCAGTCCTCAAAATGCAGTATTGCCAGCGAGAAAAAGGGCAGAGGAAGGAGGCCAGTTCAGAAATGTCACGTCTTCCTGATTTTTCTCACTATGGACTTTGATGTACACTCCGTATGACTTGTGCAGTGCACCTTCACTTTTAAAGATCAGGTGTTCCATCAGTTTAGTATCTGGCATGTCTTGAGCATTGAGTTTCTGGGATGCATGGGGGCTTTCATTTTGCTGCATCTTAATTCCACAGAAATCAGTGCAGGAAGATTTTATTTCAGAGCACATTGCTGTAACCACACAATTTGACTCGGAAGAACAGCCTGGTTTATTACCTGGGACAGTTGTGCTTTTATACGATAAACTTAAATTCCTGTCAAATAAATGGTTTCTCTGCTCTGTGGTCAGGAGAAAGCATGTAGACATCAAAAAATATTCACAGACTGAGCATAATGAATATTATCACTCCATTGAAATACAAAGAGATGTTACAGCGAGGACAGGGATCAATTACGCTGATAGATGTTGTAGAAAATACTTAAGTTAAACATTATAGAAAACGCTACAGGGAGCAGACAGAACAGATTGCCAGGGGTAGGAGGCTACGGGATTGCTTTCTAATAGGGCTTAATGCTGAGACTGGGTAAGACTCACTGGAAATAGCTAAGGAATTGATCCTATCATTGAGTAGACCAGTTTGAAAGAAAGACCGGTACAAGCAACAGTTTCATCCTGTGCAAATAGGTACCCAAGTCTCACAACAAGATTCTAGGTATAGACAGAAGTCAAGGCACCTTTCTCCACCTGTCCCCAATGACTGGCACAGCTTTCAAACTCAGTCCAGCACTCAAAACTAACGGCAGGCACTTGCACAAGTGGCTCAGCACTGTCATAGGCTCTGTGCAGGTGACAGTGAGAGAGAAGGAACATTCCAGCACTATTTTGGGAGCTCACCAACACTCTTAACATCACAAAAGCACTTCCATTCATGCCAGAAAAATGAGGAACACAGCATGAACAGGATGTTGGCATTTAAACTGTAGCATTTAGTTATCTTTTAGCAGGTCCAGAGGACACGGTATTAAAAATGTCAGCAGCCTGTCTACAATAGGCTGTAACCATCACTTGGAAATATGTCAGCAGTGGTGTAACATTTGGGAGTTTCCCACAAAACCCCTCATTTCTATAACGCCTCCCTTACTAAAGTTGCAGCCCTAGCTGGCTGCTAGCACTGCAGGGTATGTGGGATGCCAAATGAGCAAGTAAGCTGTAGCTGAATTGGGCAGGAATGAATAACCAAGTCCCAAAAAAATTACAAAAGGGAAATGCTCTGCAAAGTCTCTCAGCGTGAGCACACCCTTTCCAACAGAATAAATCCTGTGTAAGCAGAAAGACTGGATGTATTCAGGATTCCCAGTTACCTGCCTGAATTTGTTTCTCATTTATAAGTACAGATGGGGCTGAAAGAATGTTACTCAACTGACTGATTTTCAAAACCAAATCAAGGTCTGCCATGAAGCACCTGACCTGTCATTCCCTCTCTCCATTTTGTTTGGCACAAACCTGAAGTTTATTGATTCTGTTCTTGCTCTTCAGGAGCCCTGTTGTGTCTTTGATAAATTTAATTAACCTTTCTAGCAGGAAGCTGAGATTGTAATACGTAAATACACATCTGTAATGCATAAGCTGCACTGTACCAGCTTCCCACTTGAACACTTCTAGTACTTGGTGCTTCGCTTCACTTGAAAATAGAAAAAAGTTATCTGGATGTTGAGAGTCTCCATAGGGAACCAGTCCACTTAGACAGTCCATTCAGAGCTGCTAACAGAGGCCCCAGCTCACTGACTCTCTAGATTAAGCTGGCTGGAATTTCAATGCCTGCATCCTTGTGGTCACTTGAACAGAGGTGTTTTCTCATCTGTAATAAATCAGGGCAGCCTCAGCATTTGTAAATAATAACTAATATATTTAACAGAATTAAAGCCGGATTTTAATACACTCTTAAGTCACATCACTCTTAATTCCCTCATGCACACATGGCTCTATCCCCAGACTTTCCAGGTCAGGAAATTACCTACCTGAGGATGTACCCATGAAGAACTCCATTATGCTCACTCTCTGGAGGAGGTTGCCACTGGACCATGATAGACTGATTGGTGCGCCCACTGGCCACTATGTTTTTAGGCGGAGCGCTGGGGGGCTCCTCAGGTAGCATCAACCTAAGTACAAAAGAATGTGAAGGAGGTGGATGTTGAAATAAGTGATAGATAACACTTCTATTTCATGTATCTGCTCCATGTTAACCAGTTTCTTTTATCAACGTACGATGACTAGAAAGAAATATAACACTGATCAAACTGCTGAAGACATGCATGAAACAGTTACAACAAATCAACATAATAGGAAATCAGTTAAGCAAGCAACAAGACAGACAGCTGAGGTAACCTTATTCTCTCTGAATCACCCAGGCTGCTACAACTCTTATAAAAGATTACAAGCCTGAATGAGTTAGAGCTCAGGTCCAGTGTCTGTGACTCCTTCCAAATTGTTTCTTTCAGCTCTTTCAATATTTTTCATATCAAACTCCTACATTTTGAAAAAGCCATTTAGAGTTCAGCTGTTCTGCAATTCAAGCTTACAGCAAGCTTTGGTTCACAGAAGAAGGGGGATGCATTTGAAACTAAATTTGATGAAGCCATCCTTCTATGTCGCATCTGAACGAATTCCAGAAGTGACAGTGCAATGATTGGGTGAATGCCATACCCCTTCCTGGGCTAGCTGCTGTGACTTAGTACAAGAGCAAAAAAACATTTGCAAGATTGTGCTCTACTGACCCTCTGGAAATAGGAGGGCACCTCTCCCATCGTGTGTTGATATCCTGCATCGCCTAATTGCCATTATCACCAATTACTGACAGCTGCAGAGCACTCTCCAGAGGCCTGGGTAATGCTAACTGCTCCGTTCCCCAATTACTGTGCAAAAGATAACTTTGTTTTATTCATTCAAGACAATCAGCAGTTTTTTCCTCCCAATAATTCTAGGTTATTGCACCTTCGGTGCACAGATATTTATTTTCACTGTACCTGCTGGTCTCAGAGCTGTACTGGCCCTTTCCCACCTGGTTAACCGCACACACCCTAAACTGGTAGGTTCGGGCTGGTGTTAGTCCGCTCACAGTGACACCGGTCATCTTGGGGTCAAGATTTGACAGGTGAACCTTCCAGGGAGAATCTGTTGGAATAATTTACATGTGAAAAAAGATGAAAGCGCTTGTTAAAAGCCCTGCAGAAGCGAGAAAACACCTCTGACTGCTCAGAGCTCTTTGAGCTTGTTTTCCTCTGAGGAACTTTGGGAAGAAGTTTCTTTTCAGCCGAAGAAACCTTCCTGTCAGCCCACACGGTTATGCAGATTGCACATTTGTCTACTGCAAAGTGATGCGGCACATGTCATGGCATAATAAATAAAAACTATATTCATTAACATTTTAATAAAAGAGGAAACAAGCATGATAAAGACAGATGGGCTGTGTGTTTCACAACCCATCTGTTTGGCAGGCCATTACACCACCACACCCATGAGTGGCTCTGGTAGAAGGACTGTAATGAAATTCAGAGTCAGTTTGGAATATCTTCCTACCCAGCTTGCAAGCAGGTGTAGGAGTGTGACTCTCTCTGCCAAATCAGCCCTTTGCTGTAAGACCTGAGAAAGCTTCTGCTGCAGATTCTATACGTCTGCAATTTTTTTTTGAGAGAGATAGTATATGGTACTTGGTCTAATAATTTTCTAGGAAGATTCTCTGGTATAAACAGTCCTGGCAGCTCTATAAACTCCTCATTGTCAGTTTATATACTTGACATCCCAAGCTCCTCTGATGTCCAAATTACATTTTCAAGTTTTCAAAGAGGTTCAGAAATGAAACATGTTGAAAATTAAATATCCTGACTTCTTTTCTCAATAGCCT
The DNA here is from genome assembly GCA_013396935.1 of Baryphthengus martii. Classification (NCBI taxonomy): domain Eukaryota; kingdom Metazoa; phylum Chordata; class Aves; order Coraciiformes; family Momotidae; genus Baryphthengus; species Baryphthengus martii. Next base: position 260,699 of record VWZK01015534.1, on the reverse strand, counting down.
GATGTCACATATTCTCCCCGAAGTCATGACTGAAATAGAGAGAAGTGACATTTGGTCCATGTTACAACAGTACAGCAATGGAAACAGCCAATTTAAAGATTTGTTCAGTTTTTAAATAAGACCAGCTGTTTTCATGCTCCCTGCTCAAAATTACTAACACTTCTGGAAATTACCGAGGAGCTAGCTGTAGATTCTGGCAACGCATCTGTGCATGTTGCTCATCAGAAGAGCACTGCAGATCCTGGCAGGTCACCTAGATGACTGCCTGAAAATGAAGATGAGACGTCCCAAATGTTGAAGCTGCTAAACTTCACACCAAGATGTAAACCACCAATTTAGTGCTTTTCTGGCAGATTTCTTAGCGTGTTTAAGTCCTCTAGGGTGTGATGCCAGTTAGGCTATAAAAGTTGCATTTTTGAATTACTCAAAATATATTTATTCCAGTAACAGCTTTCTGAGAACAGTCTTTTCTAACAGGAAAACTGACACAGCAGAATACCGGGAATGCTGGAGAGGGTCATTTACACAGCAGTCAAGTTTCATCCTTGCCAGTTGTTGATGATTTACCAGTAGTAACTTGAATTGCAAGTTCTTGATGGCAACTCATCTTAGATGAATGTTGAGCTTCTTTTAGAAAAAGCTTAGAGGAAGCACATCTATGCTATCTATAAAAGCATTGGTTAAGATTTTTTTTTGCATCCTAGTTCATTCTGAATTTTATCAAGCTTCTCTTGAGACTTCACAAACAACTGTTCACCATGTTCCAGCCAGAGTGCACAATAAGAAGTCAAGGTAAGCCAAATTTAAGGTATGGATGACTTAGTACATTGCCTGAAGCAGCTTCCTAAGGAAAAAATGGAAGAGCAGACACCAAGATAGTGAAATACCCTTGCATGAGCTACCTGGGTAGTGGTCCATTTTCTAGAGCATTTCATTTGTTTACTGCCAGTGTAAACACCACCTGAGAGTGCTTAACCCAAGCAGTTCAATGTAGTGAGCAGTTTGATTCAACAACAGGGCCTATTAATCTCTTCAGCACCTTGGGGCTTTGCTCTGTTTATATGCTGCATCTGTAGAATACTTTATTTATTCTTTTTCCTCTCCTGGTGGAAGATAAAAGATCTGGCAGGAAGAGAGATTAAACTGAAAACTAATATAAACGAAGCCTATTCATCTCCTGGGCGCTGTGATTCGTAAAGGGAAGTGGTTTGGGGAGGATTTGCTTGCTCATGGAGCAGGCGATACAGTGAGTGTGCAGAGTCTCTTTAAAATTTCAATATCAAGTCTTCTTTGGCTTTTTTTGACATTCAACAAACCAAACATTTTGAAAGGCTGCTCTCCCTCCTTAAATATACAACAAACCCCAGAATTGTACAGAAGCTTGCTTTACCGTAGACAAGAGCAATTCTGACAATGGAAACGTGCCATAAAATTTTCAACACTGACTCTCTTCTCCTTCAGCGATGCCTGTCACTCTCCTGTCCCAGGAAGCCTGGGGAAGCTCCATGGTGACAAAAGACTCGCCAGGTCAAACTATTAAATAAGCCTCCGTTAGATTGAGCAGGCTGTGCTAATCCTTCATTTAACTTAAGCTGCCGAGAATGTACTCTGGGCTTTGCTTGCTTGCTCTCCCACTGTAATTGCTACTGTCTGAAAAACTTCCATGTTTAGCTGTCTATCATCTTAAGGATATTGGGTATTTTGGATTCACTCTGATTGCCTCTCCAAGTTAATTTATTGGAAACGAAGAATCTCACAGGCTGCTCTCTAGTCTGTGATTTTGGTGGTTTTAGAAATTACTTTTGTTCTGCCACACATTTTTGGATGCCCTTGTGATATGTTTAATAACACTGGCTACTCACCAAGAGGCATTTCTTCTCTATTTGCCTATCTACCTTACAATTCTTATATTAATAGAAGATTTCTCAAAAGTAATTTCTAGTTTTATATTACAGATCAGATTTGTTGCAGAAAGCTGATTTTTGCAGGCTTGGAGTATACTTGCATCTTCTTTCTTCTCCAGAGGGTTTTGCATAGACCACAGTATTGGAACTGCCGTGCTGCAGAAGTTCATTGAATTCGTCTTTCAAGTCTTCATGACAATACGATATTGCAAAAAGTTCAAGTGAAAATTAAATGGCTCAGCTTTTGTTTGTAGGACTACAACAAAGTCTACAAACAGTGTGAGAAAAAGTATCTTTTAACATTATTATATATAGATCTGAGTCACAGTCTTAATGAACAACATAGTTTCACTTTGATATTTGCAAAGATTTATCCTTGTGAGCTTTTATTATCTCCTCATTGGCACAATGTGATGAATCTGAGTTATATCATTACATCACACAGTACAGATATCCCAGAATACAGTAAAACAAAAATGGGCTTTTATCTTAATTGTGCTCAGCAGAATTCTTTAAGTATTAATTCATTTCTTCAGTTAAAAGACTACTCAGAATATCTTTTTATTAACCCCTGAAATCTAAACCTCTTCAGAATAAAATAAGCACATCCCCTTCTAAGTCTATGAAGCTACTTCACTGGAATTCCTAGGTATAGCGCAACAGGGGCTAAACAGGTCATGAAACACTCAAAAATTATATAAGTGCAAATGACAGCAATGCGTGGTACTATTTATTTGAAAATCTTATTTCAAATTAAGGTTCACATTCCTGGCTCTGTGTGGGCAGGAATACTTAATGACTGTGTTTCCCTGAAACTGTGTTTTTCAAATTAGATTATAAATTTGCCCCCAAATGTTTAAGGCCATATGTCTCAAGTCACCCACAGACACAGTCTACCGTGAATACTTGTAATTTGAGAATTATTGCGTTGTGCCAAATACATTCATTTTAAAAATTAGGTGACTAGATTCATTCGTATTTCCAGCAATTTATGTGCACGATCTGCCACTGTTTTTTTCCTCTAATTAAAATAAGAGTTTTATATCTCCTTACTGAATTGATATTAATGAAAAGGAGTTCTAATCCATGCCAGGTGGAGTGACACGCCTCTCTCTAATGCAGCTAGTAATTAGTCCCCTGAAATTTATACTCATTATTTTGAACCCTCTTCAGCTATTTCTCTGAAACAGATACTGTTATTATGTATTCATTTACGGTACGTGCTTCAAAATGTCCAATGGATCCTAAAGCTATTGGAAAACGATTCACTGCAAAACAGTTGAAAAAGAAAAAAAAAAGAAGAACAAAACTAGGCTATTTTTTGGCACCAAAGCAAACCTCATGCGTTAAAACTCCACAGAATGAAGAACAAAGTCTCCTGTGCAGCTTTGCTAGATGGAGAATAAATCATAATTCTGATGTCCCTCCCTAACCTTGACATGTAGGAAAGCAAATGGGGATTTAAGGATGTTAAGGATATTGCACCGCTGCTGACAGTGAAAGAGCTACAGGCTCAAGCAGATGAGCTCACGGAGGGCACACTCCGACTCCTTGACAGTGGCTCTTTCTGCAGCAAAGACAGGACCGACAGAAAACCTGAAAGGAAATTTTCTTTGAAAAGCAAAGAGAGATTCTGCACAGTCGTATCAGACAAAACTGTACCTACAGAAGATCAAATGTCAGCTTTGTTCACAAGCATCACTTGGGACAGATGGGAACAAAGGAAAGGTGGTGGTTTCCAAAGGAGGAGGAGGTCTGTAGAAACTACATATTAACCACACGCTACTGAGATCAAAAAAGCTCTGAAAAAACAAGCTCTTCGAGAAAATAAAACACAAAATAAGACAGTGACAACACGCGGACATTAAAGCCAGCTTTCCAAACCAAAGTCACTGGTGACGTTGTTCTACTATGCTGTCGGCATCCGTAAAGCTGAGCAATAATATATGAAATGAGAGAACACAGCAGTAGTGGAATATTAGATTCCACTAGTGGGCTTAGATTCCTCTCTGTCCTAATTCTATGTGTAACCATTTAGATAGCGTATATAAAAGTGTAAACAAGACAAAAATTGAAAGGACAGTAAGGTCTTGAATATTTGTAGGAGTTAAGATGCTGGGTTCACAAGGAACCCAGCCTGTGTTTGGTTGTTGCAGCCGCAAGCTGGCTGAAGCACATGTACCTGTGATTTGCGATAACGAGACTCTCTCAGTGGTAGATTGCAACGCCATCAGCCAAAATTACTGGATCTATCATGGAGTGAGCGAGAGTTCACAGGACCCTGTGGAGTGCTGAGGGACTGTCTGTGTGATTTCTGGAGAACTATTGTTGATTTTTGCTGAGCCTGCTACAAATTTCAGTGAATGAATGACAGTATAGCATTTTCAAAATGATGGCACATTTACCCCATTCCTATACTGGAACGACTGCAAAGCATCCCTGCTAGAAAGGCACTTGAAGACCTTTCAAACTTCTGGAACTGAGTGAGCTCCCTCTTCTTTTAGAAACTCTTCCCAGTTAATTCGGCCCAGAGCAGGACCCAAGTGCGTACATTCTGCCAGCATTGTGCTGTCTCCATGTAAATACCTTGGCATCGTGTTTCCAGACTGGGACTTGATTAGCTTGTCACTGTTAAAGCCACTGAGAAACATGAAACACAAGGGTAAGGCCCTCGAGTGAAAAAATGGGTGAGGGAAATCAAAAAGGCAGTTACTAGCCTGTAGTTGGTAAGTGGGGAAGGAGACAAGAGTGAGAATAATAAAGAAGGTGGTGATAAAAAGGTATAGAGGAGGTGTGAGTGCAGAACACTGAATTTTCTCAGTCATTCATTACAAAAAGATCAGGAGTCTTTGCTCAGAAAGAACTGTTTTAAGGGCAGCAGTCCTCGGCACGACTCGAGGTTTCTGCAAGGATTAGAAAAATGCACTTTGCTTAGCAGATGTCAAGATCATCAGTTCTGGGACCTCCACATTGAAAACTTATGCACTCCAGCGTGCAAAGCAAAAGGGTGGTATGTGATCTGAAGCTCAAGTTTCATCTCAAGCTCTCTGTGTGGCTAAACAAAATGCTACACTCTAGATAATCAGAAATCAAGACTGTTTCACATTCAGTTATGCAGTGGCTAATTTCCACATGTCAGAAAAAGTGATGCTCTTAATTTTTTCATCAAGAACCAATTGTTAGGCTTGGATTTCCAGCTCCTAGGGTGATAGAGATTAGAAACTATTGCCAAGGTGACCGATTTCCGTATAACCTCATCTTTCCATCAACTCTGCAAGATGCATTAGCAACGTCCCTGAATAACCTTGCAAATCGAGAGCCACAGAGGACCAGACACACAGCATAACAAAACGGTGAGAAGTGGCAATTCACAATGACCAGGTTTGTAACCCATGAAGCCAGATATTTGGATATCTTACAGTTCTGCTTCCTCAACCATCCGCCTAAAAGAAGGGCGTATCACGATAACCTTGGGAAAGTGAATAAAACATATGAACCCATATTCAGATAAGATAGCAGCTCCTATTGACATCCAAGTTTGTTCCTCTGACAGACCATCGCTTCCTCATATTATCATGCTGCCTGCAATTTTTAGGTGAAATTGGGGCTCTGAATGCACCAAGATATCTATGAAACCGGAGCAAAATGCAATGGGAAAAAATAAAATATGACTATTGCTATTTTACACGTCAAACAGAAGCACTGAGGTATGAGCTATTGTGCCTCAAGTCTCTTGGCAATGGCAGAGGTGGAACTAAGGCTTTCCTGTAAAACAATCCCACCGTCTCAGGCCTCTTCTTGATTAACTCTTTCAGCACGTAAATGACCCAGGGCTTCGCGATCACTGTCTCTCATTTAGCGAAGAGTAATACTTTGTTGTAGCTCTGGTAAAAGGTGAGTCTGAAAGAAGGTCGAATCATTAAGAAGAACATGGGGTTGAAGTATATTTGACTTTTACTCACTGTTCTCAGAGAGCTCAACCATGTAGTAGAGAACGGGGCTATTCCCATCAAAGGGGCGCACCCAGGAGAGGATCACACTGCGGCCGTATGAGGAATTTAGAGTGGCCATAAGATTCTGAGGGGAATGAGGCAGCTCACTGTTAAAGAAAAGAGAAAGAGAAAAAACAGCACAGAAAAATCAATCTACATTTCATTCAGCTACAGTCTTAAAGGCAGCTAAAGGCACACGACATCAGACTTGTCTGATGACAGATATAAAACTACCAGCAGCTATTGTACAATTAAATAAGTGAAAGACATCTCTGAATTCTTCACAATTTTATCCTATTTGGGGGGAAAAAAAATTATGCTACAAGGCCCAAGGCTGATGCTTAGAACAGCTAATGGAAAAGTTGCTAAATGTGGAAAAAAGTCAATTTTCATACTGTTTTTGATTGAGACAAGTTGGTCAATAAATTTCCTCTCTGATTTTTTTTTCCCCCGCTTCTTACGATGATGCCCTAGCAATGTGACAGCAGTGATACACATAAACAGTAAAACACACAGGAGATATGATTTAACATGGAATTTTTCATACTCAAGGAAGCAGAAGACATTGACACTATCCATATAGAGCCACTAATCAAAATTACCATATGTATTCTTAGGCTACAGAACAGCTTGATTTACTCGTGGATTCGGGCTTATCCTGTCATGGGCAGAATCTTTCCTTCCTATAATAAGAATTTTTTTGGAGGCACCCAAGCAGAAAATGTAGTGAAAATGCCTGCAGAAACCCCATGGAAATACAAAATGAAACATTAAAAAACAAAAATAAAACAGCAGCTCAATTAAAACATGTAATTTCTCCTCATAAAGGCAATCTGAGGAAAAAACATTTCATTTGTACTCATTGGCTGAAAGTCAGAGGCTTCATGATGCAGTAAGAAAACTAAATTCTGCTGAATCCCTTAAATGCTGATCCGTATTAAGTGGTAAGAGCCCTTCAGCCATTATACTTGAGCCTGATTTCTGTTCCTTATCATCCTGGTTCCTAAGGAGGACAAGGATCTCAGAGGGAAGGAAAAGCAAGGAGGGTCAGTTTTCAACCATTCTATCTACTGATCCTCCCCTGGGAATCTGAGGGTAACCCTTCCTCAGCAAGCACCACTGCTTATCTGCTCTGGTCAGAGCAAAGAGCCACAAGGGTACTTCCTATGTTTAATTTAAAAACACGATAATTTCTGGTTGCAATGTATCATGCTACTGAAGGCTTACAGTTACTTAAAAACCGCTACTCCTTAGCCACTCACAAAAGTAAATACAGACTCTGGCTTTAAGCCAGAACAATAAATATGTCCTGGATTTGGGTTTCTACTGGAAGACTAAGGAACATATGGGAGAGACAGACAATAGTTTTATTATTTTGCTGTTAAAACTGTGAATACTTTTGTTTATGTGTTTATGATGGTTACACATTGTGGAGTTAGCACCAAAAAAATAAAAAGAATTAAAAAAAAAGAAATAAATGCTGGAAGAGCCAAAGAGTGATAAGGAAAACATACAGATAATGAGACCACGCAAGCAGAAGACACTCACCTGCCCACGTTCTCTAGGCTAGAAGGACTGATGCTTCCTAAGGCTAAATCTGAGACTCAAAGTCTTGTCTCATCTCATTTGACTTTTAATGCCTAACCAAATCAGCGGCACAGGGACCCCAGGCTCTTTCTCTAGTAAACGTGGAATGACACCTCAGGGTGCGATTCAGATCTTAACTCGACTAAATGGCTTGCTCAAGATGCCTTGTTTACGAGGAGTTTAGGCTGACTACATTCTCACTTAGGCCTGGGCATGCACCAACCAGGCTCCAGACTCCTGATGCACAGACAACTAAGACACGGTCACTTTTGGGCTAGAACACACATCGGGCATGGGAAACAGTACGTACGGGCCCAGTGGAAGCAGATTTTGAACACAGCACTGCAAAATTTTGGATGAACAAGTTTAGCGGAGAGGGGGACCTGGAAACAAAGTAGGAGGGCAGCTGGTCTGTGAGACAAAATGGCAGAATAAGTCTGTCATTTGAAAAGTGTGGAGTGGTGGTTTAAGATACGGCCATTTACCCAGGGACTACAGGAGTGTGCTACTTAATTTTGAATGAAACATTAAATTATAATAAACATTAAACCTCCACTACAATTCATCATTATGTCCTAAGCAAGCTGGTTGGAAAAGTGTTTTTGTGACTAAGCTGGCAAAGGAAATTGCTGAAGGAGAGAGAGTGAAACGTCTTGTGACATGGCTCACAGAAGTCCCAGTCTTCACTTCATTTATCACTGGGCCCTGTGGGGAAGAGCTTAGAGATGGGCTGTGGCTTCAGCTTCTTCCAGAAGGCGATGGTCACACAGCGAGCAATGCGAGAGGGATGCCTGAGGGGGAGCTCACAGTAAACTTATCCCCATGTAACTCTCTTTCTGGAAACTAAATAAACACTCCTGGCATATATTAAGGATATTTTCAGGGTGTGCTTTTACTAATCTTGTTTCCCTGTACATTTAGAAGGGCTGAATCAACAGCTCATTTAAGGACAGAAGTTACATGATTAAGGAAGACTCTACAGCTCAGTCTCTTTTTCTTAGTATGTAAGTCTCAGAAGACTTTTGGAGGAGAGGGGATAGTCTCTTTTTCACGTTCTTTAAAGTACAAACTGAGTTTAAACATGCTTGGTATTTTGGAGTGTTTTGGGTTTGTTTTTTTTTGTTGTTGTTTTTTTTTGTTTGTTTAATTTTTGTTTGTTTAGGGCTTTTTTGTTTGTTTTTAGTTTTCGTTTTTTTCCTTAGGATTTGGGTTTACATGATTATTCTCTTAGATTGACACAAAACAGTAATCAGTCAGCAGCGTGAAGGAAACGAGCACTTTCTGTTGGGAGACTGAGTAGCGTGAGCTGTGGCAGCCATACAGTACACCTATCTCCACTAATATCACATTCTTTAGCCATATGTGTCCACACCAAACAGCAACAGATGGTGCTTACAGATTTAAATCCCTCAAGGCAGACATTATAAGTGCCTAAGAAATACACCTGGACAGAAACACATATTTAAAACTACAAAGATATTTCAGCACAGAAGTGTACTTCTCTTTGTAGTACACAAAAGCTGAGATTAATAAATAGTAATTCCTATTTTAGCAAGCATTTACACTTTGTCTCCTCCTCATTTGCTACCACATACTGTGTGGAAAGATGATAAATGAGACTTGTACCACCATCATGAATATTCACGTTCCCAAAAGAGATCATTGCTTCTTTTTTTCCTCCAAGAGAATCACATTTCCTTGCCGCTAACATCCAAGAAATCACTGCAGGGAATGGTAATTTCAACCCTTCTTCAGGACAAGGAACTCAGATGAGAACTACTTCAGTTCTGATACACCAAAAAAGTGGACAACAACATATGGGGCAGAGAACAGCCCTTGATTGGACACTGGAAGTTTGATTCCAGCTTTACTATCTTTCTTCTGTTCAGTGAAGTCTCAAACAAGAAATATATGAAGGTTTTTCAACACAGGGCATCTTAAGACCTCACTTCTTTAATGCTGAAAAGTCACAGGGAGGCAAGTTTTCCACAGCTTATTTGTATGATAGCAAAATATGTATACGAACACTTTTAAATCTGTAATTGATAGATAAGCCCAGGGTTAATGGCATAGCCACCAAGGTGACCTGAGGGGACTCTGACAAAGCAATTAAAATAGCAGATTTGCAAGAAAAAGAACCATGAAGTCATTGTGACAATCTAGGAGAGAAATATTAGCTAGTTGCAGATGATATATGTTCAAAACAGAAACCCTAATGTTTTGAGTCAGCTCATCACTGCCAGAGGGCAGCTGAAAAATTCACTCAGCAAACACAGAGTGTTTTATAAAATTAGCTAAAAGCAGACTATTTGCTGAGGGAAATAAACCAGACATGGTTTGGAGAGATTTCTGAGAAAAATGGTCCAACAGCAGGTAATTAGAGAGACTGTGACTGAAGAGGGGATTACTAAAAAGGCAAGGGAGATTAACCAAGTTTTCTGTCTGTTTATAAAAAGCCCCCACTCCTATTTCATAAACAATTTCCTAAATCAGGTCCACCATGCAAGTTTCATTCAGGAGCAGGTGGTTCATCTGCTAGACCCGATAACGCGGTAAGAAGTTGAGGCAGGAAGCCTAACGAAGCGCTCAGCCCTGATGGATTTCTTCATAAAAGTTTTCAATGTTTTGAATCGAGAGACGTGTCATCTGTTGCTCAGAACTCTCCAGTTTCTCTTGCAGAAGAATCCTCTCCAATTTCTAAACACAGGAAGGAAAAGCGTCCAAAACTTTTGTGGCTTTTTGTCTTCCGTAGACCCATAACAAGGTGGATTTCTGAAATTAGAGTCTTTCCAAGTCCCAGAGCACACAGATTTATTTCACATTTCATTCTGCTGGTCACCACAAGCTCAAATCTACAGAGAACTTGGGAAGTGCCTTTGAATCTTACGCTTTCTTTTTCCTACAAACACCTACATTTCTACCATACCTTCAATGATGAACAGACACAATTATATTTTCAAGTGTATTTTGGGGTGGTACATCTCTTCTGAGTATCAAATGCATTTAGACTCAGCAGCGAACCTTACTTCTTGGATGACATCTCAATAGAGAGCTTGGAAAAATAAATAGAAGCTTTCTTTCTAGTGAGGAAAGAATAATACATTTGCAAGTTTGACATCCTTCCTGTTTTCAATCCCTGCAGAAAGGAAAAGAGATGAGCTATTGGAACCAAGGGATATGGGATCCTTATGAAGAAAAGTCTGTAATAAGACATCATTTTGCTTTGTTACTCTGCGTTGGTCTTACTGATTATAGTTTTAGGAATCAAGCTATTTTTTTATGGGATATATTGGAAATAAATTGGAAGAAATGGCAATTACAAACACTTTAGTAAAAAAGGTATCAAAATTCACATATAAATGATTGACAAAGGCAATGCTGTGCATTCCTGGCAACCCACTATGTTTTATTATAAGTGGTTAGCTCTTCTCTCCTGCTTTTGAAGATGACAGAACAATAATAGTTCTTTCTTCGGTGAAAGGGAACTGAAAGAAGATGAACTTGCTGCCAGGAATAAATTGTCTATTTTTGTATTTCATTGTCCTCCCCATATTTTTGCATAGAGAAAGAGCCTGAAAGATTTTACTATATGTTGTGACATAACAGAGGCTTGTACAGGGCTTTGATTTTCCAACAATGCAGCATTACCATACTTTACAGCCACATTCATACAACAAAGAGATTCTTTAGTATGGACTGCAGACAGGCTGATATCGAGCAGCAGGTATCATCAGGCATAGATAGTGGTAATTCTGCATATTTTACATATACTGAGAACCCTTAGGGTTCTTTGAGCTGGAATCAGTAGTTTCCCATCAGGTGAGCAATACATTGCGATAACTGAGTTGATGTAGCTTTAGGAACAAGTGTTCCTATACACACATTTCAATATGGTATTTACAGGACTACAATTGTAAGATAAATGAAGCTGGGATGTTTCATAACATGCAATAATTTTCAGGATCAAATCCTGTGACTTAGAGGAATGCGAAAGAAGTACAAGTTAATCATCAAAACCCTTGCGCATGTTTCTGTATTTGCAGTCAAGAACCTCTGCTAGAAGGAAAAAAAAAAAGAGTAAGTAAAAAAATTAAAATCTCTCTCTTGCAGAAGAGAAGCATCACTCAAAAATGTTTTACCTCGTGCAAATCAAATCAAGTGATGTAAATGAAGAATAAACACATTTAGAGGGAAGACAAATGAACGAATAGAGTATCTTGACTAGCAATTAGTTGCTGCACCCAAGTACCATCAGTGCAAAATTGATGAGCAAGGTAACCTTTGGCTGCACTTTAGCAAGTTCTTCATTAGTTTTCTGGCTTTCCTTTTCAAATATTTTTTTCTTCATAGATATGCTGAGAAAAATGACCCATCCTGCTTGAACCACCACTGTACACCTCGCTGTGCTATCAGCGTATGATCAGCACAAAACAGCACCTTTTATCTTCCCTTGTGGGAAGACAGGTTTGGGGCAAAGGAAGAACACGTTTTTTTTGCCTTCTTTTCACAGATTAGAAAAGCAGACCACTCAGAGATTAAATAACTGAAGGTCACCCTGAAGGTCAAGGGGTTTGAATTGAATCAGTTTGGATAGAAATCAGGAACAAAATTATTTGTGTCTGTGGAAGTTTCTCTTGACACGTCTAGAGGCAGAGGAGGGACACGCTGGTTCCGGGGCGGGGAAAAAGGTGGTGTGACAACTGGAGTTGTCAGATAACGCGAGGTAGGCTACAGTATTATCCATTGGTAGACTGCTCCAGTCTGTAATTGGTTGAGAGGCCTCCTTTAACATTTGTCTGACATTAGTGCTACTCAAGGCACTGAAGTGTAAGTGCTCATCGATGGGAATGTACATGCCCTGTTTGTTAATGTTCTGCACAAGAGAATTATCTTGGAGAATAGGGAATGTTATAGATCTGTCATTCGTATACGAGCTAGAATTTAATTTAAGCTTTCCTTCAGACGTTTCCTTTCCACAGATTTTCTTCTTCATTTCACTTCTGTTGTATCATGTATCTCTATCTCTCACAGATTTGTGCTGCTGAGCCAAACGATAATGATGAAAGCTGCAAAGGCAGGCAATGGGTTTTGGCATTATTGCACTACCTACAGCACTACTTTGAAATAAAATGTCACAATTCAAGGTATGATTGAGTGACTTATCAGTTACTGAAGTCCTCTAAGAGAGAGGGTCTGGTATATTTCTTTGATTCCTCCAGGAAAAGCAGGTGATAGGCAATCGGCAACAGAATATTGGAAGAAGTGGAGATGTAGGATTAAGAGCCAGTCCCTGTGCACGGAGAGCCAGCCAAGACAACCGGAACGAGCTGGGGTGCAAGAAAGGAAGCCTCAGCAACATACACAAGATGTGCCTTTCACAGATAACTTCTAGCCTGAATTTTGTGGAGTATAAAACTCTTTCTTACTGGTCAATGGGGAACCACAAGCAAACACATCTGCTGTGCTGCACTGGGTTGCATAGGGCATCTTTTGATATTTAGGATTAAAGAAATGGTCATACTGCTCAAGCGTTTTGCACATATTTACAGTTTTGCTTTAAACTCCAAGTTTTAACATTCTTTTCAGTCCTTACGCCATCATCTTCTGCCCTCCATTCAAAACCAGCCTGAGAGAAAAGCAAGTGTGATTATACAGTAGCAATATATTTTGAATTGTCTTCTGCTCTTGGATTCAAACCAGCAGTAAAATGCACTCTGGGAGGAGAGCTGAGGAGTGCTTAATTAGAGAAAGAATGTATGACCGCTCTCTGAAAATGGGCATCTGATCTAGCCTTGGCACTGTCAGAATAACGCCGTATCAAACAGCCCTCTGCATAGCAAATCTCGGAGGTGAACTCATTACCCTGCCAACAGCAGAAGTTGCCATCTTCTCGGAGAGATCAGGCATGACCAGCAGAAACAGATGCAATTTTAGTTAAATTAAGGCATGAGGCACTACTCAAATAAATAAATAAAAATAAAGTCTACATAATACATCACCACCTTCTCCATTTGATCTGCTCCACACACGCACCAAAATCACAGTTGTTGCTTTTAGTAATAAAAAAAAAAAAGGAAGTGCATTTCACTCCAGTGGAATGACAGAAATAGGAAAACATGGAGCTCTGTAATGACATTTTTATAATCCATTTTTAGAAGTGAACTGCACTTTAAACATTTCCTTGTTTTTATTTTTCAAGATCCTTAGGAATAAAGAAAGGCACACACAAAAATATTTTTTCCCTTGTAAAACTATGTGTAAAGAGAATGCAAGAGTAAGCAATGCCTGTCCAGAGACCAGCTATTTTGATATATATTTAACAGAGAAAAAAGTACTAAAAGGAGGAAAACATTTTCTTACAACCTTGGCAGCACAGCACAGCACCTGGGCTTTATGGGAAAGCCTTTACAGCATGGGATGACAGCAGGATTCACGTTGGAAGGGACCTCAGGAGGTCTCTGGTCCAACCTCTTGCTCAAAGCAGGGTCAGCTATGAGATCAGACCTGTTTATTCAGTCTAGTCTTCAGAAGGGGAGACAGCATTTCAGACGTAGGCTAATAAGTGTCAAATAAAAGGGGTTAATCATGCCCATCAATCTACTACGCGCACGTTAACATAGCCCAGGACGCTGTTAGCCCTTTTTGTTGCCAGGGCACACAGCTTGTTTATGTTCAGCTTCTGTCTACCAAGATCCCCAGGTTCTTTCCAGCAGAACTACTACCAACCAGTCAGTGCCCAGACTGTATCACTGCAAAAGAATATTCCTTCCTTGATGCAGATTTTGCATTTGTCCGTGTTGAACTTCATGAAGTTCCCGCTGGCCCATTTCTCAACCTCAAATCCTCTGAATGGTGGCCCTGACCTTGAGTGTATCAACTGTCCTCCATCAATTTTGAGCCATCTAGAAGCTCAATGAGCATGCAGTCCAACACCTTCTCCAGAACACTGATAAATATGCTGAACAGGGCAGGTCCCATTACAGTCCCCTGCAATAGCCCACTTGTTACTGGCTTCTAGTGGACTATCACCTCTTAGCTGTTATCCCCTGAGCTAACCAGATGGATATGCACGCACTATGATTCAGAGAGATGCAGTTACTTGGAAGTAATGCCCAAGGCTCTAGTTATTTGGAAGCCCAAGTAGCATGACAGCATGCAAAAGGAAGGACATTTCAAGGCAATTTAATTATGAATGAACCAGGCTTAGTTTCCCCTAAAAAAAACCCACATCAAAAAACAAGCTTACAGACTCTCCAGATAACCTGGAATGAAATGCTGGAAAAAATGCCCAAGGGTATCTGAAACCAAGAACAGTGTATATTTAAATGGAATACTCACATCACTTCAAGCCGAGCCATTTTGGAATCGTTCCCTCCAAAAGAAATGACCTCACAAGTATAGTCGCCTATGTCACCTGACCATGTCTGGCTGATGAGTAGGGTTCCACCTTTTTCTACTGTGATCCTGGAACTGCTGGATGGATTTATTACAACGCTGTCCTTCTTCCAAAGATACCTGAGTATTACAATGTTTCAGTTATTAATTACTCATAAGAATGTCAAAATTGATTTATCTGAACCCTGCTGTAAGATACCAGCTTCTGTAATCACACATTTAAAATGACAGGACCCTACAGTTACTTTCAGGAGCAATGCCTTTTATAATTTCAGTTTTAGGTCAGTGATCAGAATGAGAAATGTAATGGCATCCAAGATACTACATATTTGACAGGGAAAAGGTGAAGTACTCATAAATGCTCAAGTTCAGAAGTCCACGTTCATCAGCATTTTAAACTGGGACATCATACTCTGCAATTAATAGCTGAGGTGTTGGCCCATCTCTGCTAAATAACATTAGACTGCCATAACCAGTAATGTCTTGGAACTCCTGTGGCAAGGTTTACTAGAGCTCATCCATCAAAAAACACATGTACCAACATGTCAGAGATGTGTATAGCCCATGGTCTAACCGTCAAGAACCTCTACATGAAAATTTTACACCTGCACTTCTGTTTCCAAAATTATTTCTGCAGTTCAACCTTCTAGCACCCTCCAACCTCTTCCTTCCATTCATTTTCCTTTGTGTTGCTTTCAGACTATATGAATTTTCTTTGCAAATTTGCTTTAAAATTATGAGCTTCCTCTAAATGCTCTAGTGCAAGTTTTAATAGTTCAGACAAGTTCTGTTTTCCTTTAGACAGCTAAAGCAGAATATAGCCCCTAGTTATTGAGTTGTTTCCAAGAACATGGGCATCTCTGATGTGGCTTTCACGCACCCCTATGTAAACACTTCTGAAATCCTATTCCCTCTCTTCGGCTTTTACTCTCATTAAGTATCAGCTTCTGACAAGTTGGTTTTATTGATAGTGTATTAACCTTGACAGTAAAATCATGGAAGGCTATATTGAAGTCATGAAGTGGAACATAGCTCATTGTAAATAATACATAAGGCTGGAACGGAAGATGGGATTTATATGATTAATGACACCGTGTACAACCTTATAATGCAGTAATCGGGGGTCCGGTGTTAAAATCTGGGGTCCGGAAACTTTGCACTTAATGCTATCCACATAGCTTCTAAAATTAAGCTCGGATAAACCACGCAAATAAGAACTGACGCCACCAACCTGATTGAAATTCTTGGATCATGAGTCGCTTCACATCGCAGAGTGGCTGTGGTTCCTTTGATCACAGTGCTATCCTCAGGAGGGTGAACAATGAAAGTGCGATCTGAAAGGAACACAAGCCATAGTTCAGG
This sequence comes from Baryphthengus martii, assembly GCA_013396935.1. Taxonomy (NCBI): domain Eukaryota; kingdom Metazoa; phylum Chordata; class Aves; order Coraciiformes; family Momotidae; genus Baryphthengus; species Baryphthengus martii. The sequence continues at coordinate 244,459 of VWZK01015534.1, read as the reverse complement.
TGAAATTACAGCGTTTTGACTTGGGCATTCACTCAGAGAGCAGACAAGTGAACATTTGTCATTCAAAGCAAGCAGGCCATTCCTCTTCGCTGTGAAGGCTCCCCTCCCTCTCATGTCATTGTGTCAAGAAGAGGTGATACGCTGTGGGGTGCAGAGAAGCAAAAGCAGCAGAGGGCACGAGCCCGAGTTGACAGTGGTCTGAGTAGGAAGAGTGTTAAAGCTGTCCTGACTCACACTTGTTTTGTGATAAGCATCTATGGCAACTCCCGAAAGTCAGAAAGCGGCAAGTATGTTTGCAACACGTTACAAATGAATCCAAATGTACAGCGAGTCAGGAAACAAGTCCCACTGTTTGGAGCAGGGAAAACAACACAACAACAAAGCAAATCTGTACACCAGAAAAATATCCAGAAAGAGGAAAATGTAAATGGCACTCGACAATCTCAGCAAATCCAGGAAAGAGATTAAACGAGGAGGAGCTTCTGGCAGCCTGAATTTTCCACATAAAACCCCCAAAATATGCTGCTTACTCAAATGTTTCAGAACATCTTTATTCAAGCACCTCCTGGAGACCTAGGACACAATAATTGCTGTAACTACAGCAACCAGATCTGGTGTGAAAGATCTCTGTTATGCTTAACACACAGTAGCAGCAGCAGATAGCATCAGCTGAAGCAGGTAGACAACCAGGGTGAGTATACAAGATATGTGGATAATGTTAATCACTGCCAAATCCCTAAAGAAATATCAGTCTCTGCTGAGATATGTCACTCATGCTCAGGAAGGAATCATCAGCAAAATCAAAAGCTAACTCTAACAGCATGAAATTTTTAACATAATTCCTGAGCTACCTATGTACGTCTTCTAGCTTTATAATGCTGCTTTTGCTCCACAAATATTAGGCTATATCCACTTTTTTTTTCTCCTCTCCTCCAATGCAGTACAATGAAGAGGAACTATCTCTGCTACGTACAAGAACCACGTCTTTGAGAATTACTAGAAAGGATCTCCTTTACCTAATCCATACACCCAAATACCATTCCGGTTACAACATTCTGATGTGCATACCAACTCTGTATTGTCAAGGAGATAGAAATCGGATGCACAGACGACAAGTACATTACATTTACTGCCAACATTGCTTTCAGGTATTGCCAAATGCAGAAGGAAAAACGTTGCTGATTTAAGTTGCACAGTTTTGAGATTAACAACTACCTAATGTGCACCACACACCAGCAGCACAGTCAGTACTTCAAGTGCAGGGAAGGAGAGAGGGCTGCGACACTTCTGTATCAATCATCATCATCTTTGCTGTCTTTAATTATTTTTAGTCCCAGCTCAGGGATCATAATTTCCTACGTGTTACACTTAGGAGTAACACAGGCAAATCTGTTGGATCAGACTCTCTTCCCCAACAGAATAAATAAATAACATAAACAAAGGAGATTAAAGGCAAATGGTGAAGGACAAAATCGTTTCTTGGGTTGCCCTGTGCCATGTCAATCTATAGCATGAGAAACTAGCTGATGTCTGCTCTACTCTGGTTTGGCTTCCAACAGTGCCCAGGGCCACAAATAAATACAAAGGATGAAGAAAATCATATCCATTGTAACTGTGGCCACAGGCTCAGTAACAGCATGGGCCGGTCTATATCGCCTGCAGACTCCTGGAGGCTGAAACCAACTGCAAATAGCCAGATCTACAAGTTCAAGGGTCTGATTTCCAATGCGAGACTTGCCAAGACAAAACCTGAGTACAAATGGTAATTGTGATTGAAGCTCTATTTAAATGCACTTCCTTTCACAAAACATAACAGTTTATATGCATAATTTTACAAACAAAAAGGGTATTTGTGATAGGTTTCCTAAAATAGATACATTATTCCTATTAAATCATACAAGCATCTCTATTAGCTAGAAAAGCATAATTACTTATGAAAATTCCTGAGCATACAACAAGAAGTGATTAATACTTGATTAAAGTTAGACTTTAAACAAAGAATTATCCTTACTCCACACTGTCAGCATCACAAAAGCATTCAGAGCTCCTTCAGAGTTGACTGCACAGCAAGTATAATTGCCAGCATCCTGAAGGAAAACGGGCGTTATCTGGAGCCCTCCAGATTCAAGAAGAATGAACCGAGGAATCTGCACCGAGCCACTGGCTAAGATCTGGTTTCCTGAAACATAAAAGGGGAAAAACGTCATGGTTATTGTTACATAGGCTGCAGGGATCAAGCACTGCAATTCTAGGTTTTCCAAAAGACTATCACAGCCTATCCAAGCCACTGGCTCACGATAGTCCCACGACAAACCCTCTCCTCACAGAACCGGAGAAATGAAGAAACGTGCACTAAATGGATCTATGGAATCTCAACAACAGGAATGGACACGAAAAATGGGGATTACAGCTTTTCCACAACAACTTCGTAATAAGCTACCTTTCTTCCATGAGATGGCAGGTTTTGGAGCCCCTGAAACTTCACAGGTCAGCACTGCGGTCATCCCCTCTGTAACAGTGGTATCCTCTGGAGGCTGTATGAACGCTGGTTTAATGTCTAGAATCAAATATTAAAAAAAATTCAATGCATCAGCTATCAGAAAGATCCTTCGCCTATTATCATGGACTACGTTATATCCACTTTTATAGAGCTGATCATGGAGGAGGACATGACAGTAATACATGAAAACCTTTCAGCAGTGACTGTAACCTTTCATTATACATCTCCTAGGAATTGTCTAATTCAGTTTATTACCTACATGGAAAATAAAAATCTATCAGTGCTTGTACATGGACAAGCAAGATGGCTTAGAAAAAAAAGGAAGCTAAAGCTCAAAATGGGTGTTTAGGGGGGAGCTGAAAAACCTAGATAAACAAAACTATTTTCTTTCATCTTCATAACAGAGTTCTTTAAGATGAAAAGCAACTTCAGAAAGGCATTAACTTTGAAACTTAAATGTCAGCCAAAAGAATTTAGAAACTGAGTCTCATCCAAGACATTTTCCAAGTTTCTTTCTCTCTTATTTTCCCCCAGTTGCATTTTATTACATTTTTTCTCCTGCAGTTTCCTAGATATATATTGAACTGGGGCTGATCTATTTTCTGAGACCAGTAGGAATTCTGGTCAGCGTGTATAAACTGCTCTTGAGCTAAAAATTGGCTTCCTGAAGAGGAGTTACAGTATTACAGAAATGCTTGTTAAAAACCACTTTTAAGAAAAGACCACTAGGATTTGTAATTCTTCCACAGAGAAGAGTGTACTTTCATTAACAAAACCGTTTAATCAGTTTTTTTGGACAAAAATAAAATAAAAAAAAAAAGGACAGTTAACTTGAACTTACTTTCTTTCCCCTACTAAATGCAGTTGTAGACAAAAGGCAGATAAAATGATACCACGCACAACCATGAAGCAGATCAAATTCAGAACAGAATAACATTAGAGGAGAACTAAATTATTTAAGTATAAAGGAAAGATGAAGCGCTTCACAACTTTTTTTTTTCTTTTCGGTTGGTTCTCCTTTAGTAGTGTGAAATCAGCTCAACTACAAAACCACCAAGACAGCCCATCGATCTCGTATCACAACTCTTCACTCACTAGTCACATCCAGGTAGGTGTACGTCTGTATCTCCCCGGCTTTATTACTAGCAAAACACTGGAAGATTCCAGCATCCTGAGGACGCAGCGCGTGGATCCGCAGCCCACCACTTAGCAGTACTTTGTAGCGGGGATTTTCCAGCCTGCTGAGGGGAACAGAGTCCTTATACCAGACCAGGGTGGGAATGGGCACACCTATATTAAAAAAAAAAGAATAATTTTGCTACTAGTCTTTGCAAAACATATTTTAGGTAGTCAAAACACCCAGCGCTGCTATGGTCATATCCCTGGTTTCCCATCCTTTTACACAAATTATTTATATTTTTACAAGCTGCTTTTGATAAATGAAGGCTGCATCTTGCATTATCAATGGTAATAACACACTGCAGAACACGTGGGAATAAAAGCAGCAAACAGTCCAAGGGGGAACGAGGAATGTTGAGAAAACGTGTTACCAAATTACTTTCTTCGCCCAATCATATTTCATGCTACTACAAAATAAGATTTACAGCAATTTCACATTGAATGCCAGAATCATGCCACTTAAGCAGCAGCAGTGTGGCAATGCAGCAATTCTATAAGACTGTTCCATCCCAAATAAGATTCTTCCGTGCTACTAGAGCTACGATGTCAAAATAAAAAGGAAATGGCAAATTACACATAAAAAATGAAGTGCTCACATAGCTTCAAGTCCTAATTTGGCAGTTTAGTTTGAGCTGATGTACAAACAACATGCTGCCAACAAAGGGATAGCTTTAAATTATTGTTATTTTTACTCATTCTCAAGCTTCACCTGTTATTTGAAAAACACGCAGACATTAAGAGAAACAAAAATTCTACTCTTCGATATATCTTACAGTCCCCTTTATTCCGGTTTTCTTTTATGTGAATGTTCTACAAACCCTGACAGTTATTTCACACATATTTTTGCTGCAGTCATATCCTAGTCAGCTGGGATGAAGTGGCTGTAAATGTACTATATACAAATACTGTAGGATTCTCTTTTCTTTGAGACATGTCAGGGGCCTAGAACAGTCAGAGAGATGTTCCCATCTCACTTCTCCAATCAGACAATGTTTTCTCTTCACATCTCAGAAATCCTTAACTGTTCAGATGCTGAGGGTCCCATGCAGGGATCAGACGTGAAGCAGATATTTTATGATGTGATTTGATAACCACAGGATCACAAAGGTATCACGCTGATCTTAGTTACCTCAGGCCCAAACACGGTATTTTCATAATCAATAACTAACCTCAGAGCTCCACACTCCCTTGTATATAAGGTAAGGAATCATGGACTTGAATTCACAGGTGAGGAAAATTTTCCCTACCAGAAAAACCCCCAGGGTATCACAGAAGCATGAATGATGGGATACCACTGATGAATTGAGCATCAGCAGACAATGAGCTTCACTGCAATGTTGGCAGTGACTTAAGGTTCTCAGAGCAGAAGTGCTATTGGATGATCTATATCATCGTTTTTAAAAACCCAGAGTTAAACATTATTGTATTATACTTCCATTCATATCTTCTCTCAGTGTATTTATTCTCTTTATACAGACAAAAGCCGCATTAACTCCTGGAAAGAATGTACAAACAACGTATGGAACGACCGAAAAACAGTTCAACAATTCAATTGCTGCTGTTACTTTTATAAACACAGCGCATTTACTACAATCACCTCTGAAGCTTTTGTTCTGCTGATAAAAATAAGATGTACTCCTAATCTAGAAGGTAATCATCTCAGGAAGAGATCTACTGTGTAGAGAGCATTGGCTGATAGAGAATAGACGGCGTGTATTCCTGCAACAGCCCGTTCGCAGCATTAGCCTAAATTTCAATGTTCAGAATTCTCAGCGAGAGTGTTATTCATCCCTTGAAAAATCCTCCTGGGCAAATACAAATTATCACTGAGTAATGAAGAAACAGATGATGCAAAATGGAATAGTTCTCCTGATGCTGAGAAGCCTGGAAATGGTTTCAAGTTTAAATAATAGCAACTCCATTTTCCCACGCATTAGACTTGATAGGCACCTAGGAAATAATGAAATCCTGTGTTCAGTACACTCAAACCTTTAACACTGGTGTCATTCCATAAATCCCATTCTACTAACAGCATTAGCAAACCTTCTAATCCCGTAATCACCGCGAGATATACCTTCCTATCACCAACTCAGCTGACAAACTGAATATTATTACCATCTCTATTTTTCTACATTTTGGTTACGGGTATCTTCCTCTACTCAAAGTTATGAGTCTGAATAATAGGATCTTATCTAAGCACTCTGATGCCTGTCAGCAGCATTCATTTGGGCTTCAGTGATCTTCCCAGAGAGATTTGTCTTCTGAATTGGACACATTTTCTTTTATCATTTTGCTACCTTTTCGGCTACAAAAATGGTTAAAATCAGCTTCCTTACTTCTCTTCCTCTCCCACTAAACAGTCTTTCCTCACCTCTAAATCAACTTTGCTTCTTTTTCTCTCTAAACATGTCTAGTGAAAAAGTTACAGCCAGAAGAAAACAGTTTAAACACCTTTTGGACCATAACTTCCAAGCAGTATCAATCCTATCTTACTGTTTGAGAAATTACAGAGTGGGCTAAAAAACTAATAAAAATACATATAAAATAAGCTTATTTCTCAACACCACTCATTTTTCAGAGACAAATTAATGTTATGAAGAAGGGAAGGCAGAAAACTGAAACTCTGGTTCCGGCTTTGCCACTTTCTCTGTAACCTTGGGCAAATAATTTATGCACTCTGAGGCTCAGTTTCCCCATCTGTGAAACAGATGCTTGACTCTCTGCCAAATTTAATTTACTGAAGAAACCGGATAAAAGACTCAAAATATTCACTGTGTCATTTTTGTTATTTATTCTTTATAGCCTTCTCCAGATCCCAGTGGGCTCCTGGAGAATCCCAAAAGCATCTTTCCTTCTACTTGTCTAAACAGGTAGAACTAAAGTCCAATTAACTGCACTCCCTAGACACCACCACCACTGCCTGCAGCTCTAAACTTTCTATAAGCAAATAAGAAAAAGCATTTAGAGGAAACGCATTGAAAATGCAGGCGGCATCAGCAACTGCTGAAAGATACACAGCAGAGCACGGGTACTGTGCAGTCTGACACGCTGAAACTCCATTACAGCCAAGTATAAAGCCAGGCTGTGCAAGTTGCAATTTTATTTACAGTTAATCTCTGCTTATACTGTGAAATTAATCTGTCTCTCACACATTCGAAGCGCACCAAGACTTGGCAAATGGGCTCTGCGCGCAGAACTTGATGGGGCTGGGGGAAATACAAGCTGTCTTCCTGTTTGTAGTAAAAGGTACAGGGCAGCTTTGCAGTTCTCCTAGTGCTTTATTCAGCTCCTAGCCCAGAGCTGGGAGACAGCAACCTTCATTTACCCTCTCTTTTTAACTGTTGGCAATTGCCAGATTTGTGTAATTATGGATCAAAACTCCTCTATGTATACTACCACTACCTGCCCCTTACAAGTCTGTTATACTCAGCAAAATAATCCATCTGAAGACAGATTCCCACGCTCCTGCACCACGTTCATCAGCAATCAGATGCACGCTAGAAGAATTCAGCGGAAATAAATTATTTTGTTTAGGAAGAGTTCCCACATCTCCAATAAGACCTTATCTACCAAGAATGGTTATGAGTGCCCTATTAATCCACTGGGGAGCAAAACTGCTCAAAGAAAGAGTTAGGGTAGAAGGATGAGTTAGAAGTCAACCTCTTCAATCCCTGATTCCTCCAGGGATTGTTTTTGTAATACATGAAAAACATTTGAGACAGCAGATAGGTTTTTACAGTGACAGAGAGATAGTCAGAGATTCATCAAATAGTTGTGTAGTATTGAAACATTTTTCTAAAAAAGAAAAAAAAAAATCTCAGAATGTCTTTTTAACTCTATTTCTCTAGTGATACAATACAATTGTAATTCTGATATTTGAAAAACCTTCTCCATTAGAAACCATGCGGGTATGTTTGTCATACCACATACTGAAACAAAGTTGGTGGCACATGGTCAGAATAAATGTCTATCTAGTCACTTTTCCTTCTTTTGAAATTGCCTTGTGTTGGATGCTCAGGCACACAATGGAAGAACAGCTCAAGGACAAAATGCTATTTCCACCTCTGCAGCTCCAATAACCTGTGCTTTCGCTATTTCCTGATCCAGAGGTTGCACAGACACAGCTATGTTTATTAGTCCTTACTGGAATTTTTTTTCCATAAGTTTTGTTTGTTTTCCTAAATAATTTTTGTTTCCGTTCCTTACTACTGTCTGGACCAATGATCTATGCAGTTTATGTTTTCTGAAAATGTACTATATTTCCTTTATCATACATCCCCTATCTGAAAATCGAGCAGGGTGCCTCCTCTACCTGCTGCACTGAGCAACACAGGATCATCTTCTCCTACTCACCTTCCCATACAGTGCCTGCACGGCAAAGTTCTCTTTCACAAAGTGTTCCAGTCAATTTAATTTTTCATATTTCAAAACCCACCATAGCTCTCTAGTTATACCATTCCTACTTTTGTATACTTCTTTTTTTTCTGATTTTTCTACATTACTTTCTCCAACAGAGTGATTAGAATTGTGTGAAGCATTTGAGATGGGGGTGCCCTGTGTGGCATTCTTCTTTTCCCCTAACATTTTGAACCATGGTTTAGCATTCACCTGATGTTTTCAGAAGACATACTTTTTCTGCATAGTAGCAGGAGATTTCATCTCTGTCAATAATTTTATCTGCCAGTTTACAGTCCAGTCAGTTCAAATCATCAGAACTGCAACTCTCCTGCAATCAGTTTTAATGTTCACTATCTCAAAAAATTTTATATAATCAGCAAATATTATTATCCTACTAGTCACCCTCTGTTCCAGGGCATTTATGAGTACACTGAGCGGCACAGGTTTCAGCAGAGGCTCCTGAGAAACTCCATTGACAGCAGGTCCTGCTGTGTTTTGCTTAAAAAGCTATTAATTAACAACAAGACCTTGTCTCTTATAACCTGACAGCTTCATTTCTACAAGAGCCTTTTGCTAAGAGATCTCATTAAAGGCTTCTAAAATTCCAGATCAACCAGTGCACCCTTACACACTTGCCTGCTTATCACATTATTTGCAAATCTTCCTTCTAGTAAAGCAGTGTTGACTCTTTCCAGCATAAAGTATTTTAAAAAATGCTTAAATCATAGCGGAAATAATATAATCATGCAATAAATAATATCTTTATTGGCTCTGATCTGGAGACAGAACCCATCTAAACATGCCCTTAGTTAGGCTTAAGTGCTTTTTTTTAATCAAGGTTGTTTAATTTAATCTCATGGGGCTTTTATGTGTATTGCTTGTTAAACTCGGTATCAGGGAAAAGTGAGACAACAAAAAGTTCAGCCGCTTGCCCGAGCCACGTAGCAATTAGGTCATAGGCAAACCTGCTCCAATCACAAGACTACGATGCCTCCTATCTTACCAGAGCCCTAAAATAGTTGGTGCTTGTATTTCTCTGAACCTAAATCCTAATAGCCATTTTGATTTAGGTGGAATTCTAGACATTTGAAGTCTTTTATGTTATTAAAAGACCGGCCAATTAGAAACTGTAATAGTCCTCCCGCTGAATTCTTAACTACACTTGAATGTCAGAGTTACTGACATTTCTATTCAGTATAAGAGTTCCACAATTATTAGAAAAAAGGACATCTGAATTGCTGAAAATATTGACTGCTTACATTGCAAATGATGGGTTCCATAACCGTACGTTCACCTCAGCTAATTTTTTGGCTCAAGACGCTAATGTCCATTATACAGCGACAACTATAAAGCAAAGACAGACTACCAGAGGGAAAGGGGCAGGAGTTACCCTGCCCAACAAACAGGAATGTTCCGGTATTACTCGTGTCTAAACTGAACTACAAGGACTGCCCAATTTTCCAAGGGCAAAGGTCATCCCTCTCATTTGTACTTGAGATGTGTGTTAAATAGCAATAATGCAGAGGTCTCAAAACATTAAAAATTTACACAAGGTGCCTTCTTCAGTACTTATTCCAAGTCTGAACACGCTTGCACACTCACCCATCGCCTGGCACAGGATGTCCACGTCTTTCTCCACTTCGGCCAAAATCACACTCTCGGGTTCCGCCGTAAAATACGGTGGTTCTTTAAAACAAGGAAAGCAAACAAAAGTAAACAAAGCGAGCCACATCAAACCAAAAAATAGCTGCTAATTCTAAAATATTGATCATATAATCTCTCCACATGTGCTGCATTTAATAGACAAACTAGTCTGTCTATAACACACTCTAAGTTTGTCTCTATTTGGATGCATTTTTTCTGGTAGCAAAAGCATCATAAAAAAAGCCAACAGTGTTTTGCTACGCTGTGTATGAATTCCAAAGAGTCAAGTCAATGGAAGGTAAGATTTAGGGGATTGCACTGAAAATTAATACTCAGAGCAGGGCTACTTTTCATTTTACAGTTCTGAATCATGGAACATTTTAATTCTTGGTTCAGAAAGACCCTCCCAAGAGGTTTATAAAGGTTTATATTTACAACACAGCATTTTATAGGATAGTTTGCTTCAGTATCTAAACAAAAATCCGCCTCATGAAGGCATGAAGCATGTCAAATAAAGTGCCACAGCATGTCAGAGAGCCGACATCAGAGGACAAGTGTAGCATGATTAAAAAAAAAACATTTCTCAACTATTTTATTTCTTGAAAGCAAACAGATTTAATGCTTTAATTGAAGTTATAGTAATAATCATAAAAATCCACACTTTATCATTAGGGCTAAAGAAAAGATATTAGACATTTAATTAAACAAAGACAAGATTCCAGAAATTGTAGAATGTGCTGTCGTGTAACTCTTTCTTCTACGCAGCATAAAATTGAAGAGCATCATGTCAAGGTCCCACAGGCATTAAGGTTGCAGTAATTATCATGGTAACTAAAAACTGTCATAGTCTGTTCAATTCAATTATCATCGGAGTACTGTTTTTAGAAGCATTTTATTTGATTATAACTAAGATTTCTATTGTAGCATAGGCAAACTCCCTAGAAAGTTTCAGAAAATAAAGAAAAGACAGTATAAAGCATCTTGTGAGAACAAGTTACTTTTATTTTCATTTTCAAGAAATCAAGTATATTTGAAAAATTCTAGTAATCTACAACAAGATTCAAGGTCAGCCAAGATGACCTCTCACATCTCTTCACTAAAAACACCTGAAAACCAGACGTGCAGTCTGTATTATTGATAGGACATTAGTATTTTCATAAATAAAACCAAACCCACATTATCTTATCCTGCAGAATCTTATTTCTCCTGCTACCACTTGTAGTGTAGAAAGTGCTGTTGTAATTTCCCCGGGATGACATGACAGGCCAGCAAGTACACCTCAGGAAGTACCTGATTAGAGCACAAAACACCCTTTCATAGCGATCTTTCCCAGTAACTATAATGAAATACTTGCTTGAACGTAGAGAAATGGGGTCTTCTTTGAGTCCCAAGGGATATTACAATTCTGTGTTTGTTCCAAATAGTCAATCAATATTAGTCATCAAAATCCTGTACAGAAGAGGTGAGGTTGCAAAATAGCCTGAAACACTCATTTACCCAGCAAAACCAATAAAACGAGCTACCTGATTTATCACATTCTAATAACATACACGTGTTAATGTTATTGATCCTCACTGCCTAAATAAAAAGCTATTAATAAACATGCATAATAAGATGTGATTTATCGTATATGATCTCATGTGTTAATCTAAACAACAAATTGAAAAGCTGAACATTTAATTGAAACTCACTGATGGCACGCTGTGTTTGACATGTTTGATCAACTAAGTGGCCGAGTCCTCTGTAATTCATCTAAGTCCGTGTTTTAACTCTCAGCGCGCTCTTTCTTCCCATGCCATCTTCCAAGCCTCGTCCAGTGTTTTCCTTGTGCTCCACTTCCCAAAATTGTATCTTTTCACTTTCCAAACTTTTAACATAGTGTCCCTACTTACCTCTGCATCTGTCTGTGGACACACAGGGAAGTGCCCGTCTGTCCACCTCTCCAAATAAATTTTGGATCTTTTGTTCCATGGCAATTGAAATGGATTGTGAGGGGAGGAAAAGGAAAAAGGTGGCCAAAGCAGTGTGGGAGCAAGACAGTATCCAGCCATATCCCCCCATCCAGACATTCACTTCTATCTCTGGGCTGCTTCTATGGATGTCTGTGAGGTGCAAGTGTATTCTCCTCCTTTTAGGGAGTTCCTGACAGCACCTCTTCCACCCTCCCTTTTATAGGGTACTCTGACCTTAACGGGACAATTTCTAAACTTGACAACCTTCAGCTGCCAGCCCTCAAACTTTCTTCTAGATCAGCAACTTGCTCACACACTAGTGATAAATTTGCAGATTTACCTTCAACATGGGCCTGTGGTCCAGCTGCAAAGCACTTAATGTGACCTTAAAGTTGCCAGTGGTTCCATGACCACTGTTCATGTATTACTATTGAATATATTTTCTGCAGTTTATACTTGGTATATTTGTACAGTCTGCTTCCCCAGTGCCTCTACCAAAATCCTATCCTACAATCTAGGTTCCTTCCTTTAAATCCCATACAGGCTGGTATGCCATCCTCGAAGGAACTTATTACATTAAGAGATGCTTAGGTGAGCAGGTATCAAGCAATGAATTACTTGACAAGAATCTTAAAGTCAGTGACAACTGTCACTTAGCAAATGGGATGTGATGTTATAAAAGGAAGATTCACATCAGCTTTTTTTGAAAGAAGTGGGGAGAAGTGAAAGCAGACAAGACAGAAAAAGAGCACAAGCAGCAGAAAGATGCAATTAAAAGGCCACAAGGAACTCCCAGCGGACTTTCAGGGTGTAGGTGAGTAAACAGACATGATTTCCAGTCTTCATCAAGCCCAGACCCACCTTTTGCCTTACATTAAAGCCTGCTGAACTCAATTCTCACAGCCATTCCGGCAGCTGGAAGCCCTGCCAAATGTTATCATTGACATAAAGGGGTCAAGAGGCTGAGGCAACAACTGCCCATAGAGGGGTCAGATCTTATTCTTGCTTGTTAAGCACAGATATAGAAAAACTTCAAAGCAGCAGCTCTACAATTTACTGGTTGTTAACTACCTACTTGAGCTGACTGGAGTTAGATATAAACCTGGATGGGGAGAGAAAACTAATTTATACAGGAATTCTGGAAGACCTGGAATACCACATGCACAACAGTGGATGGCATCTCATGGAAAATTAGTCTTGGTAATTTAAAATATAAGAGAATCACAGCAGTGTTGGTGTCGATATACTCTCAGGGCTTTGAGGGAAATGCAACAGTGACTTTCATGCAAGATGTGCTGCTTTTCCACAGTCGTGTGTCTTACGCTGGCAACACGGATGCTCAAAAAGTCCTCTTCAGTGAGGGTCTACGGTTTCAATACAACTCAGGTTGCAGAAGAAATAGCTCTAGTTACAGGTGCTAGATAACTGAAATCTAGGTTTTCAGATGAGTCAGATGGATCTCCAGCACATCAGGTATGTGCCCAAAGGTCTGTAAGCCCAGAATAAATCGCAAGTGAAAAATTCAGGGTATCTAAATGTGGGTGCCGTACTCCACCTGCCGAATAACTTTCAGAAAGAGGCCATAAAAATGCAGCAGTATTTATAGGGGTCAGAAAGCATTCTGAAGGGACATTCTGCCTGCCTCTATATATGACTCTACTGCATATTTATAAGACTTGGTTTGAATCACACAGTATGAATTTGAACATTTATTGTTGTAGGCGATAATCGTGTGTTGAAATTTAGTATGTGTGTTGAAATTTAGTATGTGTGTTGAAATTATAACGTCTTCCAAACTATACAACATGCCAGGCACAAGCCCCTAGACACGGTAATTTCTAGGAATGACAGTAGTCTGTTGGTATCAGGTCAAATGTTTAAATTTTTTGGAAATTATAGAATCACAATAGTTAGAAGAGGAAAGGATCCATTACACCAGGGTCACCCTGCTGGGAGGGCAGTGTGCTGTGCGACGAGAGGGGTCACATCTGGTATGAGACTGAAAGAAACAGATACTGCATTGTTCAGATATTGTACTGGTGTTTGACTGATCTTAACTAAAAGGTCGAGAACAAGCAAAGTGGAAAAGGAATATTTGAATATAAATGCATACTTTTAATGTTGCTGAGAGTTTCAGGGTGGGTTGGTTTTTTTTTCCTACTACAGACATCATTGAAAAGATAGCCTCTCTGCAAAGCCCCTGGGAGCCTGCAAAATTTGATACTGTTCTAACTTCCCCCACGCAGAGTTACATGGTCACTGATTTTAACATTCAAAAGATAGCAGTCAGCATCCATTACATACCCTTCAAGCTGCACTGGAGATATGTGACCTAATCCTAGATACACACATGAAAGTCAGAAAGAACAGAGAAAACCCCAGGGGCTCCTCCAAAGCTGCATCACTCAGAAATTCAGGCCTGCATATTTAAATGGAAAAGCAAGCCTTAAACATGGAAGCCTTTCTCTAGCATTACCATAAACTAATTTATTTGGTGAATATCCTGTAAAGAAAGGGGAACTGGAAACTTGAGAGCCTTTTGTAGGTACAAAGTCTGCAACTCCAGACAGTAGATCAGACTGTCCATGCTGGGAGAGAAGCCGCATTATATATGCAGCTATAACAAGTTCCTTGAAGCAGGAGTTTTCTTTGCATGAATATCTGGTTAAAACAGAAAGAGATGAAGAGTTACTCTTAGTTTCTTGCTACTACCCCTACTGCAACCTGCAGTCTGTGTGTTCTAAAACCTTGTAACAGCACAGGGAACGCATCTTCTGCTCGCAGGACTGAAAAGAAGGGAGAAATTCTCCTGAATGTCACAGGCAGAACTGGACTTCCCAGAAGTCCCATTACTTACTCCTCTGTAGTACAGGCCCTGGGTGCATTTGGGCCCAAGGCAACATGTCTGCGTTCATTTCACAAACCTCCGAGGCTCACCAAATCAAAACCCGTTAGCATTTCTGTGCCTTGAGCCCAAATTGAAATTTGGGTAAGTTCAACAGTATTTTATATTTCAATTTTCCTGAAAATTCTTATTCTTAAACAAGTACATGAACACAGTCCTCACGGTCTTTTCTTAAGCACAATATATGAACACCACCATCATGAAAAAAATTCTTTCCTCTTCTTTCAAAACATCATGGTGCATCCAAGTGTCTAAGCTAGAGCCATGAGATCTGTTTTGCAGAGATCAGAGAACAAGGTATCGAGGTGACTGGCTACAGAGGAAAACCACTTCTTCTGCCACTACATATACATTCAATGCACATTCATGAGAAGTGGCAATGCACAAAGGCAGCCCTTCTGCATGTCAACACTCCTGGAGAAATACAGTGAAGGAGGTATAGCCCCATAGCTCTTCTCCAAGCATCGCCAGGTGGGCCCCCCCTCTATACTAACGTTACAATTTTTCTGATGTGTTCCTGAACCCAATGATCCCATAAAGCTGTATCCTTTGCACCTGTTGAGAACCAGGGTAGCCTTTAAGAGAGATACAGACCTAAATCACTCCCTTATTATCCTATTTTCAGAAAGAAATCTATCCACCTGGGATGTAAAAATTTTCCGTAGAAAACAGATGAGAATAGTACGTCTATTAATATATTTCTTTGGGCACAAAACTGCTCCAAAAAGAAGAGAAGGTCTCTACTGTGATTCTGCTTTGTTCCATCCTATTCTTTTGGACAAGGTAACAAGACTACAACACTCAGTTCTGTACAACCCCCATCATACCAGGTTCCTAATTGTTTATCTCTTCAATTTACTCAGATTTTACTTTCTGACTGCATCTAATTTAAAGAGTAGATTTCATGTAGTGGAAGGGTTTCATTCCTCATTTTCTTAAGCTCCTAAAATTCATGATTTCCCATAAAACAATCACTCAAAAAGTGATTATTGCACTTCGTCACTAACAGAACTTGCAGAACTAGAGCAAAAGAATTTAACGTGAGCTTGGCTTTCAAATTGGTTTGTTCATGAGAAGACTCCTTAAATTACTTAATCTTCAAACTGTTAGTGATAAAATAAATGTGCTCTTATCTAATCTGCAAGAAATCTTTCCCAAACTGTTACTCTGCCAACTGTGGAACATGCTACCCTTTAAAAATTTATCACAACTGCAGCTAATAAAACCAAGGTTTGGAACCACCTCAGTTTATCTTTGCTGAAACAATATGAAGATGTCAAAAAGCTCTTTGCCACATTCTGAAGAAAATTGCATTGCAGCACAAGACTATAGGATTTTCTTCTTGCTTCTGCAGTACTACTTTATTACATCAGAGATTCAGATTTTTCAAGTATTATTGTGATTTTAATTTACAAACCGAGATGTACTCTCGGATATATTCAGAAAAACCTCAGAGATAATACTGCAGATCACAAATACTAATTTGAACTGAGTACATGCTTTTGTACCAAGTTCCACCGCCTTCTAATAAAGCTCTTGTCACCATCTGAGCCCATATGCAAATTATGTGACTTCCCTAGCCAGGAAAGGCAAGGACCAATACATTTGTAAAAAAAGCTTTGATTAACTCAGCATTTGCGATATCTTTGATGCATCTTTCTATCGGTATTGCTATGCTACCTCTTAAGAGAAAAATATTTTCCTCTATTAATCTACAAAATCTCTCATTACCATACTACTGATGGGCCGTATTTCATTTATCCCAATCATTTTGAAAACAAGCCTCTTTTATTAACACCATTTCCTTTTCCCGTTAGTCAAGACTCCTTATTAAGTCCACACTCTGTTATTCTCCCAAGTAGTACAGCTCATTATCAGGACACTATCAACATGTACACACTCCAAGTATGTTACGCATGCAAATGGATGAGGATACTTCATTCTCGCTAAGTACTGCTGCAAAAGACTACAAGGGATACACTGTGAAAATCCTCAGGTTTGAATTTTGTCCACACTTTCCTCTAGAACCCGTCCCTTGACTAATTAAACGATGGCCAGATCTATCCAAGAATTCTAAGGCTGAATATAAGTTATGCATTAACTACTAATCCTTTGATTTGGCTTCCTGTTTAGAATGAGAGATCCATCCTGCAGCTCAAGAAACTCATAAATAAAGAAATCTATCAGGCTTTGATGACACATTGAGTAAACACCTGCAACTGAAGTGTCTTGTTCCATCAGAAAGAAATAAAAGTAATTGGTAACCAATTTGTTTCTGCTTTCTTTCATCTGCTTGTTCTTTTCTACAGGCCTTTTCATAACTTCATACCCTGACAGCCCCCTAAAACTGGATAAGAAATAAATAAAACATGTAAAAGAAGAGAGCAGATGAGCTACTAAAGAAAGGCAGCACTGCTAGTTTAATATGATTCCCCAATGATTGTTTCTCAGTTTTATTGTAACTGTATTTAAGAATCTTTTACATTAACCGAGAGGCTGCTTTAAGTATTGCATTAGACTGGATCTGACAGCATAGCAGCAAAGTTAAACTAGTTACAATAAAATCTTATGAATAAGGAAGAGTTTAAACCAAAACCATAAATAAGTGAAATCCGTCTGTGCTCCTTAAAGGCAAGAGGAGCCGCGAGGTAATAATTCTAAGAAACAGAATACGAAGAAAAAGACTGGAACCAAACTTCATCCAGTAGGTAATAAATATAATAGAAACACAGCGACACAAATGAACCTGGAGCAGAGCTTTGTGGAGAGAAGAGCTGTTTTCTCATTTAGCATGAACTACTATAAATTGCTTTAGTAGGATACAGACCATACAGTAGTCTCTCAAATAGTATTTTCAGAAGGCTGAGAAGTGGAGAGAATGGTGTGCTGAATTCCCTCTGCAATGCACTAGAGAGATGCATGTGCATGAATTCTGATCAATGCTGAGACTTGTATCATGGCCAGAGCAATAACCTCTTCAGGACACTTGCGCAGTTATTACTGGGACTATTACATAAAAGCTAGACTTTACACAATCAGCTCTGGCTTAAAGCATCTAAATATCTCTGTTCCAAAACATCTCCTTTATCCTAAAAGTCCTAAAAAAACTCTGCACTGTGTGCAGTGTGCTAATTTGCATTATTATATCAAGATGAGATATGCACAGTAACTACCGTTCCCAAATGACAACCTCCTTGCTACAGTAAGAGTCCAACACAGAGGTGATGGTGGAAACAGGCAGTGAAAGAACATCAAGCTCCCTTTAAAAAATATTAAGTCCAAAGTTTCCTTTGGAGTCAAAATGTCTGGCACGTAGCACCGAATTTAACAGTACTTCCTTCATCTTTTCATTACCTTAAGTAACAACATCTGCTTGCCTGTGTGTCCAGGAACATCCTTGCCCCCAGAGCCAGAACTCACAACAATCAACACACAGAAGTGCCCCTAGAAGGCTTCTTTCAAAAACACAGGCACCTGACATATTAAAACTAGTTGTAAGCAATCTGAGAGTTAATCAGGATTTAATTCATCTAAAAAGCCCAGATGCGGAAGGTGCCCAATAAGGATTTCACTACTGTATTTCCCCAACTTATGACTAAATGTATAGTTTCACAGGAGACTCAGAATCACATCAGTGTTTTGTTTTTTTTTTTAAAAAAAAGAGAAAAATCTATTTGATGAGTTTCTATTAATGGGGAAGAACAGCTGAATTAATTTGGAAGATAACCCTCCTTCACCTCCTTTGTTCTGTTCTCCGAAGAAGGGTTCAAATGTAAGGTCATTGAAATATTAAGATATCAATTTTATTTCCTATTATACAGTCCAAAGCCTGTTTTACTATGAAACACATTGCCTTGAGAATTACCCAGTATAGAAAGGAAAGCTTTCGCTCTTGCTGGTTCCTCTCTGCTGTCTCTCAATTTTGCTTCACAGATGTACATCCCCACATCAGCAGAGGTTGGGTTGGTGATAGTGAGTCGTCTTCCAAAACTGCTAATGCCAGTGGTAATTTTTATTCCATTTCTCTTCCAAGTCAGGCTTAGTCTCTCAAGAGGTCTGCCGAGGTTTTAATAAAACCAACCAAACAACAATAAAATAAAATGAAAAAAAAATTAAAAAGCAAACACAAGAATACAACAATAAAACATATATATTACAGAATAATCTTATCTAAGTTTTCCTCTCTCCCTGAAATTCACTATTAAGAAGTAAATGCATCCCTAACTTCTACACATCAAGATCACAGACTACTCAAGTGATGTTACTCAGGTACAGTTAATTGACACAGCAATAGAATTTGAGTGCTAATAATTTGATTTCTCTGAGCAAAAGGTGTAAACACCACTATGGGAATCGGCTACACGGGAAGTGCTTTCACTGTAACTCAATTACCAAAACAATATTAATCATAATCAAGAACATCTCTGCCCTCAGAGAGGAAAGTGAACCAGTTGGTCGCCTTCTCATCCGATGACCTCAACTACTCACTTCCACCTGAATTCAGTGCTACTCAGGGCCAACTAGACGGAAATGTAGGAGGAACGCTGTGGACTCTGTATTATGGTGCATTATGAACAGTTGAGCAATAATCACTGTAAAATGAGAGTGTCCGTAATAAATTACTTCATAGGAGATCTTCCGCTAACTTATTTACTAGGAAGCAGAGGCTGTACAACAATATCACCTTCCAGGTCAACAGGCAATACAGCTGAAATATTCTTAACCCTTACTATAACTTTTTCTTTAAGATAACATCTACTGATTGAACAGCACTATATTTCTTTTCCTTACGCTGTGAGTAACAGGTGGGAAAGTAACTCTACATCTTTACTTGGCCAAAAAAAAAATCAATACGTTTAATTCAGTAATGTTGGACAAACAAGTTTCATAAGGTTACTTTGAAGAGCAAGCATTCTGCTTCAATCATTAAATTAATAAAAAAAAAAAAAGAAAATAACTTCCTATGTCCTTCTCAGTAAAGGACAGTGCATTAAAACGAGTTCCTCATAACCCCGCTGCGGATTTTACAATACCTTCCGTTAGCCACACACTCCAGTATGACTTCGCTGCTCCCTGCTACAACGCTAGTGTTCTGTGGAGGGATTACAATGGCAGGAGCCATAGTGTCAGATGAGTCCACGGCACCTGCATGGGCAGAAAGAAACCTTGTAAAAACTCTGTACACCTGCGAACGGCGAGGACCGACACGTACTAGGCAGAGGATCTTGTCAAACAACACAGCTGCAAATTTTACTCTTCAACCTCTCCGTGGATTTTAATCTCCTCATTAAGGGGAGATCTTCAGCATGGCCATTTTTGATGGCTTTCATTACACTGTACAAATACACTCTTTCAATAAGCTCAGCTTGGTCTCATTCAAAACACGTAACTCGCAAGAACTACTCCCAGATGGAGTGCAGGGGCCATTCTCAAATAGAGAGCAAATAAATTAAGCATCCTAAAGGTTTTCTATTGTTGAGCACTTTTATTTTTATCAAACACTTGCTGACTTATATTTTTAAGACCTTTTCATGTTTTGTTTAATCTTACCACTTCCACAACATTTCAAAAGAGTCTGCCAATACTCATGTTAGTTCTTTAAAAAGATTTTACACACTAGGGAACAAATATAAAATTAACAAAGCAGCATATCACAGCAACTTCAATCCCCTTTTCTTATCAGGAAAGTAAATAACCCAAATCTGCTACTCTTTTGTGAGGCATCATACTGTAAATAATTTAGCTTATGCAACAGTCAGCAGACACTTAAAAAATGGTAAAAAGGCTGCTTGTAAATTTTCTCTGTATACATTTAGTAAGTGAATTAAAATACCCATGTATTCATAGGTACTTTGCTTCAAGCAACTCATTTGGGAAAGAAAAATTAGCTATTTTTTAGCTTGAATAACAGAGTAATAAAATTTCTAAAGATACAGAATCCAATAAACAAATTATAGGGAAAAGTAATGAAAATTAAACTGATGGAAAAGCAAGTCAGTTCATCACGTGTTTTCTGCACAGGAGGCTAACCCACACCCATTAAGCAGAATGGGAAACTGGCAAATGCAAGGAATGAACCCTGACGTTCTCTTTTAAGGCCAAAAGTCCTTTGACATTTGATTTCACTTGCTGGATAGATAAAGATTTTGGTAATGGGGCTCAATGTTCACAAGGTTAGCAGATTGCCGAGTTACTGAATGATGACACTTCAACCTTCTAATGTGTTTGCAACTGACAGCAAACAGTGTATTACGGGAGATAAAAGCATGCAGTAAAATTTTAAAACTTTAAGAATACCACCCACACATCTGAATAAATTCAAGCATCCAAGAATAGTACTTAAGGAAGCAAGAAACTCAGATTTATTTCAGACTGTTGACCCAACACAGCACCCATACGCAACTCGCATGGGATCTCAAAAACTCAACTTTTAGTAAATCTTGCTTCTGCTTAACACCACTGCTAAAAATATGATGCTAACAGGTAGAAAATCTATTTTCCAAGAAGATTTCCATAGTGGTCTCATAGACATTCATGGCAAGAATTTTCCAGATATTAATTGAAAAAACAGAAAACAAATGGTGAACAGATTAGTAGCTTGTTACTGATGAGAAGAACCAACCTCAGCATTATTGTTCAGCACTGCTTCTGAGCAAGATGAAGGCTGAAAACAGTAAATGCTAAAAGATCAACAAATATGTTCCTATTTCGGCAGTAATAATTTCTGATTTCCATCTGGAAAAGAGGAAACCCACTTGTTTGACTTATCAGCTCTCCTGGAACAGCTCGAACCCACCAAAACCAGCCAAAGAAGAGAAGGCAGCTTTGTTGGAGCCTCTAGTTCACCAAATGCAAACAGCTCTTTTGTAACGAGCAGGGGAAATAAAGCTGCACGTTACTCCACCTGCACCAGAAAAACGTAAGATTTCTTTGACTTTCTTCCCGACTGTAACAAGAATCTAACTAAATATGTGCTTATTTTCATTTGTTACCATCCCTGAAACAAATCTATTAAAACCAGGCTGTTGATAAAGACTGAGTGAACTACTATTAATACGACAGAGGGCTTATCAAAATGGTTAGCGCTTGGATTCTAAGGAATATAGCCACAAAGGTCAGTTGCAGATGTAACCACCGCTATAGAAAACAACAACATTTCAAAGTATTATCTAAACAGTATCTAGACAGGATACATATTCCTATTTCATATCCAAAGACAGTTTTAAGTTTCCCTTTGCAGCACAAAGGAACCACTCGCCATAATTCACTCTGGTCCCAATCCTGCCAAAGAAAACTCAACAGGGACATTCCCCTGGTTCCTTTAGCAAAGGGTAGCTTGAAGCTTTGTTTTGCAGCTGCTCAAAGCATCAAAGGAGGAATTTAGTTTTACTTTAGAGCAAAAATCTCAACAGGGCTGTAACACAGTGCCTGTGTGTCCGCCCCACCCTCTTGGAGCTTCATCCTTTTGTAAGAAATTCACAGGTTGGAATATCAGAGTAGTCAGGCTTCTAATCTAGATAAGGAGTAACACTGTGATATTGTTTTGATGATGTGACACAGTAAATCAGACTTCAGTCAGGCTGTAGAGAAGGTAGAGAGCTATTTCAAACAATCAGATAATGAAAAACTACCCAGACTTTCCAAGTTTCTTATCCTACCTGTCAATAAAGCCACTCTGTCCCTCTCCTACCTCCTAATGCACTACGCTGACATGATTTTACTTGACTGGTGCTACTCTAAAATGCAATGCAGAATGTCATTGTTAGTAAACAGACATTTTCGTTGAAAATCCTTTGTAGAAAACAATTGAATTTTTTTTGTCCTCCTCATTGCTCCTCATTCACTTCACCAGACTTTTTCTTGTCACAGATTTCTAGTTCTCTGCTGTTTCCTTCTGGCTTTTCATCATCTCTTCATCCTCTGCCCTCCCTCCGGCAGCTTCTCTGCATTCATCAGTGACCCTTTCCCCTCTCTGCCACCCCATGGTCCCCTATAGATGTTTCACATTATTTAAGAACCGCTATTATTTAAGAACTGCTCAATTTCCCACATATTCTTTATTTTAATGATTGAGCTGCAGTTTCCCTGAAAGAAATGTTTAAGACACCAAAATGGGAGAGCAATAAAAAAAATTCAGTGAGGTGAATTTGCTAATAGGAGACCACCATTCTCACCCATATTCTAACTTTTCTGAAAGAAAAGATCTTCCTTCTTTTCTGTCCACTTCCCGAACCCCTCTTCTCAGCTAAGAAGGTAAAGCAATATTAAGGAAAAGCACCATCCCCAGCCCTGTATCCAAGGAATGCCTCACTGTTAAGACATAGTAAACCTACAGAGAACTTGTACGAAGCTGCAGAGACAAGGCTCAATGGCCCTGAGTAACACTTCAGGGATGTGCTCTTAATCTGATTCTAGTCCTTAATAGATGACTGGACAGAAGGATTGCCACAGGCAAGAGTCCTAATCCAAACAGGGACTTCCCTCCAAAAAAGAGCGCACACTGCTTTATTTTACGTGGTATCTATTTTAGCCACAGCACTCGTAGCATTTCCAGCATTTCTTTGTTTCTAAACCTTCTCATAAGACACTGTCTTAATTATTAACAGTATCTACCAGGGCCCAGCCCCAACCAATCTTTGAGGCTTGGTTACCATAACACCAAAGACTTGTGAGTCAAAGTGGATGGAGTTTATCCTGGAGCTGTTTCAGTGGCTCCCAACCTCAGTTGCTCATGAAGCAGGTGAGCAGCTGCCATTTACAGCCCAAGATATTAAGGTAAACTGGTATCAAGATTATGTCTTCCATATTATTTTTTTTAAAAAATGGGTAGAATAAAAGAGCCCCAGAAAACAATAACAGAGAAAAGAAAAAAAAAAGAAAACAGAAAAGATCTGTGGGTTTTCTGCCCCTCTAAACAAACTCCTTCCCAGATTGTGGAATTCAAGTAAGAGCGCACATCTTTTACATGGTCTATTTGTTTTTATGGCCAGTGGCTCTGTATGACTGCACAAGTGTGATTTCAGATCACACTGAACTTGTCCCTTGCCTCCTACTGAACCCGAGGGAGGGAGCATTGCCTCAACAATCATCCAGATCACCCTCGTTTACTTAATAAGGAGCAGAGTCTAGAATGTGATGTTGACTGCTAGTTATTCATGCTCTTCGTGTTAGTTACTACTGCAATTATTTCTCAGTGTCCTGTTTCCAATGAAGAAGGAATCCTACAGGAATCAGTATCCAAAAATGGATTTACTACTTCATATTACGAAATCTGTCTACGGGAGAAAAACACTTCACAAGAAAAAACCACCCGTATAACACTCCAGCTAACAGAGAAATGGAATGCTTTAACAGAACTGCAAAACCATTTATAAGTTATCCTGGGAGAAAAAGATTAGAAAACCTTCACCATAAACTTCCTACTGACTTTCAGACTTGCACAGTGTGCAGAAATTCCCTCACAATTCCACCCTAGGATATATGCAAACCTTCATGTTACCAAATTATGGATACCTAGATTCGAAAAAAGCGGAATAGGAGATAAGAGTCCAATACAAATAGCAAAAAATATTATATGTAAGTAGTTCAACATTATGCCATCAAGAATGTGCAATCTCTGTGCAACACGGAATATGGGAAAAAGGACAAATGACAACCACACAGCAAGACTGCTCGAGGGGGGAAAAAAAAAACCACAAACACAAAAAACCCTTACAAATACAAACTATCTAATCAAATACATTTCACTTTTGCAGGTACAGCCTGCAGAAGGTTTGGATTATCAACCCATAATGGATTCATGCCCCTTTCCCTTTCCAGTACAAGACACACAAGAAGAATTGAATCCTTATCAATCGGAGATTAATTTCCCTTCCCCTTTGCAGTAAAAGATGCACAACAGGAATTGGAGCCTGATCAACAGACTAGCAAAAACTGACAGCCACCCGCGGGCACAAGACAGAAGCATTATGCATATCATGGAAAGAAATAAAAAAAAAAAAAAGAGTGTATTTCTCTATCATAAAAACTCTATCCTAAAACAAGGCTTGTTTATTCGTTCCCTGTTGATTAGAGTGATTATTAAGAGGTTATACAATAAAAGATAGTTAAGATAATAAACGTAACCATTTCATTTTTTCACTAGGATTCCAGCAAGGACTGTATTTATTTTCAAGAAACAAGAGGTAAGTGATGCTGCCGTGCACTACTGTGCACTGTGCAGGGCTCTGCTAAGATTTCTAGGCATAAAGAAACAGAGGCTTTCCTGGGAGGATTCTTGGTCACATTTGTTTAGTTCGATGAATAACATTAAAACTCCAGATGAAGGGGTTTTTTGAGTCAAAAGAATGAATTCATGTATTTATATTATAATTAGTAATCTAACAGATTTGGCGTATGAAGAGTTGTGAGTTTTCAGCACCAGAGGATATCTTAAGACTCCTCAAGCATATACGTATTAACATAATTTCTGATCTTGAACCTTTGAGAAACCAGACTCTAGACTCAAAAGACTAAATCGGCAGCAACATAAAAACTTTGCTTTGTGAATCAAATTTACAGGGAAAATGGCCTAGTTGTTTGAATCAATCACAGCACGCAAATTCTTATCCATAAAGTCTTTGTCTTGATCCAGACATCATGACATACAAATAAAACACCATATATGAAAAAGGTTTACAAAACTTAATACAATGAAATCAAGTGAGTAATCTAGGTCAGCTATATTTATTGACTCAATATACCCTTGTCAGCATGACTAAGCTTTGTCTACATCAGATCAAACACACGATTTGTTTCAACTGCAACTAAAATGGGAGAAAAAAAAAAAAAGACAAATGGTGAATAAAATAATAAAAACCAGCAGAAAATCCAGCAAGCAGATCACAAATTAAACACTCCACGTACAAGGAGGGTATGGTAAAGTAATTACAAAAGATTTCATCAACAACTGTTGAGGAATCCTTGCATAAATTAATATTTGGAATTGCCTATGTCATAAAGCAGTGCCTGAAAACCTCCCTTTGCTATCCACCCATTCTGAGACCATGTAATAGGCCATGTATGTTACAAAAGTACTTCTAATGCATTTAACCTAAAAGTACCTAAGTTACCCAAAAAAATTAACCTACAAAATGTGTGATTTACCCACTCAAGCTTGGAATTCCGCAAACAGTTCAGAATGCGTTTAACTTCAAGTGCTTGCTGGTGGGTTTGAAGAGAGTGAAAACACATTTCTAATTTAAGTAAATACAAAATATTACAGAAACAGAGCCTTAATGGAAAAGAGTGACCAGCAGGTCAAAGGAGGTGATTCTTCCCCTCTACTCCACTCTTGTGAGACTCCACCTGGAGTACTGTGTCCAGCTCTGAGACTCTCAGCGTGAGAAGAGCATGGACCTGTTGGAGAGGGTCCAGAGGTGATCACGAAGATGATTTGAAGGCTGGAACCCCTCTGCTGTGAGGACAGGCTGAGAGAGTTGAGGTTGTTCAGCCTGGCGAAGAGGCGGCTCCAAGGAAACCCTATAGCAGCCTTTCAGTACCTAAAGAGGGCCTACAGGAAAAGATGAAAAGGGACTTCTTACCAAGGTGTGTAGTGATAGGACAAGGGGCTAATGACTTTGAACGGAAATAGGGTAGATTTATGTTACATGTAAGGAAGAAACTTTTTCCTGTGAGAGTGGTGAGACATAGGAACAGGTTGCCAAGAGAAGCTGCAGATGCTCCATCCATGGAAGTGTTCAAGGCCAGGTTGGATACACTTTGAGCAACTCAATCTAGTGGGAGGTGTCCCTCTCTATGGCAGGGGGGTTGGAACTAGATGATCTTTAAGGTCCCTTCCAACCCAACCCATTCTATGAAATTGGAAAAAAAAAATTCTATTAATCATGCAAAATGTTGGCAAGAAGATATTTTGTGTGTGGAGCTTCCTGCTAATTGTGTTTGGGACAGAGGACTGGAAAACACCTCCTAGGTCCATCTAGTTCCCTGTCTCTCATATCCCATCATGTAATCCTGTTTCTGAATGTACTGGATCCTGTAGTAAAAATATTGAGGTGGTTTTTTTTAACATCACTTTTCTGGTTGGAAAGTTTCCTATAGACCTTTGTGGCTCAACCTGTTAAAAACACGCCTCATTTCCAGCTTAAATGTATTCATGGCCAATGTACCCCATTTGTTCTTCTGCCAATGCTGTCCTTTAGCTTAAATAGCTGTTTTCTTCCTCTGTGATGTTTATGTCCTGAAGTATTTATAGAAAACAATCATACTCCTTCACAGTCTTAATTTCACTTAGTTAAACAAGCCAAACTCTTCTTGTCTGACAAGTTTGAAAGGATTCACTGAAATATACACAAATAAAAGAATAGAAGCAAGGGTAACGAAAAAAAAAAGCTAGCATCACACTATAAATGTTTCCACATGTTTAAACAAATAGCAGCCACATTTGTAACAGCTTTTTTTCCCCCTTTCTAAGGACTTTCACACAGACTGCAAGAGCTGTTAGTTCTAGCCCTAGGGAAAGATTAATGGAGAACTCAACTTTAACCACAAGATGACTTATACCCTTTTGTGTGTAGATACTACAGCAAAGAGCTTTGTACATTTTCGCAGATAAAATATAGAGCCTCAAATACAGGTTAGAAGCTTCTAAAATCTTGTAGAGAATTTATAGAATCTGTTCTTGGGCATAATGAGACAGAGGCCTAAATATCATTTATCTACAAAGAGAAAATACGTTTCTGTAAAGTACAACCACACCGGTGGTGCAACACTGCAAAGCCCAAGGAGAGGAACCACCCGGTGGATGGTTCATGTTGAGATAGCCTCTTCTGCTTGTCTCTCGTCAGTTCTGCTCTCTAGACTGGGACAGCGATGGGAGCTCTGTCTCTTTTTCTTCAGTTTTCATCCTTTTTCTACAGGCCATGAAGTGCAGGTGACCCAGAAGTTGCTACTTGGGAGTAAGTCCTCCACAAAACGGACTTGTTCCTACTCTATTCTACTATCTGAGGTGTATAAATCCACTTTGTATTTTAGGACTACTTTGGAAATAAATTTCTAGTGTTTTCCCATTGGTTTTAAGGAAATTAAACCACCGCTTAGTTACACAGCTCCCTGTGATGATTCAGCAGCTAAATTCAAAAGCAGACCAAATTTCTGCTGCAATACTCTGAAATCCCCTTCTCACAACTCCTTGTGCAAAAAGAGCAATTTGGAAGTTCAGTCTCTGTCACTGACCTGACCTTCCCCCGTGCACAGTGAGGGGTTTCTCTCTACCTAGAAACTTATCATCCAGCACATCATTAGAGCTTTTAACATGAAAAAATATATAGCCTCAAGCTATTCTAGCTAAAGAACACTCAGGTGGCTTTTCAATTCACCAGATAGCTTTAATATCAGCTATATAAGTGGACAGAGTGTGTAATCTTATTCAACAGCAGTTAAAAGGGGGTGGAAAAAAAAATATCCATGGTCTAGCAATGGAATCTATTAGCCTCGGAGTCATCTTCAAAGTGATGTGAGATGCAACAGGTAGAGCAGCCCCGCTGTAGGCAGCCAGCAGGGCTAGTGGTGCCTCTGCAGCCAGCGTAATCCAAAATACACTTCTGTTTAAAAAGATTTTGAAATAACTCGTCAGTGGAAATGATTTTTAAGAGGCTGTATATTTTTTACGATGCACTTTAGTGCATCCTTTTAAATATAAACAGGTACGCATTTAGGGGGAGGAAAGAGGTCTCTGGGATCTGGCAGCAGTTCCATGGATTTCTGCAGCAAACAGCAAGGGTCACTTTCTCCTGACGAGAAAACCAAACTTTTAATGTTTCGTGGCCTTGGCGCTGCCCGTATCTGGGTATTTACTGCTTGCTTTCTTCATCAAGTTAAATTAATAAACCACACACCAGTAATTGGATGTTAAGTAAACTAGAACCGTCAGTTAATCATAATGTCCAGAAACGCAAAACTCAGCGGTGAGGCGAGAGCTGAGAGAAGAAATGAAGAAGGAAAGCTGAGCTGGGGACGTGGCTGTGTTACAGGAATTGGAGAACCGCTGCTATTTCAGATGCTGCAATTTTCTGGTTTATTGTCAAGCAGCAGGAAAAAAAGAAATGGGAGAGACAAAAATGCTGCCCTGTTTTTGAATGTTTCTTCATACGTGGTTTTATTTTTTTTAATAAATGATTTCTTAACTTCGTATGTTGGCATAAAACACACAACGGACAACCTAGTTGCTGCTTCTCCTACTTGTAGCAAGTTTAAGCACTCTTCTTAAAATTGAAAGAGTGGTAACAAAAAAAAAATTAAAAAAAAAGACATTCTTATCTATCCTTCACTGGATTTAAATTAAAAAAAAGCACTTGGAGTGACTTTGGGGGAAAATATTTAAGAAATGCCTTCAAGAATTTATTTTATGATAACAATAATTGAAGCACTACTTTCACAGGGAAGATTTAAGATTAAATATGCTCTCTAAAGCATAAAACAAATACATATAACTAATCATATGTGAGTTTGACATCTCTTTCTTTGTAGCATTTTTTTTTTAATGAACTTGATGTTGTGGTGCAGTATGTTGGAAGCAGACGCTTGCACATACATACTGACAAATAGTCCTGATAAAGCTAAAATTAATACCAAATTTCAGCAAAGGTTTAAGTTGAAAAAAAAGTAGGAGCCTTCCAGCATCAAGTAAGATTCAGGAGAACGCTGTTAGATACCTGGCAAATACGAGAAAACAATAAATATTCCTGGATTTTAGAGATTTTCTTAGGCTTGGCTATCTACTATACCTGGCTGCTTGTTTAAAAATCTGGGATCCTCCTAAAAGATTAAAGAATTTCAACCTGCCTTCACCGAGAATAAGTGAAAGACAAATCGGTGTTCCACTGTTGACCTGTCCTTTGCCAAGTAAGGAAGGACTTTTGTGTCCCAGACATCTGGTGCCAGTAAATGTTTACGGGCCACCACACCGGCCATCATCATCTAGAAAGTGTACACCAGAGACACTCAGTTCAAGCCATGCAAGTACATTTTTGCAGTTACTGAGGAAGCAAGGTGTTGATCAAAGCTGTTTCTGGAAAAGCCACACTAACAACAAGGATTACAATTTGCCACATAAAAACATCATTTGAACTTTAAAAGGAAAAAAAACACCACACCAATCAAATTTAAGATCAGCTCTTACATGCTACAGGCATGGAACAATTTATGAAGGCTTAAAGGAGAGCACTTCTACAGATATTTGTAACATTGAACTAAATAGGCAGTTTTGTTCTTTCTTGATGAACTATTACTCAAATCAAGATGCACTCACTGAGCAGCATTTCAAGCTCAAGGTCAACTCTTGCTGCATTCTATTTTTATATATATATATATTATGAGAAACATGTTCTGGGATCCAGATTGCTACCTTGGTCCCAAAGGTCTGCTATTTCCCAAGCTTTCCATAAAGAGAGCAGATCTGAAAAACAAGATACCTCACAGCCTTCTTCCAACAGCTAACTCAACCAAACATATGGAATGACTTGTCAAAATAATATTTAGAGAAATAGGTTATCAGGGGCCTCAGGTCCACTCCATATGGTCTAAAGTTCTCCATCCTCCTGATCATATCAGGCTACTTTTCCCACTTTGTTCTATAAAGGGATACAGTCCTTAACAAAAGTAGAGTTGTTCAGGTCACAGAAATTCTGAAGCAAATAAGATTTCATTTATGTATTTAGAGTAATAGAAAATAAAAAAGCAGGGCCAAAGCACTCACACAGCAGAGCTCAGAATTCAAAAAAAAATTTTTCTATTAAAAGCAAGAATTTTTCTTCCTCTTTATAACACAGAATGTCTTCTAAAATAAAGTGCAGCTTTCCCTTTGCAGCCTTTGTGATTATCAATCTTTAGTAATTTCATATTACAAGGTTGCCTCAGACCTCAGCAGGGAGAAGAATGCACATTGCTGTATTTCCTCTGTAG
This sequence comes from Baryphthengus martii, assembly GCA_013396935.1. Classification (NCBI taxonomy): domain Eukaryota; kingdom Metazoa; phylum Chordata; class Aves; order Coraciiformes; family Momotidae; genus Baryphthengus; species Baryphthengus martii. The sequence continues at coordinate 213,921 of VWZK01015534.1, read as the reverse complement.
CAAGAACAAAACAACACCGAAAGCAAAGAATGTTCCAAAAGAGCAAACAATAACCCAGCTAAAGAAAGTCTACAAACTTATGCATTCAAAAATAATTCCACAGATGGATAAGCATTTAATTTTCTGAAGTGAGAATAAACTAGCATCTCTTTTCCCTGGAAGATGGAATAGCTTTTTGTATCTGCCTATTTATACACACTACATAAATGCATGCTCAGAGAATGCTGCAAGTACTGTAAAAAGAAATCTAAGGGGAAGTTATTACTCAAGGCTCTTTGTTAGTATTGCTGCAGTATGGGTAGTGTCAGCATTGTTAAAAATAAATTGTTAGTTGTACCTTACTTGGCTGGTACAAACGCTGTTTGCATTAATGTGCTTATGATTTCCTATCTGCTGCTCCCAGATAAGAGAGGGATTTAAGAGTATGATGTCTTTTCGATCTTGCATTGACTTGTCCCTTCTCAGAAAAGGGCTGGGTCACTTTTCTCAGCTGCATGGATGGGAAACAGCCTCTCCTGCATATGACGAGGACTCGGTGCTTTGATAGTGAAAAACAGAAGTTTATTTCCACAGAGAGCTCTTGTCTCCTAGCTCTTCCAAAACTTTGCATTTTGTGCTGCTTCTTATTTGAAATTTCTATCATCATAACATGTCACTAGGATGTCACAACAAAATTATGGTTAATAAGGAAAATTAGGGGAAAATGAAAGAGAAAATAAGAAAATGGTACAATAGAAAATGTACCTTTGTCTAAGACGTGAATTCTTTTGAGATACAAGGGACATCTATTTAGTATTGTTTTAAAAAGAAATAAATTCACTCCTAGGTTTAGAAACATGCTCTCACTTTCCAAAATGTTCCTGGATTATCGGTTTGAAATTAATTGGCAATGTGTGATTAGGTTGAACACAACAACACTGTTTAGATTTGATCAACCTGTCTTGTTTAGATTTGCCCCCAAAATAACAGTTAACAATAGGATTCAGCCATCTGAATGGTAATGCTCTGTGTTAGTACAGAACTAGAAAATGTCAGAGCAACTAAAGTAGTAAGAAAACGTTGCAGGATCCACTTGACAACAAACTAGTCACTTTTGCTCATACACCTACAATCTCTTAAAACTACTTACGCAGAATGAAGAAGTATGAATCACTTATACACACACACAAAATGCATTTTGATATGGATTAAAAACATACCAAGCAGCTCAAATAAAACTGCAAGCCAGGATGGGAAGGGCTGGCTGCAGCTAGCCCCTGGAACCTGAATTCTGTAGGGGATGCCCATCAGCCTACAACACTGAGCCAGCTTTGCCTTGTTCTGCTTTCTGACTTCTGCCCAGCTTTTTGATTGTGGTATTAGTTCTGCAAACTCAGTGCACCCATATCTATCTTCTGTGAAAGAAAATACCAAATGAAGAAGTCTCATGTAATATCCAAAGGCAGTGCTGGCCTCCCTGCAGGCTATGGAAAATACCCTCTGGAGTGTCATGTAATTGATCTATCTCCTCTCCCCTCCTTTCTTTCAAGAGTAATTACAAAGAAAAGATGAAGGTGTGCCAGACCATTTGGCTATTTGGGAGCCAAAGAATTTTTACAGTGTAGACCGAATTTAAGACAATAAAATGTGTTACCTACTGAACCACAAAATCTCTAAGAAAACAGAAATACAAGCAGCTTTTCAGAATAAACCATAATCTCTCCCTTCTACTGCCTCCAAAGCCTGTAACCCCTAACAAAAAAACCCCGAGAAAAACAAAGTCTGCTGATACATAAAAATAAAAGTACAACTGGAGCATTTTTGACATTTCTCTATCACTCTTAAAAATAGTAATAATCTTGAGCTATTGAAGTTGCTGACAGGAAATAAAAATCAATGCATTTTCACTTAGTGCTTTCGAAAAAGAAAAGGATTACTTGGTATTTCAGCAAAAAGGCTTCACTACAGCTTTGTAACAGAGCCCACCACAACTTACAAATCAAGCTTTTCACGCTCAAGCATTTACTGCACCCCAGAACTTGATACTTGGAAGGGAACACAGGCAAGACTGCACTGACCAATGCGAAGTGGGTAGAGCAGTTACTGGTACCAGTACCATGCCCAGGCTAAATAACTGAATGTTCTGAGGTCCTACAAAGAGCTGCAACAAAGCTCTCAGGTGATATACACATAATGTAGGGACTTCAGACCTATCTATTGAGGATTTTATACATTTGATAAAATAGTTTATTTCACATAACATGGAAATGGAAATTGCCTTGGGATTATGTTTTCCTTGCTTATCACTTGGCCTCAATCCAGCAAGCAATGGTACACAAATCGAGGGAGGGGATGTTTGCTGATGATTTGGGGGTGAGGAGATGCTTGGGGTTTTTCTGCAGTGCTTCTTGTGGGGTTTTTTGTGTGTTTGTTTATTTATTTATTTTTTTTAATAACAAACTAAGAAAATCACATACTTCAGCTCGAACGTATACCCAAACCTCTGGAACCGGGGGCTTTTAAGTGTTTCTCTGCATTTCCTATATTTTGGCTGGTAACAAGTTTTAGGTTTGCAACCATGGGCAGAATAAGAATGATCAGGTTTCTGACAGACATTAAGAATCTTCTACAAATCATTTTAAACTACTTCAAGCTATCTTAGAAAGTAGAAAACGACTGAACCTCCTATTAATATAGGCAAGTTAGGCATAAAATTGTGTATTTTGCAGTGAATCACATAATTCATGATAATAGAAACAGTCAATGTAAAAGACAACAGGAAAAAAATAGGATCTTTCAAACAAATCTGTCTGTTACAAGAGAAATAAAGTCACCAAAAATGCTTTAAAACAAACATTTTAAAATACTGTTTAAATGTGGTTTCTGATTCCTCTCTATGCATACAAATGCATAAAATGTAAAGCACAAAGAGGGAAAGTGGAACAGCTAAAAAAGCTGATTTAATTCTGCGCAAAACCTTTAGTCCTACCACTAAAAAGCACAATTTATTACCACCAGAAAGCACAAGTAGAAAGTGCTCTTGAAAAATAATAACTGCTTCTACCAGTACACCAGAGACCTCAACAAAAGATGTAGGAACCAATATCTCCATTTTACATATGGTGAAAATGCAGAAGGACAAACATTTAGCTGCTGTAGCCTCATTTCAGTAAAGTCTGACCTGTTTGCCATGACCTCTTAACATTTTGGGCTATACTCAAATACAGGATGGAAAACTTGCTTTTTTCTTTCAAATCTCCAGCTGGAAGAAGATGATGCTCTACAATATCCGTGGGGATCTTGCAAGCACTGAAGCTGTTCCCCCTTCTCACATTCCCTTTGCAGGTCAGTTCTCAGCTGAAAGATTTGTTAATGTAATATGGCAATCTAAATTAAATTCTACTGCAAATTTTCAGACAGCGCTGGACAGTTATTCACAGCATCTCTAGTCAACAACAGACAGGATAGTGGAGGAAAAAAAAAAAGACAGTGTATTCTCCCAGGTTTTTCGTAGGCAGTGCCAGTATGAGAATGAAGCAGGCAATCTGCCTTTCTCAGAGTTATTGTTTCAAGCTGCCTGCAGATTCTGGCACATATCATCACACCAATTTCACTGAGATTCAGCTATTACAAGCATTACAAATTAATGTCTAAACCATAGATCATGGCATATGTTAAGACCATTCAAACAGCAGGTTAGAATCTAGTGTTAAAAATCTGCTTTCCTGCTCCTCAATCTCTACAGTAATTTTCTGCTATATCTTTCTCTTGTACTTTTAAAAACAAAAAAAAACAAAACAAGTTGAAACACTGCAGAACCTGGATTCAGTTGGTGTGTAATTCTGCTGTTAAGTGAGCACTTGGACTCACTGCCCGCCCTGCCCTGAGACTGAGCTGGCAAAGGAGCCCAGGGCAGGAGGCTCTGCTGTTCTCAAGCCCCTGAAGTGAGTCCCTCCAAGATCCAAACCAGCAGCATTTCTTTGTCTTCTCACTTTTCTCATTAAAAAAAAGACACATTCCACGTCATACGCTCAAAACCAACTCCCGTCTGCTATTTACTCCCACAGGGCAGTTGGAAGAGTATAAACCTCAGTTGGAACAGGGGCCAGTGCTACCAAAAGGCCAGTGTCGGGGCCTAGAGTGCACCAGCAGGTTCTGCAGCCTTTTCCTTTCTCCTAGGTATCACTGTCTATAGTGAAGGTCACCTCTGTTATCGTGCAGCTGTACAACTTGGGATCAGGGTGCTGGGTAAATGACTAATTTGCGAGAGCTGTGTAAGAAAGAGCTGTGAGAAATCTCATCCTGGTCCTCCACCTATTGACAGAGGAGCTGCACTTAACCTCAGGACCTTGGTCCTTGCCTGAGCTATGTTGTAGGTATGCCTGCACCTTACTGACTTGATCTCCGGGCTTCAGGTTGGACTACAGATTTGTCTGGTGATGACTGGACTCTTGGGCATATCCCTTCTTCAGACAGGGTAGGACTGTGTCCCTTGTCAGGGAGGACCTTGCTGCTGCCTTGCTGTCAACCTCAGCTCCTGACTTTCCTCTTGCAGGGGTACCAGCTTGTCCTGGCTGCTCCCTGACAGGCAGCATTCAAACACCAGACTCAGGATTTGAAACTTCCATGCACTAGTGAGGCAGCTTGTGTATTTCTTAAGATCTGACATCTCATTTACTTATTGCTGAGATGTAGAACTATCTGTAACCACTTGGATTAGAAGCTCTAAAAATTCATGATGAAAGGAAATACAGCACCATTAACACACATAAAAATAAGGACCTGGCCCCTGAAAAAGCCCAAGCCTGACCCTTGATGGCCAATAGCAAGTGGTATCTCTTGCCTCAAAGAGCATTCTTCTGAAAACTACGAATGAAAATGATTGGACTCAAAGTTGTTAAATTTAAATTTATTTTCCAGTTTATGTCCATCATTGTGATCAACGATAGACTACAAACCAAAAGGATTAAACAAGATCCTGGGTAAACTGCTGGTGCTTTGCTTATCTTTTGAGTGTATGACTGTCAACAGCTGGCTGAGCGCACTGGGTGGAACTGGCTAGGTGGGCAGGGCTACTGGCACACCGCTGGTGAACTACAGGTACTAGTGACACTAGATGCTGCAAAGATAATTGATATTAGGGAAGTCTCCTGGGTAGGAATTCAGTTTTTCCATTTGCACATAAAAATGGTTTACGAAGACGTAACTTAGGATGAGTTTGTTTTTCCCTAATCACTTGATTGCCACAACCAAAAGTTGGAACTGGGACAAGAGTACTTAAAGAGCTTAAATGACAGATGTCATCCCATTTCTGAGAGGATGTTAAGGGATAGTCGAGAAGGGATATGACTTCCTCTTTAGAAAGAACGAAAAAAATAAATTGAATTTTTTCTCTGTAACATTTCTGAATCACAGTTTCCCATTTGTCTGTGGTGGCAGATTCCTGTATTTCCCAGAGGAAAATACATTTTTCCTTGAGGAAGTAGAAACAACAGAGAAAGTGAATCAAAATGCTTTGATTCTTTCAGTTCTTTCAAGGACCACATTCTAAAGAAGCAACTTGATGAATTCATCAACACAGCTGCCCTTTCCCGGGGGTCTTGTACCTACATATGTATCGGCATGGTGGGATTATGTTCCCTAGGCCATCAGAAAGAAAAAGGACACATTAAATACATTCCCAGTTCATACATCACTCTGACATAACTTTGAAGACTTGATTCAGTGATCCATCAAAAAAAAAAAAAACAACAAACAAGTATTCCTTCGAAAGGAGGAATATTAACACGAATTTGACCTAGGTGGTCTCCAGCCCTCTCCAGACATTCTTCTGCCCAGCGAGTTATTCTTTTGTTCACTGAGTTCACACTGAGCTCTCTCACTGAACACATACATCTATACACCTGTATAGATTTAGATATCTTTAGAGTGAGTTGATTTTTCTAGATCAAAGACTAAGAAAACCAGAGGGTAAGCAACACCCAGAATGCTTGGGAGGCATAGAATGAGCCACCAAGTTTCATAAAAACTCCTCCCCTTCAAGAATATCCCTAGTTTGGGAGGAAAAGTATTTTCAAAAGGCACATTATTAACTTGCTAACTTTTATAATGAGGGCTAGAATCATCGACTCTGCTCACAACATTAGAGGAAAGGCATCTAAAAATGAAAGGGCACGTTCAACAAAGAACAAATATATGTTACTATTTGATGATCAGCTTCAGGTTAAACCTGTCTGCTTTGAGACTGGAGATTAATAGTGATAGCTTCTTTTAATGACTGTAAAAATGCCACTGTGCCTGCCAATAACAACTTGAGCAATGAACAGGTTGCTATAGAATGTATTGTTTATGCACCACTGACTGCAATCTCTACACAGAAAATTTAATAGACCCTTTCTTTCCCCTCTCAGCAAGCATATACGGTTGGGGATTTCAAACTGCATTATTCCTTATGACCTGACTTATTTATCATGTCAATCATAGTAATGATGTGTCAAAATTATCACAATTCTGAAGCTTTCCCTTTATCATCCTTTTGAGAGCGTTCTTTCTCAGCATTTTAAGTACATATGACAGAAGAGACATTAGAGACATAGATTTCATGCATGGCTCGAAAAAACACAGGGTTAAATAGCTCCTCCTAGAGCCAAAGCATCACAGAATAACTTCTTCCATTTTTCTAATTTAGCTCTTGCAACAGCAGCTAGACACACAGCTTCAACTGCAATTAAGGAGAAAAGATGGGGAATAAAACTGCACAGAGTCAATTGTCAAAGGTCAAATTAAGATGCTGGAATTTGTAGGTCCTGACCCATCTAACGCACGCACTTGGCCTTCTGATACCACCAGTCAGATTTAAAATTACAACTTGAGCAATTAGTAAGACTGAAAAATTAGACAAGCAGGTTACTTATTGGCAAAATTGTCCTTCCCTGTCTAAACAAAAAGCCTTGTCAAGGACTCCAGTTAGGAAAAGGAAAATAATGTAGATGGAGGGGTTTAGATCTTGCCGAACAGAGGTTTCAGACAAGTGTGCATGCAAGGTCACAGCCAGGCTGGTGAAGGTGACTGTCTCAGCAGCTGAGGAGCAGTATCCCTCAGAGTAGGTTTCTGAACAGAATACCGGACTGCATCAACACCAGTTTATTGACTTCGAGAAATTAAAGGATGAGAAATAGTTAACCACAGGAGTTCTGTCAGAGGTACAACATATATTCTTTTGGTTCAATTTTCTAGAGCCTGAGGTCTGAAAGAGATGGAAGCCTCTTTGAAAGGGTCTGGACAGCATTCTAAATTTCATGTACCATAAGTTTCTCTCAGTCACAGAAGATTAATTCACCATTTATTCTGTAGGCTAGCAAGAACTCGGGAAGCAAGTAGTGTGTGCTGTCCTGGAGGAGAGAGACAGCAAAGCCCTAGTCCCTCTGGGGCCTGTAACTATGGCTGAAACCAGTTTTAAATGTAGTTACAGTCAAAAAGAGTTTTAACAAGTTTGAATGCACACCTAACATTGTTACATCCTGAAATATGGATTGTCTAACCAGCAGCCTGTGTTGCAGCATAATTTGTGCTACAATAGCTGTCTGAAGTGATACTAAACCCAAGGTAACTCTAGACAGGTTGAAAAATACCTGTCAAGTACAGTTCCGGCAGCATTGCCATGAAATCTCTTTGAAGTGTCTAACCCATGGATCAGCAAAAATATGTAGCTTAATAAAGACTAATAAAACAAAAACAGCTTGTTCTGTAGAAGCTCTGATGGAGCTGCAGAACACTTGCTGCTGAATTACAAGGGTGAGCATGTCTCAGGGGATGCTAAAATCAATAAAAGTGAAATGACATGGCCCTCACCAGGTAGAGTTAAGACAGACAGGTCCACAAAATGAACTGACAACAGCAGGCAAGAACTGCTTAGTTAGGAGAAATAAAGCTGTAGGAACAGCTACTCATTGGAAGGAGGTTTAAGTTAAGCATATAAGCTAATGCTATTTCAAAAATAAAGCAAACAACCCTAAGCAAGATCTCAAAAAAAAGAAAAAAACCCCTTTATTTCTAAAGAAGTTAAGATTTAGGTTGGAATAGAAGGAAGATTTCACAATGCAAAGGCATTCTCATGTTCCAGATTCACTGGACTTCTAAGCCTCAAGACTAATCCATCCTCATCTCAGTGAAACCAATTTCCTTAGGATGCTTCTTGGAATATTTGGAACTGTAAACTTACAAAGATAACCAATACAGACCTGACCTCCAACTTGCCTACCCATCTGGTTACTCACGTGCTAACAAAATGTTTACTGTAGCGTCAAGGATAGGAGAGGAATCCCTGGAACTACATTTTCAATCCTCAATGAAAACAAACAGATTTTCAAACCTGTACTCACAAAATAATATTCATTCTCACGTGCAGACACACACCCTTGTACAGAAACCAAGATTTGCTCTTTGTCTCTATACAGGTTCAGAATTCCACAATGAAGTAGAGGTATGAGGAGTCAGATCCTCAGCCAGAATATCTTGGTACTAATCCATTTAAATTCAAGAGACTAAATGATTTATGTTATATTACAATCTGGTGCATATCTATCTGTGAGTATAAACCCAGTCATGATAAAATCATCTCTTAAAGAAACGCTCACGTCCATCAGTGGAGGAACGGTTTGCCGAACGAGTAATACTGGACAAATGAGGTACAATCAGAACACTGTTTGAGAGGAAGCTGATGAGCACTAGGTCCTTGGCTGGAGTTTTCAGGCTAAAAGTCACAAGTGTCTACTTCACTAGAGTTTCCCAAGGGGAAATGCTGGTGAAGACCCACAAAAGTGGCCTGCTGCAGAAAAGGTCACCTTTGGAACGTGACTGTAGAATTGTTAAAGCCAGGACACGAGACCACAGGTTTTATCTTAAGGTATAAATACAACTTCTAATTAAAGTTCATGAGTTACATGAACTAAAAATGAAGTCAAAATAGAGTTTAAAAGGAGATCAATCTAGGCCTGACTATAGCAGTTATGTCTTTTCCTACGATTGAAAGACTGAGAATCACAGTTACACTAATGTTAACTGTATATATAAACTCCACATCTATTTATAAAACTACATTTCAGTGTACATATTCTACCATAATTTTGTCTCTAAGAATCTGGCTGAACAACTGCAAAAACTCATTTTAACCTCCTCCATGGCACCGCACAACCCCCTTCCTTCTTTCTTTTCTTTTGGAGATATTCACTAATTTGACAACAACCTTTAATATTCGTAAGGTAGTAACTGTAACTGTGATAGCACTAAGATCAATTTTCATTACTGGTGCCATGATTACCTTTCATTCATCCCCTGAGACAGCCCTTCTAAAGCGGAATTGTTTGCAAAACAAGTTCTATTATCGTACATTTGTGCTTTCTTGGTTAAAAAAAAAAAAAGAAGCTGGAGAGTTAGCTTCTAACAGACCTCAATCTTCTTTTGAAATTGATTTTTGTAAATGAAAACTGTAGTCTCGCTGCTTGAATACCTTAATCGAGAGCTGATAAAGTTGAAACATATATCTAAATCTACTTAAATAAAAGGTAATATCAGTCAAAGTCTCCGCAAGAATAGAATCTGTAGCATAAATTTCATCTAATTACTTTCCTGCCATTAGAGGGTCTTCAAATGCACTCTGGTGTCTCTTGTTTTGTTCATAAGACACATTCCCAATTAATTGGTCAAATACTGAAGTACTTTGGTGTTGTGCACACTGTACAATATCTCAGAGAAATATAATCACCTGCTAGATATAGAAGGTCAGATGAGATTACTCCATACTTTCATACAGCTTCAGAGGAAAAAACTGTCATCAAAAGAAATGCTTCAATACCCATGGAAACAACTCTGTGATACCTTCACCATTCAGCACTACAGCCATCTACAGATGGATTGAGCACAACGAAAGCAAGAGGCAGTGAGGGTGTCACATCAACCTCTCCCATTCTCACCCCAGCCCAAGCCCAAGGCATACTCTGGAACAGCACAGGGAATACACCTAAATGCCCGTGCTGGGTCTACAGGTGCATCACAGCAAGAGAAACTATTATTGTTGCTGTGTCCTTGTAGTGCTAGAAAGAGCAAATAAGCTCTGTCATACTTCTCCAGAATTTCAAAATAAAATATCCTCTCCATTAAGAGGTGATCGGACAACAAAAATGCCAAAGTATTTCACGAGATGAAAATAATATATGTAATTCATAAAGCCAGAAAAGCTTGATGTCTTCCTTAACACTGCATTGAGACTGAACTGGGTTTCATGGTGGTTTAAACAATATAAACCCACTTCAAAAAAAAAAAGATAACATCATCTTGAGTGACTTAAAATCTACAAAAGTGAAGAAATTAGCCAATCCGATTGTACGGATCATTTCTCAACGTTCCATTTAGCTTTTAATTACCCAACAGACTGTAATAGCTGCTTTGGAGCTATTACACTCCATCGTGTCAATTTGGCTGATACAAATGCACAGCACAAAGTCCTCAAGCTAAAAATCATTATGAATTTATTGTTGAAAAAGATTGTTGGGCATGTGCAATAGCTTGATTTTGAACTTCTATGGTTTACAATTTCTCTTTTTTTATAAATAGCTAGAGTAATTAGATGCCGTTATGGAGCTATTCAAAACCTTTCAGTTTTGAGATCCAAAGCATTTCTTGAGTTATAGAACTGTAAAAATTCAGTTAAATTGGCAAAGTTCTGTTTGCAGTCTGTCACAGTCTCATATTTTCTCTTTACTTCTATACAAAAATCTATTCAAGTAATATTTTTACATAATGTTCCATGAGCTAAAACACCAGAAAATATTTTAGAAAGTAAATGCAAGAAATCTTTGAAAATATCAGTTCTGCACTAGAAGCTACAAAAGATCAAGAAATAGATGCATGTAGAGAGGAATAAAACTCAAAGCACTAAGTAGCACACCTAGCCTTGCCTGGACACAAAAAGGGAAAAGAAAAAAGATTGAAGAACATGAGAATGAAGAGATAAATGAAGCTTCATGTAAATCACAAGCCTAAAATAACAAGGAAATAGTATTGGTGGGATGGGTAGAAAATGAGCAATTAAATAGTTTATGGATTTGAGAGAAAGCAAGTTGTAGCTAGGTGAGCTATTTTCTCAGTTGTGCTCCCCAAATCATGGAAATTCCAGCTCAAAGCACAGAATAGACTCAATCTAGAATGAAGTCTTGTCAAGGACACCGAGCAGGACTTCACAGAGTAACAGTTCATCAAACAAAATGAAACAGACTGTCACTGTCTCAAAGATCCTGCAGTGCAAGCGTAAAACAGACGTCCCCCTCCCAAAGATGATACAGTCAAACAAGAAAGCAGAAGGAAATTATTCAACTCTATTTGACAGCACATTACATTGCTGGATCATGCTCAATGTTTCTCATAGGCATCCCAGCACAGAAACACTTCCAGAAGGCGTTGGGTAGTACTAATGAGGCAGATTTACAGGATTAGTTGTTTTTTTCCTTGAGTATAAGTCAGGAGCTGCACAGGAATTAGCACCAGTGGGACTCTTTGAAGACAGGACAAGAAGGTACCAGGCTGGCAAATGGCTGACCAGAGCCAGGAGCTGATCTCTCCTGGTACCTCCAGGATGGGAAAGGTCATAAACCACCTCAAAAATTAGAACAAGAGGGAGTCAAACTGTGGGACACAAAACATCAGTGTAATCACCAAAGCAACAGCCAAGAGCAGCTTTCTGAAGATTTCAGGGGAAAAGAATGCATTGCAGTAATTGAAATATGAGTTGTTAGGTGTTCCAACAAGAGTTTTAGCTTTATTGGAAAGGCTATATCATCACAAGACTATGAAAAGTAAGAGGAATTTGTAAATAATAGACACCACTTACACATGAGGAATCTAGAAAGATGACGATAAGTAATTTCTAGGCAATTACATTCTTTGGGACACGTAGCATGTTTTCACTCTCTGGGGAATCAGAAAAGAATGAGAGGAAGAGGTGTGGCAGGATCTGTAAGAACTGCTGCAGGAAGATAAATCTGAGTTTTCAAAAGCAGTTGACAAATATTTGATAAATATCAAAGAGATTAAGAGGAAGGGCAAAAAAGATACCCCAAGAAAGCTGAAATAAGCCTAAGGTGGAAGTTCTCTGACAGCACTATTAGATTGATAAGAAATCAGCAAGGGTGATGTCAAAGAAGCAGAAGTGGTCAAGATTTCAAGGAAGATATGTACTAAAGAATCAAAAGAGATTACCACTCCTTTTGTTATTTGAACTAGTGTTAAGGACCAATAGCAAAAAGCAAAAGATCAGCTAAAACGAGCCTCTGTACTATCAACTTTTAAACAAAATTAATACAATTAAATACCTTGGATAAACTGCGTACTTGCAAAACTCCCCTTTATTAGTTCAATATTTGAGTATTATGAAAACCAAGAGGTTTAGAGAAGAGAGGTATAGAAAGCAAGTCCTTGGAAAGAGTTGAAACACAGGACTTCAATATCGAAATATATGCAAACACAACTAGCAAACAAAGCATCAAAGGCGAACCATGACAGAGAGAAACCTAGTGAAATACTTTCCTTATCCAACATACAAATTACTACTATGAAAAAATAAGGCATCAAAAGTTAGCATCATTAAAATAAAAGGCTATAGGAATGAAAAGTGACTTGATAATATGTAGGCATGTTACTAGCAAAGTCAGATCAGCAGCAAACAGAGAATGCCTTTGTAGGCAGAGAATAATTTGGGTGTCTGCAGCTCTGCTTGAAAATTATTTTTTTAATCTGAGGCTTCTATCAAACGCTCTTCTTGGAGAGTGAAGTAACACCACAGTATGATAGTCTCTTTGCGTTTTGTCTTTAAAAATGTGAGAAAAGCTAATCCTGCAATTCTGCACGTTGTTTGCTGAACACAGACACAAAGTACCGCACGCTTCACAGAAACCTGCTGATGCAGCACAGTGCCAAAGAGCCAGGCATATAGCTGTGTGGTGTTTCCTACCACACAAAAAGAAAGAGTTTCTTCACTGCTACTTTCAGGAAAAAAAAACAAAACCAAAAACACCCCACAAACAAAAAACCACGAAAACGCACACCCACAAAAAACCCATTCTTGAACAGTTTTTCAGCTGTTGAAAAAAATTAGTTTTCACCAGTCTTAGTTCAGTTCCAAAGAAATTTTGCCTCCCAGCTTATGTAGGTATAATACAAAGTTTAGGATGTACATCTGAGAGGTATCTAGAACTAGCGCGTTCAGCTCTGGGGCCCCCAACAGGAGGAGGGCATCGATTGAGCCCAAAGGAGGGCCATAAAAATAAACAAAGGGCTGGAGCATCTCTGCTAGGAGGACAGACTGAGAAATTTGGGGTTGTTCAACCCGGAGAAGCAAAAGCTGTGGGGAGACCTTCATGTGGCTTTTCAGTACTTAAAGAGGGCCTACAAGAAAGCTGGAGTGGGACTTTTCGCAAGGGCATGTAGCGATAAGATAAGGGGCAACGGCTTTAAACTGAAAAAGGGTAATTTAGATTAGATGTAAGCAAGAAGTTCTGTGACGGGGGTGAGGTACTGGAATAGGTTGCCCAGAGAAGTAGCAGCTGTTTCATCCCTGGAAATGTTCAATGCCAGGATGGATGGGGCATTTTCGGGCATCCCTGCTCACGGCAGGGGAGTTGGAACTAGATGATCTTTAAGGTCCCTTCCAACCTAAACCATTGTGTGTCTCTATGAGAAAAGAGTAAGTCTAAATTCTACCTGTTATTACCAGTAAATATGAAGGAATAAGAAAAAGTAAAATTACGTCTCAAGGTAAGAATCAGAACTTTGATAATCATGCACTGAAATGTGCACAACTCAATACAGTGGAGAAATATACTTGGTGAGATAGTCAAAGCCTCATTATGCTGAATAGAGATGTGTTTCGAGTAACAAATCCAACAAGCAACATTTCTTTAAGCCTTTACACTCTTCAGGTGAAAGTTAATTTAAAAAGGTCACTGTCAACACAGAAAAACGTGTCTTTACTCAAGAATGGTTCTGGAATGTTTAGCTCTCATCATCTAAAATACAGCTTGGGCAGCCTGTTTTAGCAATTAAACCACACTTTTTTTTCTTTCTTTCACAGAAGTATGAAACAATACGCTTCTCATCGTTGTTACAACCCAGCATCTGTCACCTGATGCTCTCAGAGTTGCCACTGTACTGACGTGTATACGAAATTTTCTCCCTGAGGTGCTCAGAAGAGAAAGAGTCTCACACATTACTAGTCTCAGTATCAAACTGAAGCCACAATTTTGAACTGACGTACCCTGGAAGGAAAGCGAATCTGCTTCTCACTCTCACAACCACCTCAAGTCACTGTTTCAACCTGTTAACTTTGTGGGTTTGGTTAGCAGTCATAAATGCCTAACATTTTTTTCCTGGATTAACACTTCTACAAATACCCTAAACATTATGTTATTTTAATTTTAGCTGTAACAAAAAAATAAAGATTTATGTTTGTAGACTTCTTCGGTACATACATTAATTTTAAAAAGGCCTAGTTCAACTCTTTAAAATACTGTGAAGCATAAAAGAACATGTTTCAGAAACTCTTGATTTAAATAAAGCCTTTTAATACTAATGGCAAAGGCATAACAAATCCTACCAGTATCCATCTAACTGACTTGTTGAAAATATAACAAAAGCACAGGTAAACTAAGAAATGCAGACTTTTTTTTTTTCAGAATGATGATATTTAGGGATCCAGGAAATACCATTCAAGATTGAATAGAAAATGGCACCGCATAATATAAGTTTAATTGTATTTTCCGCAAGATTACTCGCTCTAGCATTAATGTTAATCAGTACATATTATGCAGCTAGTTAGAAGTCCACATGAAAGTGCAGGGAGATGCAGAATCCTTTTTTCATCTCACCCCTTAAACAACTGCGCAATTTGTTATGAAACAGATCTCTAAAAATAGAATCACAAAAGTACCTGTACCGTACAGAAGATAAAGTATTTCCTACATATAATCTTGTAGCATAATTAGGGCAATTCTGGATTACAAGTGATACACAAAGCACACAATAAATAACGCACATAATTTTTAGATTAGCATTGCTGACAGCATTTAACTTTAGCACTGCTGCAAGACTTTGATCTAACATCAATATAACTGACTGCAGCCCTTTTGCTTAATTGCCATCTATAGAAGAATCTAATTAGACCAAGAAATATTAAAATAGTTTTAATGGCGAACATAAAGCTTCATAAAAACAATCACTGCTGGTTCAAGGACACAATCAATATCCTTTAGTTTGAAAAATATTGTGGTTACAATTATAACTAGACTGGTGTTCAATCCATCCTCTCTCCTTTTTCATAAAAAATCAGTATCTTGAAGAATGCTCCTATGGCTCTACATGCACTGTAATTTTTCACTCTTTCTCTAAATCTCAGAAAATGTGCTGTAGATGGCCCCAGGAGCAAACACAGCAAAGATGAAGTAAAACTCGAAAAGAAGCTGTCTAGTTTAATCTATGAATGTTCACAGCAAGGGCTTCGTGTAGAAATTTGTAATCAGGATTTCCACAAATGATGGTGGCAAGGTTTCATTGGAACTGGTGTTCTTGTCATCTGCACAGCCTGTCACAGCAACCTGCAAGCATTTGCTGCTTCTCTGATTTGAGAATCCCCGAGCATTATGCTTCTCCCCGGTGCCCAAGCACACACACTACATCTTTCCGTTTAGAAACCACCCCGGCTTAATGGCCACGCATTTGTTATGCTCTGCAGGGAGAAGAGCAATATATACTCAACAAGCTTCTGTAGTTTCAAAATGCTAACCAAAAACCTACCAAACGAAATCTGTCCAGGATACAAGTTAGCGTGTCAATTAGGAGCAAACTCTTCGCATCGGTGATGGGTAGGTGAGGGACCAGGGGAACGCCTGGGAAGGAACACCCGTTGTCAGAGCTTCTAACAAAGACGACTTCACTCTAGGTGAGCAAACAGCATAGAGACTATGGGTCTTGTTTCTTAAGCACCTTCATGGAATAAAAATACCTCGGAAGTAGGAAAACAAAAGGAGTCCTCCAGCTACCCCTTTGCTCTAATCTTCAATGTAATTTGCATACTAGTGTTTCAATGTAGTTAGCTTTGCAAGAAACGGGGTGGAATTTTCATAGAAATTTCCGGTAGTTCAGGACGCTTCAGCATATCCACTGAATGGCAAAGGCTCATATATATAAAAACAAACCAACCAACCACAAAATAAAGTGACCTGCACTTATCCACAGTCACCTAACAGAATCGCATCCTGATGCCGATTCTTATCCGTGGTACTTGAAAAGAAATATATGCATAGCTTCCAAAATTACCTTTCCTTGGGATCGTCAGACCTCAAACACATCTAGTTCCACAACATTCTGTATTAAAAAGCAACTCCAACACAGATAATCAAGCTAAACTGGTACAAGAAAGAAAAGAATCAGTTCCTTGTTGTCCTCCTTACAACAAGCAAATCCTTCAGGCAGTTTTCAGCCTAGTTTTCAGTGATGTTTTCTCACCTTTTATTCTTTCTGTTCTCTTATTTGCCTGGTGTGCAGCCTGTGTATGAACAAGTTCAGAAGCATCACCTCTTAAAGCACACTCACCACAGGGGACTATTTGCACATTTTTATCTAGAGCATCATCTATCTCACTGTTATGCTTCAAAGTTTGAATTAATGATGATTAGCACCAGATTATCATCATTCTAAACCCTAAGGGATTCTCAGTGATGATGGGGAACCAACACAACCGAGGCACCCACAGCTCTCAGTATGTGCCCTTCCAGATCACTTGGTCTGGGATCAACACAGAAAAGACAGAGAGACCTCTTGCCCAAAAGGTTTAATATTAACACTGCTATCATGTGATACATTGCAACTTCATTATCACGAATAATTTGGAGCTTGAACAGTAATCATTACCTTCTCCGCATTTCTTAAACAATTAAAAAAAAAAATCGCTAGCAAATCAAAATGCAAACACTTCAATAGCACACCGAAATTGTTCTTCCCCAATAATTTATTCGTATTTGGCAATTTCTCAGAATCACAGAATGTTAGGGGCTGGAAGGGGTCTCGAAAGATCGAGTCCAAGCCCCCCCGCCAGAGCAGGATCATCCAGGGCAGGCCACACAGGAGCACATCCAGGCGGGTTTTGAATGTCTCCAGAGAAGGAGACTCCACCACCTCTCTGGGCAGCCTGGGCCAGTGCTCAGACTTAGGCTGATGAGCATAGGAAGAATAGGAGCGTGGAGGACAGAGATAGGTTTTACATCAACAAATCCCATTGACATTAATGGGAGCTGTACCCATAAAAACTCTGGTCACTGATGCTTTTCTTTACTTATTAGGTAATTTCCAGAATTTTGTTCTTCTAGTTTATGTTCTTAGCCCTAGAATTTCAAATGTAGTGTTTAGATTCTGCTTCATTGTGTGCTAGCTGCTTCTTGGAAGTAAACAGTACTGTGATGAGCTTAGAAACATCTATTTCTCCCATAATCGGTTGGTACCACTCACTTCAGTCTAGAAACGGAAGGGGGAAAAAAAACCAAACACACCACAACATTGCAAAAAACCAGCCAATTCAAATATTTCCTGAAAATACAGCTATCCGACTACACATTCTCATTACTGGCAAAATACTAAGGGAAGAGTAAGACTCTATGTCATCAAAAATAGCTGTTCCCATCTTGAAAAGCAAGAGACTAAGATCCGTACGTACACTACTGCATTCTGGTAAGGGGAAATTAAGCAAGACTTGTCTTTTCTTCTCTCTCTCTAGAATCAAGATAAGTTGTTCAGCGATCTTGTGGATAGCACGCTGGACTTGGTATTCACAGTTGACTGTCCATAATAAAATACGTCGTCTGCGATGAAATCTGTGAACACCATTCATTTTTCACTTCATTTATTTATACCCAGATCAAGTCACAATCACTGCTGATAATCATCCTTCAACAGACCAGTGCAGATCAATTTTGATCTAAGTGCTTCTGCCTTACTTCATTATACCATTGTCCCCTAAAGATGACAGATACTGAGGTATTTTAATAGAAATTATTTGACATAGCTGTTAAAAATTCTGTAAAATAATTATCCTTGTGTTGTATAGAGGAGTCAATTTTGTTAAGGAAAAAGAGCGTGGGACTGGAAATTACAAAATGTGGTTTCTAACCTTGTTTCTGCCCCTGATTCTAACTAAGTGATCTTAGGCTAATCACCTTTATCTTTCTGTGCATCAGTTTCCTCATTTTGATATTGGAATTAATGGCATGCACCCTGCTAAAGACTTTTGAGGAATACTGATGAAAAACTTTAGATATGAATCAGGCCTTATTATTAATAATAGTAAATTGCTTTGGGATCTTTGAATGATAAGTGCTATTTAAATTCAAAGAAAATATTAGTACTTTAATTGCTTCATCTTTCAGGTCTGCTCCAGTTTTACTTACTCACACAGTGGAAGGTAAATTGAACTCAAATTACTTCATAGCAGATACACAAAGTTGTAAGCGGGAAAAAAAAAAAAGTATTAAACCCCTTACATTATTACTTTTGCAGCTTCCAAGGCTTTATAACCTCTATTTTGTAGTGCTGAAGATTTCACATGGCAAACATCCAAATGTTATGCTGCTCTTGAGATATACAGCATTAATGGATTCTTCTCCACAAGCACCAAAATCCCCAAATTTCATCAATAGTCAAAATTCAAACCTTCCTTTTACGCAACGGTCTATCAAAGTCATTACAATTGTGATGAAACTGCTATTGTTTTGAAATGATATACTGAATAAATGTCACTATCAAGTAGTTTTTCTGAGTGAGTGAGTGAGGAACAGAGCCATAGTCTATTAATATATTGCCATTGATTTATTCACTAATGTGCCCTATATTTTCATCTGCAAAAGCCTTTGTAAAATCCAGTGTCTATTAGTGCAATTATCCACCACAACTACTCTACAGGGTACAGCTCATTATGTTTCTTTTTTTTCTTTTTCTTTCCTTATTTTTTTAAACTTTTTTTTTTGTGCTGGATGCTGCCAATATCATCCGGGCTACAGGAGAGCAGACTTGAGCAGACTGAGAGTAATAAGAGAACAAAACACGGCGCTCGCTTCGGTCTGCTCCAAACAGGAGCTTCACCCACTACCTTCAGAACAAACTGCAGAGAAAACAACTGTAAACTGGTATTATCTTCTCAACAGTAGCCAGTGATAAAGACATGACTGACGAAAAACTGAAAAGCAAGAAAGTTCTACTTAAGCACAAGAAATGTTTATTTTTTTGTTGTTGTTGTTGTTAGTAAAAACACTGGAAAAGGTTGTCCAGAGAGGCTGAGGACTCTCCATCTTTGCAGAGGATCAAAACCACAACTGGACTCGGTCCTGAGCAACCTGCTCCAGAGGAAATGGTTTAGCAGAGGGTTGGACTCCAGAGGAGCTTTCCAGCTCCATCGGTCCAGTGATTCCATGATTATTAACTCCTCTCAAATCACCAGGTTGTTGATGTGTGACCTAGACTCACTACTGGAAATTAAACAGAGCAGCTGCACACACTTAGAAACCTGACTGGTGATAAGAATACATCCTCTTATAGAGCATTGCAGAGAAAAAATTATATTTTTCCTGTTCACACATCCTCCACCTGAGAAGTAAAGCATAAATACGGTTCCTTTTAGCCATACTAATTTCAGCAAGACAATGACAGACTTAATTACTAATCAGTTTGCCTCAGAAATTATCAGACTAAAGGTAAAGTGCTGCATCAGTCACACAGTTTAATACAGCCAGAACCAAAAGCTTTTGTATTTCAGAAATAGCTCTTCTCCTCAAATTTATTTAGGCAGAGCCTGTTGCCTTTTTTACAATATTCCCTTCCAGGAACATTATTTCTTGATTATAACCCAGATTCTTCTTCATTATAACCCAGATTCCAGGCTGACAACACGAAGAGGAAACCTCACGGGTTGCCTGAGTCTCTCAATTATTGAAGAATCTCTGCCCGCCCCAGTGTCACGTTCAGACAGTTTGTCTTCGTGCTTCTCAGGAGCAATGAGAACTCCACGGGAAAACAGTAACACGTGTTTGTTTTGTTTAATAACAAAACAAATCAATTAGATGAGCAGTGATGGCCTTGGCCCCTGGCTCTTCTGAAGAGCTTCTGGGGAATTCACAGGTGGCATTTATAGCCTAAAGGAAAACTCCTCCAGGAGGTAGGTATCCAAACAAGTAGCCTAATTTTCAGTAGTATTAGCTTCTCAATGAGGAAGAACGAATAACCGAGCAGAGAAATTTGGATATAAGAAACTTCCCCTCTCACTCATCAAAAAAATAGTAGTTAAGCCCCTTTTTGTCATTTATCAAAACTGTAACTCCAGACTAAGCAACTGTCGTATCTGTTCCGTCTAACTTTTGCATTTCAATGGAAATAATTTTGGAGTTCAGGACTTGTATCTATATTTATTTATCCTAGTTTAAGGTGCTGCTCCAAGAAAACCAGCAAATCAAATAAAGCTAGTGTACTGCTGGGCGATTGAACTATATGTCCTACACAAGATCTTAAGTATTGCTAAAATCCATTTCATTTCCAAAAACAAATTTTAAAACAACACTGCATATGTGAAAAAGAATTAATGATTTCCAGCATCTAGTTTCCCGTATAGAAGGATATGGGCAAAAGTGCATTATTTAAAAAACAAAAGGCCTATGTTCCAGCCATAGTCAGGCACTATAAATATTTCAGCTACTTTTATAATTGGATTCATTTAAAATACTATCTACTCGCAAAACATTGCATTCTAAATGTATTGTGCAGAATAACTACCATTTGTTTTGGTCACATCAAAATATCAGTCAAAAAGCCATTAGGGTTTTTTATTTTTGGCTGTGGTGCTGTAAAACACCATCTTCTCCCCGAGACAAAAAAAAAAAAATAAAAATGATGTTGTAGAACATATAATTCATCCTGCCCCTGGATAAAATGACTGCTATGAAACAACTCAAAAACTTCCACCACAGAGATAAAACAATCTATGTTATCGCAAGAAAATCCAAGTTCCTTGACAGCACCATATCTAAACCCTGTGGTTAAATCTCAAATAGTATCTTGAATAGTGATTTTTCTTCATCCTCCTAAGAAAGAAACAAATTATGCAATATTATAAATCTGAGATTCCCAGTAAGAAAAAAAGGTTTGTCACCTATACTTTGAAAGCTTGTACTTTAAAGTCTGATTAAGTATCTCAGGAGTTGTCCACCCAATTTGCCCGGGTTCTGCGACAAGGACAATGCCATGATAGATACAGCTCTCATGAAATAGCTCTAAACATACCAGAAGTGTGCAATAAAAAAGGCTTTTCCTTTGAATTCTTGGCTTTTATGGATTAAACAAAAAAATCTTAACGTGGATTTTTATCCTGTTCTACTTCAGTGTATATTTCTAAGTTGCATTGAATATTTTTCTATAAGAAGTTAGCATTGAGGGACACTGGCATGCTGAGGATCTCTATGAAATGGGATATTCCGTGGTGGTTTCTTTTTGTTTGTTTGGTTTTTCAACTCCCATTGACTTCAAATCAGAGGTCTGAATGCTGTGGATTGCAACATCACAAAAAGCAAAGTCAAAAGTTCGCAATTCTTAACAGATGCTTCCAGAAGAAAGGGTTCGTTTTGAAGAAGGCAAAAGCGTTAACATCCTCTGCACATTTCTTAACTTTTAGATGTTATCAACCAGGAACGTGAGAAGCCAGAACGCAGAGTAACCTCATAGGATTAACCAAAATATTGGCAACAGGGGCAAAACTGCGAACTCCCTAACACTTCTTTATCCAAACACAAATACAGACAACTCATTTTCTGATGAGATGAGCCCAGTACTAGCATCAGCTTTCATATGTGTCAGCTCTGCCTTTTTAGCACTTTTAGACTTGTTTCAATGACAGGTGTATCTTTCACCATTTCCACTCTTGAAAGCAATGCAGAATTAAGTTAAACGTGATGGTAAGCAGCATTATTCACAGCATCAGCTTTTTAACGTGTTCAGAATGTCAGCTTTCAGGAAACAGCTAAAAAGCTTTTTCACCTTAGCTCAGAAAGAGAAGAAAACTACTTATGGAGTTTAGGTAATTTTTCAGAACTAAAACTGTGGCAGATTGTTTCCTGGTGTGACTTCTTTCTGGGATCCAGTAGCCTCGCTTCAGTTTGTGCTTGTCTGACACATCGAGACCTAACGAGAACGGGCTTATTTTTCCACCATTAGTTGTTACAATCCTCCCATTCACCTGCCGATCCCCAGAAACAGCCTCTCTGTTGCTATTACACAAGCCCTGGCTGATTGGTGGCACACTCTCTCTCCCAGCATTTTGCAAAATAGCCTTTGTCTGCTGTGACCACCCTGCTGCCCTAAACAGCTGCTAGAAAATTATCAAAATGGGCTAATTATTACTCCAACCAAGAAACATTCATCCACCAGGAATAAGAAATCGCACCCGTATTGCCAGCCCCAAAGTACGCAAGGAAAATTACGTTCATTAAAAGTCTCTTCTTAATGACATCCTTACGATCAAAAGGCTCAGGGATGATTGACCTTGGTGTCCAGGATTAAGCCAGCATTATTTTTCTTGATTACCAGCAGCAGAAGAGTGGGGAAATTATAAAGCCATTGAGAGGATTAATACAGCCCTGATCTCTCTCTCCTGGCTCTTTATCTCAAGCGATTAAAGTTCTATAGGGAAAAAAAAAAAAAAAGTCATGTAGCATACGCCTGCTGCCATGGAGAGATACACTATCAGCTCCATGCATCAGCTCCCCGTGACAGCCAGGGCAAAGGTTAATTATGCATTCTGTATATAGTTTTAATCACTTTAATCAGATCACCACCCTGCTCCATCTCAGGCTATAACTTTCTAAAAGCAAGAGAAGCGCTTCAAGCACGGCGATGTTTGTTTTAAACAAGGGGAGGGGGAGGAAGAGGAGGAAACATGCTTCATTAACCACAGATAAAAAAAGACAGTGCAAAACCTACTGACCAAACAAGAGGACTAAGCCTGAGCATTTATGTGAACAGAGGCAGAATGGCACCGAGCGGTCAAACAGAGGACATAAGGTCCTTCTCCAATTTAGAGATAAACCCAGATAGCTTTCTGAGCCTCTGGAACAAAACACGTTCCCAACACACAATCTTCACGCTTCTCTCCACCTTTGTCTCCACTTTCAGAGCCTTACTCTGGCAGAGGCAAAGAAAAACAAGTGGAATAATTGCACAGCAACAGGAAAAGATGCACTAAAAGAGATGGAACTGAGTGGCTGGAAATCGCAGGAGTCAGAGCTCTCTAGTCTGACATGGGAACAAAGGACCGCTCCTTTTAAAACTTCTGCTGTGATTATTATAAGCTCCATTCAGCGCTTTGTGCTTACATCTTATGCAGACAAATCTCTCACTTATGAGCATTTGGTTTGAGGAAAAAAAAAAAAAAGAGTTGAATCGGGCTCTGTTGTTTTTTTTTTTTAATTAAAGAATACTGGCCCTTGGGACGAAGGGAGGAAGTGCCATCCTTAGAATGAAGTGGGAGAGAGAAGTCTGCCTTTGTTCCCTTTGGAGCATACAGAGACATTGTTATATCCTATTTAAATATTTCCAAAATGGGAGGCGTGAGGAGAGCATTCAGACTTCCCACCAGCAGCCAATATTTATTAAAACATAAAAAATGTCTAATATGAATGGGTTCTAACTTAACAATATGCTCTCTAAACCAAACTTACCCTCATTACAAGGCTCCTTCACATCACCAGACACCAGTTTAATACAAGGCCACACATTTCCTGCCAGATACTTTACTTCTATATCAGTAAGCAGAACACCAACAATATCATTCAGCTCCAAATAAGCTACTTGTTACAAAAACATCCGAAATATTTGGCAATTCTTGTGGACTCGAAGCTTCCGCAGTGCTTTACTGAGCAGGGAGAACACTTAGAATTAATCTATTTCCCTTTACTTCACCGCAGCCCATCAATTCTTCTCTATGTAATGTTTTGGATATATCTGACTATTAACAGGGGACTTCAAAAGTGTGTAAAGATAATTTATTAATTTTGTTTTTAAATCCAGCCATCTGGAGCTATGAACATATTTAGCAAATTACATAATAAGACCAGTATCTAACAAAATCCTCCCACGTCTGCCCTGAGAGCTCCATCATCCAATAAATCAACTCATCCTTAATCCTAAGGCTGTCATATTCTGTTGGTGCAGCTTTATCCCAGGTGCATGGGAATGCCAGCATTTTAATTCCTTTTCCCCACTCCCTCTCGCTATACATTTTACCTGGAAAAATAGCTGGTATGATCCAAACCACCACCAACAAAATCTCACATGTTGTGGGGGTCAGGAAACAGGAAGGAGGAAGATACACCAGAGAAATTTTCTTGTGCCTATTTCTAAAGACAGTTTTAAATCTCTGACCTCAAACCTTCATTGAAATATCTTGCTCTGGAAGTGGTCTCTACATCTTCCTGTGCACCGATCGAGAATGGTTTTTTTCTGACAGTTTCTGAGCATTCAGATACCAAAGGTAGCATAAATATAGCCCATGCCTTATCATTGGCTGAAAACAGGTACCCAAGAAGAGCAGACAGCCTTTTAGCAGCATGTATTTTTCTACAGAAGAAGTTGTCACAGTTATGAGGCGGGAAGTTCTGGTCAGTTTTAGAGTAGAGTTCTTCACCTGCGTATTTCTGAAGTCAAAAACCTCAACCGACTGGCAGTGAAATATTTAAAAGTCACTTTTCTGACATTTGTTGATAAAACAAAACATTCAACTTTCCAAAGAAATCTGTACGATGAGAGCATTGGTCATGTCTAACGTATAGATGAGTTTATCTCCAGAATCTGAGGGAGCTGACAGAAAGATCAAAGGATACTTTGAGGCTTCTGTCAAAACTGGAGTTAATAAGGGCAGGGTCAATTCCAAATGTCACCACGTCTTTATGCAACAAGCACTACGGCAGTTCTAACAAAAATGCTCCCAGCTCAAAGACCTCGCAAGTTGATAGTATCAGTATCAGAAAAATTGCTTCAGAGTTTAGCAAGTAATGAAACACCTTTCAAAAGCAACTTAAAAGAAGGAGAGGTAATAGCAGGGAAAACAACTCCGTTGCTTGGGAAAGATCCTGTTTTCAATAAGTAAAACAAATGGCAAAACAAAACAAACCTTATTGCACAGAGAATGACCTTTAAGTGAGTCTAACCTCAGTTCAGCGTAAAGGAAATTAAAGTCTGTGGTACCGATGCAGACACGGTCAAGTGCATCTTGTGCTGGCAGCAAGAATTCCCATTGCTGCTTTTCTTCTGACCTTTTGCATCTAGTAGGAGAAGAGAGGAAAGAAGGGATACCATCTGGATTTCCCGTAGACAAGATGTCTTTTAACATACATCATGACCCAGCTAGTAAATAAAGGAACTTTGTGATAGTTGTGGCAAGCAAAAACCTGTACTGCTAACACTGTTTCACCAGGTGAGGTGTAACCCTGAATATACTTCCCGTTCTCAATATAATCTGCTCATTGTCTCCAGCAGAAATCAGATTTAACATTTACTTGCCCTTTGGTTACTAGAGGAACAGACTGACTGCAGACCGTCTTTGTTCCCAAGCAGCCTGTTTGTTTCTCTAAGAAGCTTGCTCTTGATGTGATATTTGTCCAAAATGCTGTCTGTCCATCAGCACAGGAGAGGAATGTATCTCTAGCAGAAGATCAGACCCCTACCTTCCACCAGTTCCATCACCTACTGCAATTTACTCTCTTCCCTGAAATACGTGCTCTAGACATTTCCTGATCTCACAACAAGCATATTCCTCCACACCCCAGTTTGTGTGAAACACTATAATGGCCAATTAGCTCACACAGATCCTTTCCATTAATAATTTCAAAATCCTGTGAGATGATAGTTATGAAGAGGGAGAGGAATTTTTGGGATGTTTTCAAGCTAGTTGCTATCAGTAACAATTACAGTTCAACAACAAAGAAACACACAATGGATATATCCCTAGAGAAATGGATTTTTTTCAAAATAAGATTCCTCAGACACTATTTCTTATATTAAGAACCTGCACGGAAGACTGCTAGCGGAACACGAACCGCCTTCTTCACAGAAGAACTCCACTGCCACATGTTTATCTGAACGGTGCAACATCTAACAGGGACTTTGGAGGACACTAAAATAAGGTTACTACAGCCACAGAACCACTGACTCTTTTCTCACAGTAAGTCTGTGATACCTACATGATGCTGTTGACAAATACATGGGGACCCTGATGCTGCACAAGTGGTCCAAGAACACAGCACATCCCTATTGCAGATGCCGAATTGGGTTGTAGCCTGAAACTTGCTCAGTCTTTCAACTACGTCCAGAAATCTCTGCCCAGTTAGACCTCAGGTTGCACAGGAAGTCGATAACACAGCTCGTCAAGAGCACTTAAAGCCTCAGATGAGTTTAAAATAATTTTATTTAAACTGCCTTGTCCATTCTTGCAGATAAGAGTATACCTTTGTTTTGGAACTCCTCTTTTCCCCTGTGATTTGTTGTTCTTTCCAGCCTCCTAAGCACAAAAGTCTTCTCCGTGGGACATGTTTGTGCAAGCCTAGAGATACGTCCATGGCCTAATCTTCACATTTTCAGTGCTCTACACAGCATTCTGCGGACGTAACAAATTCCCAGCTTTAAACAAGCGCTCTGTTACAATTTGT
Organism: Baryphthengus martii; assembly: GCA_013396935.1. Classification (NCBI taxonomy): domain Eukaryota; kingdom Metazoa; phylum Chordata; class Aves; order Coraciiformes; family Momotidae; genus Baryphthengus; species Baryphthengus martii. Next base: position 187,165 of record VWZK01015534.1, on the reverse strand, counting down.
GAAGCTGTGCAAGCAAACCCAGCACTGATTATCATCTGTCCTGTCGCACTCTCTAAGCTTATACAGCTGGAGGAAAGCAAGCTGTCATTTCTTCTACTACAGAAATACCTGACTCTTCAGAATATCACACTCTTTAGAAGTCATTTCACCCCTTCCTGCCTTGCACTGGGCTGGCTTTGACAACCTGAACATCTCCAAAGACTCGTTCTTGCAAAACTTAATACTTGCTAATCTAGGCAGACTAGGAAGCAAAAGGCAAATAATCTAAGTAGTTATTTCTTGTCTTTGAAGATGGTGTTTGTGGAGGATTCTGCCAGAAACAACATAACCTAGCAACTCTAGCTAGCGTACAGTATTGAATTAAGGGAGTATTAACATTAAGGGTCCTTAGGAAGCATCTTCTCCCTCTCTCAAACATACCTACCATTATGGTATTTCTTAATTTAAAACTGAAACATAGCAGACAATATCAGTAACAATTACCTTTATGATAATACCATAACCCATTTTATTGCTCCAAAAGTCAAATGTATTTATGAAGTCGGCATAAATTATGATAGTATTAAACTAATTTATGTAATACTGTGTAAATCAAGAGACTGGTTTGGTCTTTATTCTAGTGTGCTCTATCAAACAAGATGTAATTTGTATTTGTACAGTGATTGTGCTTTTAGTTTATTTCATAACAACGTAAGTTTCAAAATATACTAAGCCATTAATTGAGTATTACCAACACTGTAAAATCGGCCTTTTGTAAAGTAAATGTGGATGAGGCATCCTTACCTCTTGCTGTTTACATAAAGTTCAAGTTTGTTAAGGAGACAGTTTTAATTTCATTTGACTGAAATTTTCATTTAATTAAAAAATATTTAATAAACACAGCGCTACCAAGAGACACACGCTATGTAGAAATGATACCATTTTTAAGACTCTGGTACATGGCACATTTTTCAGAATGAATGATTGGTGACAGGCTTGTTTATTCCTCATTAATAAAAAAATAGAGGTATCACTCCTGTTGGATATTACTAAGGTTTCTTGTTTACTTTTACTTCCAATTACTGTAATTGACCTATAACTCTCCAGAGGTCTGGGCATTTTTTCTGAACTTTGCACAGAATGCAGCAACAATCCTTCAGCATGGCAGCTAAATACATCAGGATTAACATTCTGCTAAATATTCCACCAGTAGAGTTGTAAGCTGGGGGTTTATGAGAGGTTTTATGAAATTTGTAGATTCTGACAGATCTAGGATGATATAAAGGGTAAGTAAAGGTCTGTCACAAATCTGTATTTATCTCTCTAAGCCGAAAATAAAAATCCTACCAAATCGGAAAGTCTGGCTTGAGAGAGAATTATGTAATAAGTGGGGTATATTTCTAGAGACTATTCTCATTTGAAGTCAAGCAAAATACCAATAAGTTAGTAGCAGGAAAACACCACCACAGCAAGATTAAACCGTTAGTTTGGTCATGCAGAGATGTTTTTTCCCTCCTTGCTTTCCAGAAAGGTTGTCATCATATGGGAACTTCAAAATTAATTCCTGGCTTCTAAAAATTGTAAAGTTTTTGTAGTCCCTAGACATAAGCACTTGATATACGCATTGAGAACTAACTGTAGATGAGACTCTGCCTTGAAAATCCAAACTCATTTTAAGCACAGGAAGGAAAAATACTCTCAGATAATAAAAATACTCTAGATCTTGCGTAGTACACTACAGAGTTGTCAGCTCACAGCCTCCGAAGCTCAACATGCAGTATTTGTGAAAGACTTGTTAACTACAAACGTCTTCCAAAACTGGCCTAGAAAATGTCTACATCGCACCCTGCAAATCCTTGGCAATTTAGTAGCTGCCTCAAATTGTTTTTCAAAGCAGATTTCTTCTTTTACATACGATGGAATAAACACAAACTCTTCTAATTCAGTAATCAGGACAGATAATTACATCCCCTTAATTGTTTTCTTTTTCCAGCTTAGGTTCATGTTGATAGGAGATGGTAAAATTAGTCCACGAGCCATCTGAAGTTTGCCGCTTGCTGATTAAAGCCATAATTGATTCAGAATGTTTTACAAATCAATCTCTGAATTACTTCAGGATCATGGTGGCAATACTGAAAAAAAAAAAAATTTACACACACACTCCCCTTGTGAATGAGAATCACCACAAATCCTTCAGGGCATAAACAACTTGGTTATGTTGTTTTCAAAATTTACTGTTTAATAAAATGAGAGCAAAATAAGAATTATTTACAACAGTAACCTGCTGTGACTTACAGGGGATTTGTATTCTTTCCTGAGCTTACTGTGTGATTTCTGAATGGATTGCATGTGATACGCTCTTGAAAAACCACAACGCCCAAATGAAAAAAAATGAAGAAACAAATCAAACAAACAAAAAAAAACCCAACGGAAAAGCCTGTCCACATCTCCTGCAAAGCTCATAAACCTGTGATCTATGACCTATGGGAAGCAACGCCTCCAGAGCCATACGTGTTTCTGTGATTCTATGCATTCCTTCCCTCAATCAGGATCTGCACTTCTCATTGAGATTTTATATTTCTTATCATGCAGTTTTGGTGACTTTGCACGTTTCCAGAGACTGCTACCCAGGATTCCTCTCTGAAAAAATGGATTTTAAAGTTCCCATGGTGATCGAGGATGAAAAGGAGAGATATCTTATATTTTTAAGGCCTCAAAAGGAACGACTCCGGCTCTTAAAGGCAAGTCCCTTCCTTTCATATTGCTGAATTTGGCAGAGGACAGAGTAAGTATAACACAACTTTGCTGCAAGCCTCTCTGCCTTCTGAATTGATCGTTCAATTCACTTCACCTTTACCTCCTTCTAACCACTATATTTAAAGATGTGGAGACCGCTTAAAACACACCGCTGTACCCTTAAAGAAAGAGAGCTTCTGTCATCTACTTCAAAAGCTCACATATTTCACAAAATGACCTATTCTTTACAACACACATACACACTCTATAACTGTGTGTCCCCCCCTTTCATAGCTATGTCTGAAAAACATAATAGGATGCTAAAATGAGCTAAATTGCAGAACCATTTGATTACAGGCCCGTGTTTTTCCAGAGACCATTTCTTCTGGAGTCAGAAGGGTCATTGGCACAGATGGGTGTGCTGGTTTGCTCTTTGTACTCATTCACAAAACCTTCTATAAATCATACAGCTTACGCTGCACCATAAAAGTTAAATTTACTTCTGAAAACGCTTACTAAAAGACACGACTGATAATTATCATCAGAAATACTACTTAGGTAAATCATATTCCCTTCTAATGAATATTTAAAAAATAGCACCCAGCTAAGGATAAGCATTTCTAACAAACCCAGTATCTTCAGCATTAGCACACAAATGAGTTTTGTACTTCCCGTTCCACTGGTATGCTGTGTCATGAAGCATGTGTAACACTGCATGAAGATACTAAGAAGTCATCAAGGTTGCTTCTGACATTCTGAAGTGAAACTACAAGTAGTACCTGATTCACACACAAATAAAACAGGCTAATTGGCTCCTCAAAACCCCATATTTAAGGATTGCAGTGCAGCTGACTTCACAAGCCGCCACTTTAAACGCACGGTCCCCTTTTCCGGAAAATAGCTTTATTGCTTTAAAAGTATCAAACCAGTTCTGAAAAGCAGCTGCCCTAAAGAAACTGTGCTTGCAAAGGTCTGCAGGAAAACAGCTTGGTCATTATTGTAATCTTCATAACTTTTATGTTTTAGATTTTACAACTTTGAAATATTTTGACAAAATTAAAAAACATCTCCTCTAGTTTGTGCAGTGAAAGAATGAACCAAGGAAAGCACCATGTACCAGCATCTGCTAGTCATAAAATCCTGATAAAGAGCGTTATTTCATCCCTGTCCTTTGTGAGGAGATACACTATAGTGTGTCATACTGTCACACTAATTAGAGGTCTGTCACTTCTTCCCTTACAAACACTTCTGAAAGCATCTGTAACAGTCTTGTAAAGAAAGATTTATCTGTGAAGTTTTAAAGTTACACTGCTTTTTCCACCATTAAGCCATGAAAAAATGCCCTCAAATAGCCCAGCTGACTATTTCTGTGGCTCTGGTAACGGCAAACTATTGACACCATTACAAGCCATGCTTAACCACCTCATGGTTGCTTTTTCCAGATAAATTCAGCGTGATACTCAAGAGACGAATTCAGCAATCACTACCAGGTCCAAAAAGGTCTGTCACATTCCATAATATTTCTCCTCGTTAGCCTATGAAGTGCAAATTGCCCTGTTCATCAATGAACATACCAGACTTGTCAGCCACAATTTAATCAAAGGCAGCCTCCTCCCCTCCTCACACCTAACACAACTCTTGGAGTTTGCTGACAACATGGCCAATAGAACTAGTATTTGAAGGATTCCAGGCCCTCAAAGGTATGTACCATACCAGTAATTGAAAAAAAAAAGCAACAACAACAAAGAAAATAAAATCTATATCCTATCCAAAAAGTGGCAACTGATAATTTTAACTCTATTAAGGCACTTTCAAGCTTAAACTGGCTGCCACATTTATTGTGCTTATATTTTGAGTTTAAATTTACATATTGTTCTGAGGGTGGAAAAATATCATCATATTCTAATTCATTGCTTCTTCCAACAGAAAAAAAATCCTCTTTAATTCCTCATGGGTATTGCCTATCTGCATTACAAGGTGGACCTTCTCTTTCCACAGTTAAAGGGAAGTTCTGAGCAACTGTTTAGATTACCTGTTCCCTAAAAATCACTCCTGCTGCACTGACAAGCAATAAGCCAACAAAAAATGTTATATATTTTTAGGGTAGTTCCTAAGCCAATATGGTTAAAAAAGTGTTATTGTAGTACAATAAGCAGAATTCTCTATCCAATTTCCCAAAGAACTATCCTTAAGTGAAATAGTACTAATTTAGATGGAGAATCAATATGCAACAATACCACTAACCTAACAATGACCATAGAAGTCAGGTAAGCAGAAACACTGTCTGAAGGGGGAAAAGCTCCTCAAATGATTAAACAAATTATTCCTGTCACACCAAAGGTAACAAACAATAATTGAAAAATATGGTTATATAAATCTTCACAATAAATCCCACGGTGTTTTACAGCTTAAGAGCAGATTAAATAGGTCGGCATGAACTTTGAGATCAATACAATAATAATATGTTCAAGTATAAGCAACGATATAAAATTCTTCTATTTGAAAGCATGAAATTGGTCCAAACATGATGAGTCTATAATCACAATATGCACAAGGAAACAATCCCTCGGGCTCTAAATTCACAAGCTATTTAGACATATGTGAAAGCTCTCTGCACTTGTATTAAAATATACATGTAAGCAAGCAGGGCTCAAAATGAAGACATTTATTTTTCAGTTCTCTGTTTGCATCTCAAGTTTCCATTTTAAATTATGGAACAAAAGGAACCTCAGATTTTTAAGGGAAAAAATAACAAAATAAATAAAGATTCCCACATAACCTTTGCTTTGTGAGCTAAAGTTCACCAAATGAAATTAAGTCACTCCACAGTAATTCCTGGCCTTGTTCCAGCGTGATGTGGAAAGGAACATTTGTCCTAATCACTTACAATTGGAAGAGAACAAGAAAAGATCACTGTTAATGACACGGCATCGCACGGCAGAGGGGACTCTGCAGAGCTATCGCTGCTCAGTGATGACAGCAATGGACCTGGGATGACATTCTGTGTAAGAGGAGTGAGATGCAGTTAAGTTCTCTGCACAGAGATATTTCCAGCCTAAAAGAAGGGCAGATATTTAGTTCCACCTCCTTTGATAAAATGGGTCCACCTCAATTATTTTGCTTCTTGGGGATTTTTGGCTGGTTGATTGATTGATTGGGGGGCACTGGATGAGCAAGAACCTCTTTTTATGCCATTAGCCCCAGCATACTCACTTTTCAGTTTCATAGGTTTTTATAGCTAGCTTTTACAGACTTGATTTAATATTCATAATCACCTTGAAAAGGCCATCTGCAATTTTAATCACTCACTACCAATTACTTTCATTAATAGCTATGGCAGCATCACTCACAGCAATGGGATAAATCCACACGGATAGCTGAAGGCAGCACTGGCTGCGTGGTTCCTTCCCCAGCATTTGCAGAAGACACAACATCGCCGGCTTTTGAAGCCTTCGCTGTCTTTATTAAGTCAAGTTTATAAGCACATGGCTTTGCAGAGCTGATTGAAATATAGTCCAGTTAGAGCAAATCAGCAAGTTTTTTCTTTTTATCCCTCTTTAGTGTGTAAGGAACAAATGGGGAATAAAAAACACCCCACCAGGCACAACTTCTCTTGTCTTTTCTCCTTCGTGCAACACACTGTTCACTGCAGTATTTTTCCCCCACACAACAGCAGTAAGCTATTTGTTCTCAGCTTGTAAACATATTTAACAGCAAACAGAACTGGACCAAAAAATGTAATAACAATTTTGCACAAACAGGGCATCAGAGACCAGGACATAGTGTGCACCTTCCTGGCTGTTGTACTCCATTTTTATCACAGAAAGCTTACAGTCCTTTAAAGATATACTGTTTAACAATGATGTTCTCCCAGATTACAGAGGTTGTCACTGTGTTCCCACATTCCGTAGTTAAAAATGGATCTATTCACCATAAAAAGGCAGAGATTTGGATTATGGATTCTTTTTAAGGGGCTTAAAATTGTACACAATAGTCTGCACGTGAAAAGAAATCAACATTTCTCTAACTTTACAGCACAGTCCGTAGGGGGGAAAAAAAGTGATAAATCAGAACTCTGAACTCTCCAATGTCTAAACATCACCTAGATGTAAATGACAATATGTGAAACTGAGTAGTATAAGAACGAAGGAAAATTAACATCCTGGATCAAGAGTTTACAGCTCCCACGGTACAACCAAGTGGACAAGAAATCAATGCAGCTTTTATGTCCATCAGGTGAAGCAACTCAGGTTACAGCCAAGACCGAGCTGCTCTAGTACAAATGTGGTAGGAAGGATCAATTATTATACAATAATTTAAAATTCAGAGCAAGCCCTTACTAAAAAAATCTAAAAATGTTTCCAATAGTAAACTTGGTTGAAATTGGAAGCAAAAACTTGTTAGTAAATTTACAATATATCCCTAGTTGGAGAGTATGTAAGTGACATTTATCTTGCCTACTGGACAAAACACTCACCCATCAACACAATTACCTCATCGTAATGTGTTTATACAAAGTAGAATATATAAAGTTTTACAGATGACCTTGAATCTTGCATATCCTGACTCTCCAATGCTTAGGTTGCAGTTGTAATTACTGGGGTTTTTTTTTCTTGTTTTGTTTTTTTAATACACAGGCTACTGTCTGCCCTTTTGGAATTACTTCGACAAATTACATCAATCTAGCAGAACAATGATAGAGACATGAGAGGTTCCTATCCTTACTCATTTTTCCTGTTTTGTGACAGTTTTAATTTCTTCTTAATATACATCTTTAATGTGAAGAGCTTTAAAAATGATAACACTCCAATAATCATGTTTGTGAAAGCCTGAGATGAAAATTGGCTTTTAGAAACACGCTGGGAGGGGGCAGGGGAGGCAGTTCTGCCACGCAGACCTTTAGCATGTACAACACAATCCTTAGGATACATTTAGGCTTTTGTAGAAACTGAGTAAGTGCAGAAGTTATTCTATTAAACACCTGGTCTGAGTATATTTCTTTTCTTTGTCTCTATTGTTTATAAGACATTTCAAGCTTACCTAATACAAAGATGGTTTAAAGAATTCTGTGACTTAGTTACTAACTTATTTTCTAAATTCAGAAGTGAGTCCTACTCCTATGAATGAAACACTTCTACAAGTTAGGAATTCCTACATGCTGCAAGTTTATCCACTTTACAAGAAATAAAATGCTCCTCATTATTAAGTAAGAGCTTTTTATCTTTTTTGCTCATGTTCACAGATCAGCCAGGACAACCTGTCTCGTTACAGAACACTATAAAGCTGTCACAGCCATATATCATATTAATGTTATTCTCTAAATGCCTTTTTCATAAAGTTGCATGTTTAAGCTAAACCTTGCTTCAGTAAGTTAGTTTCTTACTTCCTTTGTACAAATAAATAAATAAATAAATCGCTTTCAATAAGGTTTAAGCAACGTTAAATAAATGAAAATTGTACTTTAAATACATCCAACTGTATAAAGACGGGAAACAAAGCAAAAGATTTCAAATCAGCTACTTAGAATACTCCAGGAGTATAGCCTAGCAGAATGGGTCTCACAAGAGATCAAAAGGTAATGTTCCAAAGAAGTAAATTGATACGTGAGTCTCCAGTAGCTATTCCTTTTCAAGCTTCAGAATTATGATACTTATATAAACCAAACCACAAAGCCCTTTACAAATTGCTACACTTCTGTCTTCTCTGGAAGTTTTTAGAAAATGCAGTTTATCTTGGGCATACACGATAACAAAGAAATAAACAGCTCTAGGGAAAGGATTGTTCACGAGTTCTACAGCCCCGGAAAGCAGCCACTGCTGGATGTTGCTTGACTTAAATCTTTTTAGTTTTATTATTTCTGTTACTGTTATACGATTACTTATCTACACGCTAGATATTAATTTTTGTAGTACTCTCAGTATATATTGAATGTTTTTTTCAAAAATCTCAAAGGACTAAAACTTACAAGCATGGACAGAAACGACTACTCTCACACCGACAATTAGAACTAATCACAAGCACAAAGTATTTAAAGAAAATTAGTTCACCTCTCACTGGCATGAAATAGAAAAGAATGACTAAAGTAGAAATGCATTCAGGGTAGGATGTGGTTAAGTTGGAACTGGACTATACTATCAATTTTACAATTTTTGCCCATGAAAGATGATCCAATCTCGAGTAACCAACTTCAACTCTTTGTGTCTGATCAAAACAATGCTTATTTCAGCAGCTCCCTTTCATCTTACTCCACACCAGAATATTACTACAAGACTGACTGAAGAAAAACACTGATCAAAAATGATACATCCTTTGTAAATTTGGCAGTATTATTTAAAAAAAAAAAAAAAAAAAGTAGGTGAATCAGTGAGATTGAAAAGTCTGTCTGTTAAACTAGCAATACTTCTCTGTCCAGAAAAGTTTTCTGGCATTTCTCTTATGCTGGTCTTCCAACAAATCACCACAGTTTGTTCAAGCTGGCATTTTCCTGGATGGCACCTATAATTGATGTATGTCACATTTTATAAAATGATTGCAAGGTAAATTCAATTTTCTCTTTTCCTTGTTTGTGTCCTCTAAGAATCTCTTATCTCCACATATCAATTACAGAGCAGTGACAGAGATAGGATACAAATCACTCCGATGAATGTAATAGCAAAAGTGATTAGAGATAGGGAGAGATTAATTGCATGTGTCAGATATAAATAAAGGGTTTGGGAGACAACCCAGGATTTGGAGTGTGTGTGTGTGTGTGTATTCCAGATCTCTTACAGGCACAAACCCCCAAACCTTATAAGCTGACAAGTGTAACAAGAAGCTATGTTAAAACATTAGGTTTGATTATAGAAACCTTGGCATTTGCCACTTTTTCAGAGCAGTATGCATAATGTATGTACATATGTCAAAGCAATATAGCCATGAGTCCCCATAATAAGGTTATATTGTTGCATTGGGGAGAAAAGAAAGAAACTATTCTTTTCATAAACCATATATTTATTAGATTTGCTGCTGCAACGTGAGGCAAATTAAGTGCCAAATATTTAAATATGTTTCATGCTGATTTTGGCGGTTTAAATTCTGTTCAGTAGCAAAGACTAGGAAAAAAAAATCTTACAAAAAAAATTATTCCATTGCAAAAACTACTAGCAGAGGAGACACTAGTTGCTTGGGACAGAGGCTGCAGTAGATAGAAAAGTGTAGCATATGTTGCCACAACTATTATTGAAAATAGTCCAAAGAAAGAAGAAATTGGAGACTGACCAAGCTTTCTGCTATTTATCAGAAAGAGCACTGATAAGATATTTGGGTAAAGCCAAAGAAAAGCTCAAACTGCCACAGAGGTTTCTTGGCTCATTTCTATTACTCCTGCAGTTTAGCCATCTATCATTTTAACCACAGGTTTCCTGCTATACCACTACAGTTAAAAGTGAGGAACATTTTCTTTTAAGAAGAAAAAGGGTAGAAAATTACAGAATAAAAAAATCTGGCTGAAGCTTTAAAAAAAAAAACAACAAAAAACAAAACACAACTCAAACAACTAACAACAAAATCTGGAGTCCAAGAATGCTGATAAATCCTGAACATCGTCTGTTATTTCTTTGTAATGCCTACAAGATAATTCTACATTACAATACAGTATGCATTTTGCAGCAGATAATCGGGCAAACCATTATTGAGAATAATATGAAATGGAGAATATCAGCCTCCACTGAAATTCCTAACTCTGAATAGAGCTTAAAGGAACATTTGTTCCAACATATCAAAACCAAATCTTTAACACTAACTATATTTAGTCTTTTCTTATAACTATAACTTACTAAAATGCATTTGGCTTAAATAGATACATACATATATCTCAAAAACATGGTTATCTTGTACTTAATCTATTCTCCAAAAAAACAGGAGACAAAGATCCCCATTTAAAAATTCAAGTCTTAGTATTAGAGCAGATTGGAGCTACAACTGAACAAAAAGTATTAAGATAGGCAGTATTTTACCAGTGTATTAAAGCTGGCATTTACACAGTATTTATCCTTAAAGGTCAGTTTTAAATCCCGAACAATTTTTACAGTCTCCTTCAAATTATCTTTCTGGATAACAAGAAAACATTAAGTGATCATCAAAGTGAACAGCACACATTTACTCAGGAAACCACACCACACAACCACGGGAGTCTCCCTTCCTGGAAATTCTGCTTGACAAAAAGGAAAGCAAAGTGTATGTAGAAAATGAAAAAAAAAAATAATGTCATTATTGCAAAGTGTGACTCAAAATCAGTGCACAGAGGGCTGAGCTGTGCTACACTGGACTTCTCCAGTATTTGGTGAAAACCTCAGGCGATCATATACAATCATGGTAGCAAAATGCACTTTCATTTCATCCCATATTCCTTCTCCTTTCCCACTAAGGAAAAAAAAAAAGCAGCATAATTGAAGAACTAATTTCACCTCCACACCACTGACCCAGAGAGGCTCAGCGAAGTAAATTCCCTTGGCATGAACTAAAAACAGTTTGACAAGTTTATAGAGCTTGTGTGAATTTGACCTCGGAATAGAAATATCTATTCCCTGGGGTTCCAGGCCCATTCCTTTTTTTTTTTTTTTTTTAATGCCTACACCTGAAAGCTGGAACTAGCTATGAAAAATTCATGCAGCAGTATGCTTCCAACATATCCATGAATGATCCTCAACATCTGCTGACTTAAACTTTGATGGTTAATATGAAAAATTACGTTAGTGAAATGCTCTCTTCCAGAGAGGAAAATGTTTACTCAGAAACTTCTGAAAACTTATCTTCTTAACAAACCTGACAGAAGGATGTAAAAAAGTAATATTCTACCAAATATGTGGACAGGTAATACGGCTTTATTTCTCCCCATTTTCTTTCCTAACAAAGAATATTTCATTTTTATAGACACTGAAAGTGACCTAAAGAACTTGTATTATCATGAGACCCTTTCTTTATAAGAGGAACAGCAAAAAAAAATTTTCAGTGCAAAATCAGTACCTTGCAAGTCTGAAACAGCACACTCTCCTCCTGTAAAATTGATGTTTTGATACGTTACAATTGAAGAACAAAATAGGTGCCAACCACAGACAAACAGGGTCCGTTTAGTCTCATGTTAACATCTGCCCTAGCAGAGTAAAATTCTTCTTGGTCCAAATGAAAGAACAACACAACTTTGCATTTGAAATTAATTGCAACGCAACTAAGGAGTTAAATTTTCAGTCCCTAACTTTCCCCCACATGCTATTTTTCTTTTTTTTTTTTCTTTTAAGCATTGTCAATGCTCCAGGGAAAAATTTATCTTTGTTAAATGATAATTGGCTTTATTATCTTTTACTCTTCAGAAATGCTGGCTGGCAAGGTTTTTAAAATTTTCATCAATCTTGTTTTCTGTTTTTATAAAGCCTGCATCAGAAAAAGACGTCAGCCTGCAGAACATTCTGTATCTCCTAGTGTTACAAATAGGTCTTGAGACTACCTAATTTACTAATAAATCTATTGAAGCGACATGCATCTCAATATTTCACAGCTTAACAAGAAGGTCCAGAAGCAAGGTCCTGAATTGCGGTTCCAGATGATTAGCCCTGCAAAACCAATTGAAGCAGCAGTATCTAAACTGTCAGAACAGCTTACACATATCCACCTTTTGCAAACTTGCCATGTAAATCATTTACTGGGGGACACTTTCTCAAATTTTTCACGAACTATTTCAACTAAAGGCTGAAATAGCAGTGCAGACTGCTAAAAGTTGCTAAGACTGAACCGAGTGTTCACACATACAGTCTTGTATTAAAGCTAATAGAAAAATCTCAGCAGGGCTTTTCAAACTTCTAAAGTAGCACCAAAGCCTTGCCACATTGTGAATTGAATACATTGTGGTGAACGTCTCAGATATTTTTATTACTGTAAGTTCTTTCTACGAATCTCTCCCCTCCCAAGAAAAAACACCCCAAAAACGCCACTTAAACTCTTGACTTCTATACTAGAAATCCTTATATGGTTTCATTCAGAAGCTCTTAACACCCCTGCTCTTCCCTTCTCCCCAGAACAACCTTCATGCATAAGCAGCACGGCCTACAGCAAAGTACCGCATATCAGTCTTTCCTTATTTTTTTGTTTATTTACATTCCATAACCCAACCATAAGAGTTTTGGTGCAGAGTATGAGGGATTTAGCTAATGCACAGAGCATGGCTTTCAAAGAAATAAAAGTTTTTGGATGGTCTTACTTTAACAAACACTTAAAGATCTAAGCGTCCTGCCAGCACTGATAAGATCAAAAGCATGTTGGTTTTATCCCTCTGACAAGCCAGTGTCTTTAGGAAGAGATCTGACCACTACACCTGTTTGGGGGTGAATGGGATCGAAAGAAAGCGCATTAAAGAATTACAGAACCATTTAAGTTACTATCGTCAAACTTATCGTTGAATAGATGGAAATAGGAAAGAACATTAAGGATTTCCCAATTGGTTTCTATTGAAAAGTAGTATTTACAGCTAAGAAGCTTGCAATAGTTCACTAACAGATTAATTCTTACAGCTCTCTGGTCAAGTTAGGAAGTTGCAGCAATGGAGTTAACACTGAAAATCTCCCAAACGGTCATAGTGAATTTTCAACTGTAAGTGATTTATTTGAGTCAAGAAGGAAATTAAGGTTTGTTACTCTCTGTGTTGCCAAACTCCTGACTTTCAGACCTTACAATATTCCTAGCCAAAATTTTGTACTATTTACACAAAAGTTGGCACATATGGTTAAAAAAAAAAAAACCTAAAGAAACAAGATTTTCCATTAGCTTAGTAGACAGTTCAACTGATTAAGACATTTGAAATTTAGGACTAATTTATGACACTTACAATAATTTCAGATGTGACCTTATTCCCTATATGCTGCCTATTGGACATTATTATTATTTCGCCAGAGCCTGTCACCTCAGGGATGATCTAATCCTCTTGAAATCATTGGAAATATGACCACTTGAAAAAAAACCCAAAAAAAACAACCAAGCAAACAAACCACCAACCTTCATTTTCAAGCATATTTGTATTGGACCTCATGCTGGGACCTGGACTTTCAAATTAAAAGGTGGTTTTAGAGGGCAGGCCTGCAGAACACCAGTGTTCAACCAAGACAGGGACTCAGCTGTTAATGATTCAACATGTATCAACTGCAGTTATTAATTGAAGGATGTCACTCAAACTCCATTTACTTCCAGTCACAATTGGAGGCATTGATTTTCATCTGCAATATACAACTCCTCATCTACTTACCTCAGGGCTATACCCTTCTCCTACTGTCAGTCTGGTATTTCAGACCAGAACAGGGCCGCTTACAGCTTTCTCAGCTCTCAGACTGATTCTGCAAATGTGCTTTTCCTACAGGCTGGAGCAAGTGTGACACTGATATCCTTCAAGGAATAACAAGCTATGCATATCTAACAGTGTTCTCGGTGGATGACTGCCCTGGGAATTATCTATGGCTTTTTTTCCTTTTGCCCTCAATAAAAGTGGCAATATGCATGCCAAGTCATGTAGCAAGGTTGTACTCAATAATTAATATATAATCTACTCACACAGAGATTGGATATTCCATTTTACTTGTGGTTTATTTGATTCTGATTAAACTGCTTTTAAATTTTATACATGTTCTAATGGAAAATGACAAGTGTCACCGCTCTTAACATCTGATAAGATTCAGACAGTGACAATCAATGTGGTATCTTCCATATCTGGATGTACTTTTCACAATCTGTTCCAAATCATTTCCTGGAATTCTTTATTACTCTTCCAAACTGCATCCTCATCTGCAACCATTCTCTGCATATTGCTTCAGGACTATACTTTTGACTAATTATTTTCTGCTCCTGGACTAAAAAGGTTTATTCCCTTCTGTCTAACGTATCACCTCTCATTCTTCCTCATACCAATGTTCAGATTCATCATATTAATCTCAGGTTTTTTTCACAGCCACTGTAATGTCTTACAGTCACTGCCTTTCTCCAACACACACATCCCATTAACAATCCTGGATATCAGGATGACAATTTTAGAACATCATTGGCTAGTATCCATTTTAAGAAGCAACTCCATTTTTGGCTGCGTTGTTTTATTCTTTGTTTTCTTTCATCCATTTAATCTTTCCTATTTTTCACGTTCCAGATCGACTTTGCATTCACAGTACCAAGCCTGTACACATTTTGAAGTGTTTTCTTTTCCATATGCCTGTACTACCTTCTGCTTTGCGTAGCACTTGTTTTGCATGCACGATCACAGACTATTTCTAGTATTAATTAAGATATGAAATTAAAGTGGGAAGTACATTATTGGTCACATAGTGCAAACAATAAAAATTTGCTTTAAAAATGAAATTACTGAAGAGTTAGCAAACCTCTTCATGCTGTCAGAAATAATAATGTTTACAATCTACATGCCACATTGCAGCCAGAATTCACAAGTGGATTTGGAATATTATTTCCACTTCAGAAAGATACACATAAAACCCCCGATAGGTTTATAAACTAAATTAACTTATCTGGGAAGAAAACAGGTTTCTCTCTTCTGCTGTCTGTTACCACACGGCTTCTGCCCTCAGTGACCCTTGATCCCACTAACAGCGCTTCCCTTGCTTGTGGAAGAACAGCTTTCCTTGAAACTTGATTAGGAATAGCAGTGGAAAGATAATATTTTCTTAGAAATTAAATGTTTCACAGGAACATAATGTTTTTGATGAACTCCTGACAAACACAACCATATTTCCCACAAGCAGTTTTCCAGATTTGCTGTCCAGAAACTCAAACTCCTAAGTTTTACTATTGTAAGGAAACAAGCCCTAGGGATTGCCTCAGATCCAATGGTATCCAAGATCAAGAGATGCCAGGCATCTCATGATGCTGATTCATCCAGAGCTGAGAATCTTGCATCTTCTAGGAGCCTAAACCCTAGGAGTAGCCTATCAGTAAAGCTGCTAGTGTCATCAACAACTTACCCAGTCATTTCGTCTCTACAATCAAAACTAGAAATCTCCTCATTCACACAAACATACTCCCTACCTCACTGCTACATTAAAAACACCTTGACCAAATGCCCTCAGAAAAGGAGTTAAACCATTCTACGTGCTTAGAATATTAATTTTTCATACAAACACACTTACTAAATGTTTTACAGTAGTTTATACGTGCATATTTTTGCTGAATGCGCACACTGTATATTTAGCGTGCAGTCATCTTTCTGACCCCAGTGCTCTGTTGCTTCTCGCTCCTCTTGCCTGTAAAATCGACTCCTGGAACACCTCAGTAATGGCAGGTGTTAATACAATTTGTGTAATGTAAAATAATAAGTAATAACAATGAAATGCGTGTTCCCTGGGACTCTGTGATAACTCCAGGTAAAAATAATGCCATAGACTGGGAATAGACTCATTAATAAAATTGCACTCAGAAGAGTGACTTGTTTACTTACGCCCAATGGAAAACAATACATTATAAACCCTTGCATTAAAGAGAAATTATGATCGCAGCTTCACAACAAACAGCGAGGGATATCATCATGTACCTGCCTTGCAACAAAATAAACTATCAGACAAGAGGCTTTAAGGGTGATTTGTCGAGGGCATACACTCTCTTAGGTCCCTCTTATTACACAAGGAGTTCTACGTGCTCCAAAACAACCAGGAAAAGTTAATGTCCTTTAGAGACCTAAGCCTTTGTGAGCAAAACTCTTTTTATTACAGCAGACTTTTGTAAATACTGTGTGCAACCTCAATGTGACAGCATACTATGCAGAATTTGGATACTCACTTGCTACGCTGAGATGAATAAATGGACTTGTCTTGTTCTCCCCATTCTTTTCATTGACTGCCTGGACATAGTAGCCTCCTGAATCGGTCACTGACGTTGCAAGGATGACCAGCTGATTCTCCAGTGTGATGGCTCTGTTTAGGAAAGAGAAAGATCACATTGAAACAGGAAAATGGTATCCACAAGACAAAAATCATACAACACTTCAGAGAGACTGGTATGATATTGAGGGGTCATCTAAACCAAGATGTTGCAGAACCAAAACCAGCCTGATTTCAAACATGTTCACAAATAATACTTAAAAATGTTTGATGCCTCTCGGCCTTTTCTCCGGTTAGATTATGTGAGATGTTTATGATGACATGCAGAAAGCTACAACATATCCAGCAAGAACAGGTTAAGAGAAGTTACACGAGAAACGACAAACGACAGCAGAGACCGACAGCCTGCAAACGGCATCGTTACAGATTGAGGAGAGTCCTGGCAAACATCAGCAAGCTGAAAGTCAGGCTTATTGAAAACCTTCTCAACAAGTGGAAGACAGCCTATTAAAGACTGACACTCAGGGTATAACAGCATGTAGTTTAGTGGGGAGAAAAAAAAAAAGAGTAGTAAATATCAAAGGCAGCAGACCCTCAGAAGGTAAACTTCCTGTATTTATGGCATTGCTAATTATTGCAACATCACAGACAAGAACATCGGCATGTTAGAGCCTAATTGATAGATACAGCTGATCCGGGTGCAGATAGGGAGGGAAGCATTCCCATTTCATCTACAGCAGGTAGGAAAGCACAACCTTGCAGTCAGCACTGGGGTAGGCCTGAAGGAGTCTATAAATGTCATTGTATAACACAAGTCTGTTCTTCCTTAGGGCTGCGACGTAACTAATGGCTCCATAAAGTCCCTTGCAGGCAGCATTACCCATTTGCACTGCAAAAGTGCTGGTTATTTTGCATTGTACATGCATTAGATGGTCTTTTCTTGACTATATAATGTTAAGGCTTGAGCTAGAGACAACACGTAAAAACTTAAGGGCTTAAACTGAACAGGACACAGGAAGCTCAAAAACCAGATAAGAATAAAAGAAGCCAAAGTTCCACAAAAAAACCCACACCTGCAGAGCAAAGAGCTGATTCTAAAACAGACTGGGACAGGCACAAACTCAGAAATCTGAATGCAAGACTTGGAGCAAGAAATTCCTGCCTTCACTTCTATTAGTTGATGAGAAGCCCCATCGAGTTCCGCTGTGCTATTAGTCATATCCTTGAGCATGAGGTTGAAGCAACATACAGAATTGTTATACTGAATGGAACAAGTTCATACACCAATAGGCCTCAAAAAGAGTCAGTGGCAAGTGAAAGTATTTATACACTAAACAATCAGTAATTTCTTCCTCCTGTTTTGCATGGGGTGGGTAACGTTCACAGCGCACGACTATTTTGCTTTTGAAAAAGCATTTACAGCAATGAGGGGGGGAGAAAAATAATCACGCATTCCTACTGTAGCATACTGATTTTTACATGCAGGAGAGGGCCTAGGAAATGATAGTGAAAACACAGCAGTGCTCAAAGGCCGTGTATATTCTACACGTATCGCTTCAATTTTCTAATGCGGATACAAAGAACACTGAACTTCTATCAAGCTATCAATAGATACCAATAAATACAAACGTCCTGAAAAATATATAAGGCTATATTTTCAGCTCTGAAATCAGTCATCACATATCAGCTAAAGATCCTGTTTCTCTTTATTGACAGTTTTTATTACAAAAACTACTAGAAAAAAATATCACAGCTTTATTCAATGAACCTGCGCTAGCTTAATTGACTTAGAAAATTACTCAAAGAAACTGTGATAGATTTACAGAGAGGGGATATCAAATGCAATTAATATGACATTTGATAAAGCAAATAAAGATAAAATTCTAATGAAGTGCTAATAATTGAATATTAAAGACAATGACATTTGCATTCATTTCTACTTTAGCTCCAAAGAAAGCAGCATTAGAAAGATTGCTTGAAAACACTGAAATATAGTTCGGACTGTTTTGATGTCAGCTGCAACTGTACCCAAAGTTTTAAAGGTGATCCTTTCACACTGATGAGATGCACACTGCTACTATTTGTAACTGGCTGAGAATTCTAACAGTTACACCACTATACATCAATAAAAAACAATGGGAATTCAGATTAACTGTTCAAAATGAAGATTTTTTTAAAATACACATATATATTGGAATGTGAGAAAAATGTAACATGGGCGAGTGAAATCAAAGTAAATTTTAAATACTAAATGAACACAAGGGCATTTGAATCTAAAAAGCTAGAGAAAGATTAAACATTATAAATTCCATGCTCAAGATACTGTGAAAAGTTCGTTAAGTTGTATAGAAAAAAAAGAAAGACAAAAACTGCTGAAGACAACTGTTTGGGGTCATAAGTTTCATAGTCAAATTAACGTTGAATTAGAACCCCCCAAAATGAGTTATTGGTATCTTAATAATTCTGTGAAAAACAGAATGTTTCAATTTAATTCAAGACAGGTATAGAACAAGACATGAGCCTTCACAGGCTGCAAATTCTGAGAGTTTTATTTAGACCAAGCATGAGCCTTGTGCATCAAAAAAATCAATTAGTAACATTTTAAGGACTCATTAATTCCAGTGTTTCTAAACCATCTGACTATTCACGCCCCAGCCCTTACCAGGGTTACAACTACTTTTTGCACAACAGCTGCACAAAGCGCCCTAAAATTGGCTTAACATGTTTTCCTGGGTTTATTGTCCATTTTCATTGTCTGATAGAACTTTTAAATTATGACAGCACCACACTAACGTTCCAAGGAAAATCTGATTCCTGGCTGCTCAGTTTACCAGCATATTTGAGGAAGACAATTGCAGCAGATGGAGTGGACCTGTCAGTAATTCATACCCGACACAGAATTCATGAAAAAATATCAATATTGCCTTTTTTTTAAAGCAATATTGAACTTTGCTCAATCTAACATTTTCAAGACAGGAGAAACCAGTGAGTAAACTAAGCAGCCTAATCCATTGGGATTCCCTAAGCATAGGGAAAGGAGCACTTGAAAATATATGTTTTAATAGTAGAAATTTTAACATTTCTCTGGAGCTCAGTGCAAGCCTGTAGGCAAAAACAGCCTATATATAAACAGCAATGTAGAGATCTGTGAGTAGTAAGCAGTTATAATGATGGGTTAATGGAGCAGTCTGGTCTAGTAGGTGGTGTCCCTGCCCACAGCAAGGGTTTGGAACTAAATCTTTAAGGTCCCTTCCAACTCAAACCGTTCTATGATTCAGTATTACCATGTCCTACAAGCATTTCAATGATCCCTTCATGACAATAGCAACCAGAGACTAGAACAGATTGATCCAAAAACAAAGGCGAGTCGTGCCTTTGAAATTCCAAAATCTGTCTGACATGCTGCCAATCCAAAGTCTGCGGTCTGATGAGATGGGTAAAGGTACCAACGATGGAGAGCAATCATTTTCTATATCCAGTTCTTCTAATTATCTTAACACCTTAACAGGCACCTAATGAGGTTTTCATCACTTCCATTTATTGCAGTCAGAATTTAGCACTCAGAACCGCTCTGAAATTTTTAATTGCAGCCTTCAGAATTGTCCAAATATTATTAAAACAAGAATGCAGTGCAAATAATCTTTAAGTTTGAGCTAAAGACTATGGAAATTATTCTGTTAGCACGAGTAAAACATGAAACAGGCCTTGAGAAGAAAAGAGAACTTTCCAAACTGGAAATCATTATTAAGGCACTTAAGACAAATTTTTTGGACCTAAATAAATTTCTCCTGCACTGAAAAACTCATTATTTATCAAAATGCAGCAAATGAACTCTGCAGTATCTTAAATAGGTGGCTTTCCACTAATAATGCTTTTTATGTGAAAATATCAAAATCTATAAGAGGATAATTCCCCAAAGTTATATATTTGTTAGGTTATTAGTCTGCCAGATTACACAATAAATAGATAACACTAGGTTATAAAAAAACATCATAAAATGAAAATCAGAGTAACCTGATTAGGTGTTCTCTTAGAAGGCTGCCATCTGCTCACGAACCAGCATGCAATATTTTAGTACAAACACTTTCATAAAGCCTCTTTTCCAATATTATCTCCAGCTAATATGAGTATCAATCCCTCTTTACAACTTTTTTTTTAAACCAGAAAACCTCGGTTATCCCTTTAAAAACTTTTGTCCACGTTACACAGCAAGGAAAGACCCTTCTCCAAGCTCCAGACACCCCCCAGTAACAGTGATGTTAACAGAAAAGGGAGAGATGATGGAGTAATAACAACATAATTACTGAAAGACTTCCCCCATGGATTTCCCCTTTTGAAAAACACACAGACACACTGCAGCTAAAAAACACAGCTGTTCGAGTGAAATCCTGACTCAGAGTAGCGTATGCATGGCTTAACCCAGTGAGCATTTCACCAGCCATGTGTCTTCCAATTCTGATGGGGAATTATTAATCAAAATTATTTAAATGCATGCCTTCCACAAACAGCCTATGTTTTTCAGGACTCGAATCACAGAGCAAAATAACAACATACGTGCTACAGAGCAACACGTCCATTGCAACAAAGCGCTAGGACCTGTGACCGGATGCCAGTTTGACAACACATTATTCTGGTTCCAGGTACATTTTACTGCAAATGAACCATCTATTAATAAAAATTTTATACCTACACAGCTGCTGAATATTAAGTATAACTACATAAATTAACACATTGATTTTACAATCAATGCTACCTTATACTATCGTTTCTCTAGCTGTGCCATGGCACAACATGTGCTTCTGGGAAGTGACGGGGATTTCTAGCCATGACACAGTCCCAAAGTCACACAAGAATATCCAAGACAGTCCTAATTGCCATGCAGGGGTTGAATACCGTTGTAAAAGGAAGGAAGACTAGCTAGTGACAGGTTTAACAGATATATTTCCAGGAGGAAATGAGAGAAGTAGCAGAATTTCCACATTTTAAGCTTCTCTAGCACTTGGAGCTTGGAAAGTCTTGGTTTAGTAAGTGCAGAGAAGCTATTCCCCATGCTTGTTCATGAACACATTGCACAGAACGGGTTTTATGTAAAGTGAGTAAAAGGCTCGAACAACAGCGGATGGAAAACTCTACCTGACAAACCATCAGTGATCCACCACCTGACTGAAAAGTTGTATCAGGCAAAAACCTTCAGGGTCTGCCTTTGGCCTGGCGTTATTTTCTGTTTTTCTTTGGTGTTAGTGGACTGAATACAGCTTTCACTTACTAAATCTGTAGATAAATTCTTAAAGACTCCAGAAGAGAGAACTAGAATTCCAAACGCAGAAGACCCATTCAAGCCTCTCCACAAGACTGAGGTTTGCAGTTCAATGAACAAGTTCAAAACATTGCATTTGGGAAGGGAAAAGTGACTGCAACAAACAGGCAAACCTCACAAGAGGGTGTGCAAACAGCGGTATCATTGGAAAATTTAAAAAATAACCCTGTTTCTCACTCAGTGTGGTTTCCACTCAGTTTTGGCTATCAGATCTAAAAACCTGAGCTAGCCAAGAAGAATCAATCCTCCTCCCAAATCACAAAGAGTAATCTAGGCAATGTGACAAGCAGGAAAACACTCAAAAAAAAACCCAACAAAAAAACCCTGAAGTCATCATAAATGTCTTCATGTATGTACAAGACTCTTGCAAAAAGGCATCTCAAACTTAAGCAGAATCATCAAATATTGAGTCCTGTTATAAAAATCTTAGCAGCTTGCCCACAGGAAAGCTTATTTTTAGTCTTCGGAGATAAAGGCTCCCAGAGAGGATGTTCAGATGAATTATTCCAAATAGATATTCTAAATCGTTCTAGTAAGCAATTAAGAGATTAAAAACACCCCACAAAACAAACCCCAAGATAATCACTCAACTGATCATGAAAGAGGTGTTTGCAGTGAGAGACCAGGCTACTAATCCCAAAGTCAGAAATTACAGTCACAAACAAAAGAATATTCATAAGACCACTAAATGTTGAAATGATCCTTTTTCTCCCCCCAGGTTTTCAGCGGCTTCAACTCTTATTTAATGCAACTTAACTATCATATACCTTTGCTCATCAGCCTTTGCAGGTTTTTGTGCTTTGTTTTGTTTTTAATTATTATTACGTTTTAAGCAACAAGACCGCATACAGCTGACATAAGTACCGGTATGTGCTTAAATCACAGCTCTTGGGTGTTACTTTACTGAGCCACACTTGTGTGCCTGGATGTGCTACTTCAACAGCAGTTCTCAAACCAGAAGAAAAATCCAGACTTCCAAGGCAAAACATACATCTCAGTCAACAAGGGAAACCAAAGGCTTGGAATAAAATAAGTCAATTTTCTCAGCATTCAAGACATTTGTAAACAGAGGATCTGTTTTCTTCTCTCTCCAGTTTATCATATAATCAACACACTGAACTCCACTTGCGACATCACTATCTGTTGCTATGAACAGAGCTAGCAACCACTAGAAAGAATAATAGCGGAAATTTTTTTAATATAAATGGGTTATTTAAACAAAACATTGCCATTAAAAAGTATCATAGGTTGTTGATCTACACAGCTGGCTGACTTCACTGATGGCAAACAGAGACTATTTACAGTCATACAGGATTTTATAGCTCACTTTTCAGATACAGACATGAACACTGCTTCACTTTATGATCTTTTTCCTGACTTGATTATTCAAGGTGCTATGGCTTTTTTAAAACATTGATTTATTTATTTTTTTCCCCCCGTTTCCTTCACTGCAAAAGGAAAACTTCCATTATTTAATGATATCTTCACTTCTGATAAAAATGTGTCGCCATAAGGGTACATGGTACAGTGGTTTGTAGTCAAGTATTAAAGAGCTTCCTGTTGAATATTGTATCTTAGTGAAATGATGAGATGCAGGTACATACTACAGAATAAAAACAAATGTAAGGCAAGACTGTGAAGTGCACTAACTCTAAAACAAATTAGGAGTGGTACAGCCCTGTCACAGGGCAATGCACTGAAGAGATAATTGATTATATGACAAAGAAAAATTCATCCTAACAGCATAAATAACAGATATATTTAGACTTGCCATTAACTGTGTCTGCATAGATGTGCCTAACCTGTTTACTCACGTTCCTGAAGCTGCCTCAGCACCATCTCTAACATTTTATTCCTAACTCTACACACATCTGTCCAAACCATCTCCATTTTCACATGTGTAGCTGAGAATAACACCTGGCACAGCTGTTGCTGTATAAACAGACCTAGTCTCAGGGACTTGAAAGTTGTAGAATCATAGAATCATTTAGGTTGGAAAAGACCATTCAGGTCATTGACTCCAAGTGTTAACCCAGCACTGCCAAGTCCACTACTAAACCACGGCCCTGAGCACCATCTACACGGCTTTCAAATACCTCCAGGGATGGCAACTCCACCATTTGCCTGAAGGTGTTTAGTCTGTATCACAGCAACTGAAGCAGTCATACCGTTTGGAAATAAAATTGCCAATCTCTGACAGGTCAATGCAGATTTCTTTCAAACACTTTTGGCCAGTTCTCAGTGGAAACAAGTCCTTCTTCAGCAGCTAAGTACATGCACATGAGTATATTTAAAACTGATATACTGAGTACTCAGAGCATTGCTAGAAATCACCTGGCTATGATCATTAAACCCAACAGCAGCTGCGTATCAGTGAAGACGAAACAGCCACGCATAGAAGAACTCAAGAGGACAGAACCTGCCATGACTGTTTATTGTCACACGAGCCAAAGGCTTGGCTTTTGTTTTTCAGTGCAAGAGAAATATATATCCATCTTATAAACACTAGATCCAAATTTACCACACTAGCACTACAAGTGAGAAGGACTAAACTAGCTGCTCGACAACTGTAGGTGATCCAAAATACAAGGATGTTGAAGTAAACAGAAGAGTTTCAACAGATAGGAAAATCTGTACAGCTGTAACTTATACTTGTTTTGAGGCATAGTAAGAAATGTTATGCTCCAGAACTAACAGTGTAATAGTCCATTGGTTTTTAGATGCATTATTACTTATTTTAATACCACCAAATCTCCAAACAAAGAGAGCACGGATATGATAAAAAGAAGCACGTGATGCAAGCATCAGCCTCCACTGCTGCCATCTGTACAAAGAGCAGAGGTACTGCGTAGCAACAGAGCAATTGATTTAGACAAGTTTTACTATGAAAGATAATTAAAGATTTAGCGGCCTGGATCAATACAACAGCTAACACTATCTGTGTACAGTACTGCAGTTTGCTGAGACCAGCATTTATGCTACTGCTGCAAATTCATTCTACAATATTATTATACAGTATCTTACGTTTGCTGTCTACATCAAAGTAGGGATTTTTTGTAGCTATTTCTACTCACACACCATTAAGACATATACTCTTGCTATGCAGCAGGAATTGATCACAGGCCCAGAAGCCAAGTATTTCCAGTTTTTGCCAGTGATACGTAGCCCTGAGCAAGTTATTTAGCCTTTCGGTCTGTATGATTTGCCAGGAGAGGAAAAGGATAATACATGTATGTATCTCTTCTTATGCTGAAAAATTTATCTAGAGGCTTAAATAGTTAATACCTCTAGCACTGAAAAGATGTAGAGGATTATTTAAGTGCTAAATCTTCACTTTCCCCCCATCCATTTCCGTCTATCAGGCGTTTTGTTACACCTTTAGGCAAAGCAACTTCTTGTTTTCTGATATTCAACTACTTAAACATCTACTGCATTATACACACTGGGAAGGTGAGCATTGTTTTCCAAACATCAGCCTCCTACTAATTCATGGTACTGCCCAGCTTCCTTCAGCAGAATCCCCTCACACCGAGTCTGGATGCATTTAGTAACAAACACATCTACCACAGACTCTCTAAAATCCTCATTATTGAAAATCATTCAGCAGAAGAAATTTCAAGTCAGTCAATCACAGACTTTTTTTTTTTTTAATGCCATTAATGCAAACATTTCAAAGCACTTGAAGTTAGTGACAGTAAAACAATGAAAACACTGGGTAAATCAAACCAAATAAGCAGAATCTCAGCAGAAATTTAAAAGAAATTACTGACTTCCTATTTCTATCATAAAGAGACCATGCAGTGACATAAAAGCAAAGCTGGAGACATTCAACTGTACGTTGAACACACATAAGAAGCCAAGTAATGGAGACTTTGAAATAAAAAGAAACCGTGTAACACCACACCAGCAGTTTGCATTATGGCTTCTACCCAAAACAGAGCACAGTAAACAAAAGGAAAATATTGCTCTATCAATAGCATTTTATCTCCCCAGTTAGGTGTACATGACTAGGCAAAAATAATACAAGCTAATTTTTTTTTTCAAAAAGAAAAGGAGAAACACCTCTTTCCAGTAAATGACATAGACATACAAAAAAGCTCTTGTGCAGCAAACCTACAGAATTCTAAAAGATGGGAAGTGAAGCTATGAAAGAGTTTATATAAGAGATTGAGAAGACAAACAATTTTATAGCTAAACCTAACCATCTGATCATCCCCTTCCCAGGCAAAATAACACTACATATATTAAAATCTATAAAACCTCAATGTGAACATTTGCATCTTTTAAAATAAAGTGTCCTGGAGAAGTATAGCTCCCTTTCGGGATCATTTGAATGCTTTATTTGAGACTTGGTTGTAGCCCTTGACTTCAAACTCCATAAAGAACACTTCAGTGCCCAACTGAAAGGTAAATAATGCACAATTAAAGGAGCAAGAGACCATATGGATTTTTTTTGCTTTCAACTTGGGTGGTATTGCCAGAACTGGGAAGATAGGTAACCCATCAAGTCCATTTATTTTTAAGTTACTTGAAATCAATACACAGGCGTGTTTGTATGACTTGCTGCTTATTTGACTTCAGTCTAACAACTCAAACTTCCTCCTGGTGGAGCAGCGATATATATTCAGAACTCCTCGTTGTACAGCTTAAGGAAGTCAGAAGGTCAAAGCTTGTGTAGTATATCTTGTCAGTCCTCTGGTAGAATGACAGGAACTTCAACTTTAGAAATAGTCCCAGAGGTAACATAGAAGGCAAAGAACTTCAATTCCTTTCCTTCCTTTTGATACATAAGCTCTAAGCACCACCCGCATGTTCCCTTTAATGAAGAGCAATAGAGAGTATACATCTGAGAGACTGCCTTGTTTACATTTGCTGGATGCTCCATAAACACTCTGCCTATTGAGCAGGCAAATGAAACCCCAAAGTGTCAGTAGATGCCGTTTGGTTTCTTTGATTTTATGGCTACAATATGCTTCGCAGAGCATTTTTATTTCCAGTGCTGAAGAAACACTCAGCAATGAGTTACGTGGCGAAAGAACTCACAAATCCTGGAAGAGACGCATGCGCGTTACCAGCCTCTCTTGTATTCCTGGGGTCGTGAACAGAATGCTCAACATCTTGCCGATGCAAGTAATTCTACATAATAGGTAGACCAGAACAGAAAACCTCTGATGCCCCCAAAGTCTTTGCTGCAATCTGTCTTCACATATTTATCTCCTCACTTGCAGACATTTCTGCTGCAGAGGTTTTAGGGATTTGCTCCTGCAACGCAGCAAAACGCTGCTCCCTGCGGTTCCCCTCATCTGGAGAAAAGGTGCTATTACTGAGTTAATGGACAGTAGACACAACAGTTCCATCACCTTCAGTTACTGACTCTTTTTATCCACTTCACTCTGTAATGAGGATCTCTGCTCGCTCACATTTACGTAACAGCAGCATCAGCTATCCCCTAATCCTGCCACACATTAAAATGGAAAGACAGATGCAGGAAAACATTAAAACGCCCTTATCACTTGGCTGCAGGGGTATAAACTTACCATAGGAGATGTTTTTCCTGTTGAAAACAAATACATTTACTTAATTTTCTTCTTAAAGAATTCTTATGAGTGTCGAAAGGATGCTCTGATTATTACTGTAAAGATAAACAATGAAACATTCCACTATATCTTACCTAGGTTAGATAGAAAAAAATTCAATTCCTTCCTGTACATGTTTTTCCCAGGTGCATCAACACACTTCTTTACATTCAAGAACCAACTTTTATTACAAGCTGAGTGTGTAGGGAACAGGGAGATAGGGGAAGAAAACAGAACGAACAGAATGCTAATGAGAAAGAAAAACGCAACCCCGGCAGCCAATCCCTTTAATTAGACGGACGTCTACATTTTTAACTTCCAAGTTCTTAATCCTGTCGTTACTGAACTCAGAAGATGGAAAACAGAAACAATGTTCAGATAAACCCTGAAGGCTACTTTGCTATAGGAAATGTGAAAATTAACCTCTTGAGAGATAAGATGAAGATATGGTACAACAGTATGACCAAAAAAAAAAAAAAAGGGCATAGGAGAGCCAGAGTAATGAAGCCAATGATTGTAATGTACAAACTTCAGCATGAAATCCTGAAAACAGAGCAAACAAGTCGGACATGGAGAACAAGACAGTCAGATAAGGTGGTTCGGTAAGACTTCTTGTTTTCTTCCCTATATTCTTTACTCAAAACTTAAGAGCTAAACCACATATGTGTTACACCACAGCCTTTCCTGAATCACATCAAATAATCAAAATCAAAAGTCTTGTTAACCTGCTAATAATAAAGAAACAGAAAGACAGCTTCTTGCAAGTTTGTGCTGCTTACCAAGACAAATTCTCATTTGTTGATAAGAATCTTTACACACAGGGCAGAAATAAGAATAAGGTAGCAAAAGCACATTGCATAAGTGCTTAATATTTAACCCAGAACAGAAGCTCGACATGTACCCAGGGACAGTAACTTTTCTTAAAGCTAAAACAATTTTTCCAGAATGCAGGCTCACAGTTACTCAATACAGATGAGGTCTATACTTCAGCTCAATACTCTCTCTGTGAAGTTGAGAGACACCATTGGGGAAAAGCAAGTCATGGCATGGCTCCTTTCTAATTGAGTACTTCTGTATGAGACCGAGCAGAAGAGGGGGCACACATCCACACTAAAACACACAGATAACGCATCTCAGGAGATGTGTCAGAGCTGCTTCTTGATTGATCCTTCTGTCAACTGAAGTTCCTCCTTTAGCGCATTCAACAGCCTGAGATGTTGAAATAGATACTTTAAATTCTGTTCCCCAGTGCCTCAAATGAGCTAGCAGTGCCTACATGAAGGTAAGGATTGTTACTATCACTGAATCAAGTTTTAAGACCCAATGACATTGCTCTACAGATAATTTCAGCATTCTCAGTTTAGATGACTTCATCCAAAAGGTCATGAATATAACATGTACCTTTCCCTCCCTCTTTCTTTACTCCTCACTACAAAGTGGCCACTGAAAAGGGATATTTTACAAGAGAACATGAGTTACCTCACAATAGCAGAGGCAGCATCAACTCCACCTCAGTGGTTTCCCTCCTAAAGCAACAGAGGGACTGTCAGTTTAAAGAAACTCCTCACTCCAAGAGCACCAGAAACAGAAGGAAAAATTCTCCACCAAAACTGAACACTTCAGAAACAGATTTTTTTTTTTTTCTTTTTGCACTCCTACTGCCACTGAGAAGTGGAATATCTGGAGCCTCAAGGATGTATCAAAATAATATTTGTTGTTCACCTCTATGACAAGAACAACATTCATGTAAAGCATTTTTCTAAGAAACACAATTCTCTTTGTCCTATATAAAGAAGTTGGAGTTTTACCAGAGCTGCTGAATCATCTGAAGCCCTACTCTTCCACTCCATCTTTTTCTTCCACAGACACTTTCAGCCTGTGACACAGTGGTGGCTCTATAAATGTGCAGCTCATGCTGCTCAGTCCCAACCCCGAGATAAACCGCCAGTGAACCCACTTATGGGAGCCTGCAGCATTATGTAAAGGATAAAACATTAAGATGACCTGTAAAGATGGATGAGCAAACACCAAAGCTCTGAATTTCAATGCTTTAAATCATATTTCATCCACTTAATGTAGATTTAAAGCAGGTCTTTGTGATTGCTTTCAACCACAAATGTACTTCAAGAAAGAAGCGACGTAAAACATTTGCTGAAAACACAACTGGAATTCTATACACCTAACACTTCCACATTCCCATTGTTCTCTACAAACAATTACTTGTAGTAATGCAACAACTGCAAATTTATACATGTTCATCGTACAACAGAAATTACCGCAGAGAGTAAAATGGTGCAGAAGTCAACCAGGCAGCATTAGAACAAGAGCTGCTCTATCGCACGGTGCTGCAGGTGCACAAAGAGCCCACACTGCAAAGCAGCACCCGACACCAGGAAGACAAACACGCCATTTTGAGAAGCACAACAAACAAGGCTTTTTCTCTCAAGTTCTATCCTATGCCTCTAAACCTTCCCACCATCACCACAAAAACCCCAAACTAATTCAGATGCAACCCTTATCTTCTTTACTACCAACCTTACAGTCTCACCACCCTCCTTTGTTACCTCCAGCCGTACAACACTCTTGAAGACTTCCCGCTCAGCCTTCAGCCCTCTCTTCCAACAGCCCTCCTGTTCTTCAGCAGTGAGCCCAAATACTCTGACCTCTTGCTTCCTCCACCTCCTCTGATTGTGGGGCTAAGTGGTAGCACCTGCAGCTCATCTGGAGATAACTGGGAGGGGCTGAACTCAGCTCAGCTGAGCCCAGCAGCTGAGCTTTCTAGCAGCAGGATACTGCTTTGGGGCTTTTTTCCTTGAACCCAGCAATTCCCATAAAGATTGTGAGAACTTCTATTTGCACTCTCTTCTCAGTGGGACTAATTTTGTCCCACAGATTCAAAGAGAGTTTGTAGGGAGAAATCAGAGGCAGATGTGGACAAACAAACCAAACAGTACTACATAGGCTTCAGACTATTAGGAAGAACCTTTGTAAAGATGTTTAGAACTTTACCAAGATCTAAACACCATACCAGTTCCTGTTTATTCCTTTGCACATTACTGCACTGAGTCCTGTGGATAATAATCTATCTTTTTGTGACAAATTCCAGTGCTCTCATCATCTCAGAGCAGAAAGATCCAGGACTGAACCCACGCTTACATGACTTTTTATGTCTGGATATGGGCCCACATAAACTTCTGATTCCAGGATATATAGTTTATATATATTGAATATATCTCTTTATTCTATATCTATAGAATAGAAATATAGAAAGACATTTATATCTATTGAATATATCTAGAGATATTCTACATCTATAATAAGAAATCTGTAAAACAATCTATATCTACAGGACAAATTTCTTTTTGGAGGCTTCAGTTCCAGAATCTAAGCCATTGTTAATTAAAAAAAGACACCACTCAAACTGCATTTTACTCTTTATTTGCACCCTTACACTGACTGTTTTTCACCAAGGAAAAGAAAAATGTGTTACTGTCAAGGATATGCCTGCTCTCCTATTTAAGCTTTAAGCTTTGCTTCCAGCAGCCCTGTAAGTAGCAGGAAAGTGGAAGGTTAAAAACTTTGCATTTCATCTCTGCCAAAACAGTAAAAGAAAAATGAGATTGCTGAATAGCTGACAATGGCTGCAGAATCAACACAGCAGTGATCTGCCTACAAGCTGCAAAGGGCGAAACCAAGGCATCTGCTTAAAAGCTTATACCAACTGTGGGATAAAAAGAGTAAGGAAGCCACAATAAAATGTAATTATTACAGGAGCTATAATTATGGCATTATTCTTTGGGATATTCAATGTTGTGCACATTAAATGTTGTACACTGTGAATATTTAACGATTATATGCTTACTCAGAGCCCTTAATGTCCTTAAAATACAGGTACTTTTCATGTATTAAGAAGAAATCACACATAATTTTTGTTCTAAGGATCTGCGGTTGAAATAGGTGGACAACATTCTGTGAGTCTTCCCCAAATTTAAATCTCAAAGCTTCGGAAACTGTACGTTTACAGTCTCTGCACATCAATTTTCAGTACTTTTTGAAACAATAATCCACAATCTTGACCTCAAGAAAACAAACACATCAATTTTCCGTACTTTTTGAAACAATAATCCTCAATCTTGACCTCAAGAAAACAAAATGTGGCCTCTGAGTGGTCAATTGCAGCTCTGTTCTGTATTATCATCTATGAGAATTACCTGTAAATAGCTACCTCCAATTACTCTGGTTATAGGAGGTCTCTAAGCAGACTAAAAAAACTTCAGATACATGCAAACATTCTTCAGGAGTAACAAGGAAAAGATGTATTTCTGCAATAAGAAACAGCAGGAAGCATGATCCACTAAGTGTCAACATAGCATAAAACACAGAAGCTTCTATTAAACTACTGTTCTATAAACCACGCGCCCTGCAATCATATAAAGAAGACAGGTTTTAGTATCCTTTGTAGTATAACAGGCCAGACATATAGTTTTCAGTGCATTACAAAGATAGAGGCAAAAAATGATTAGACTTTTCCAGCATGCATTGAGGTTTTAGTACAGTAAATATTGGCAATGGATTTTTTACATTCTGCACATTGCTTCCTTACCTGAATGGAGACCGCTATAACTTGATGTATCTGCTTTTTATACTAGAAAAGACTGACGTTTTTTAAAAGCCTATTTAAATTTTCTTTTTTTTTTTGGTCAGCACTTTGGGCTGTTGTAATTAGCATTTCTGCTGAAAATTTGACTTTTTTTCAAATAATACCCTTCTAATCACTGAAAACTCAAACCAGAAGAAATAGCCTATCATGTCAGAATGGGAATCTTGCAGATCTCACAAAGGATTTCATTTCGGTGGTGAAGCGATAACTCTTTCCAAAGTACAAAGCTCCGGTTTTCCATCCCTTTCCCCGTAACTCCTGGCAGATCACTTTCTTACAACTTGTGAGGAGTATCAAAAGCCTTGCCAAAATTAAGATGCATGACACCTGCTGCTCCATTTGCATCTACAGAGTCAGCTACCAAACCACAGAAGGGTTCAACACAATCCATTCCTGACATACATATATTGGTTTTTAAATGACCTTTCTTTTTCGTTTAGGAGATGAGAATTAGCGTCTTTGCTTGCTTGTTACAGTATTTTTCCAGGAATGAGAGGTAAGCTGACTGACATTTAATTTCCATATTTCTTTTTCCCATTTCCTAAAAATAGGCATGACATTTCCCGGTGTTTTGCATCCCAAGCTCACAGTCTGCAATCATTCCCCAGGACAGCTGCTAACAATTCCAAAATTGTTCAGCAGGTTCTCTACATAACCTAGATAAACTTCATTTGGCCAACTGATTAGAAAATATTTAAGGTACGATATCAAGTAAGAGGGATGATTATTCATGTAATAAAGATGAAATATTGCTTGTTTTCAAAAGCACTGTGATGTTCTCATGCTTTTATTATTTCTTATTTCCGATTTATTATCTCAGCCATACCGAATGCTCTATCATTCTAGCTAGCTGGAGAGCCCTTCTGATCCTCAGGATATAGTTTGTGGCCTTGAAAGGATATTGAGTTAAAAAGAAAATTAATATGAGCTAAATTAAGCCTCTTACTGGAGGCCTTACTTTTTAAAACTTTTAAACCGCAGCTAATTTTTATTTGATAACGCTTCCCCATGTCTCCATGGCTTTTGTGTCCCTGTGAGCAAATAGGTGCTCTAAGCATTGCTCTTTGCTACTCCTGCTCACGCTGTTCCATTTGGATGACTACAGTCATCCAACAGAAGTCCCAAGGTAAAAACTGGACTTTGGAAGATCCTGAAAAAGTAATTTAGATACTTGCTAGAGCAGCTGCTAAAAATAAGAGATTTCTTCATCCCATGCTTTATAAAACTTCAGATCAGGACAGAGGGAATAAAACCCATTCAAACCAGAGAGACTTTTCTGTGTGTTCTAGGTGATGACAGAAGATCAGAACACACCAAACCGCACGTCTGCAAGTCAGACTCAATCTTTCCCTGCTCTAGAAAATGTGGGAAAGGAGGGAGAGATGTGAAGAGAATTTTTTGTTTCCTGCAGTTACAATACAACAGGAGAACATGGCAAAGAATGTGCTCCATAGCATTGCCTGGGGTCTCTTGACCAGCAATTTCTTGCTCTCAAACTAAAAAAAAAAGTCAGCTGATGTTCTTTAGAGTTGTGAAAACTATCAACACATTGACAAACCCCCACTGTAGCTCTATGCAGAAAAGAACAGCAGCAAAGAACAGCAGCACAGGAACAACACAGCACCCCCCCACACACACACCTGGGTAAGTTATAGACTAAGTATTATATGCAAATTCCGCACACCGATAATTATTCAGTGGAACTACATAACTAAACTCATACAAAAGGGCCATTTACACAAGCCTAGCTGATTGCAGAATCTCTTCAAATGACATTCAGTGCAGATTCAAGTGCACTAGGGACAAAAATGGGAATTCTTTTGCATTAAGAAAAGGATGGTGAGCACAGCACTGCAGAGAAATCTCATTTGCAGAGTCTCTCCGTTTCCCGGTCAGTTCCGTTATCTGGGGACACAAAAGGGACATTGTGTTTGGTGGTTAGGTTTTTGCAACACAAGGATTGAACATTTTCTAACAGTGGTATTTGTGGTACTTGAGGATAGCCCATTACTTGGCCTTCTATCACTTGATATTTAAAGGCTGGCAGATAATTGTGGAACATTTTGCATATTACTCGGTAATGCGCGTACTGTTCATAAATATGGATTACCTGTTGCACTGCAGGTACCATTCATAAAAGTTTAACAGATCTAAGCAGTTCTTTAAGAAGTAGAAGAATTGCACCGCATCTTTGTGCATTTATGAGCCCATATATACTATCCTTATAAATATATTTGTAAATGAAAAGGAAATAGAATGGAAAAGAGATTTTTCTAATCACACCTCTGACAAAATAATGGCATCATTATCCTTACTACAATACGTAACTCTGGAATATTGTGCTTGTAATTATATCTACACTATTTGTTTCTGTAAAACATTTTATTATACCTGACCGAACTGCAGAAATGTTATTTCAGAACTCTAAAAAAACCTGCTAATTTGAGAATGTAGTGCTCTAAAAATATCTCTGTTATCAGAGTTTTCCAGGAAGTAGATGTAGAAAGGGAGAACTAATTCTTAGATTATGCAGTATACCGATATGAAAACCATTTGATTGAAAATATAGAAAAACCATTTCCTTCACCAAGACACACATTTGATTTGTCTCCTTCCCCCATATTTGAAACTAACAACTCCAACTTGTTGCTTCATTCCAGCCTCTTTCATGCCTCCAAGTCTAATAAAAAACTCTCTAGTCACCTAAAATGTCCCATTTGTCACTATGCAGCATACCATTGCCACTCAGAACTTCAAAGCATCAGGAGAGACCAAATCAGGACCCTTCTTTTGCAAAAGCACTGGCTCCATGAGATAAGAAAATCTTCATTAGTGGCTTGCTTTATGGAGAGGATGAATCAATTAAGCAATTCTCAATGCAAGGAATGAAGGGCAATAATATGAATGTACACATTAGATAACTAGCAGTTGTAAAACTTGTAAAACTTTCCATGGTTTAGATATTGCTGATAGGAAAATTGGTTCTACGATAACTTTTTGTTTACTGCAGTCTTTGCAGTTGGACTTTTATTGAATATCAATGGTGGACGGCCACAAACCAGACTGCTCCTTTTGTTCTTCTAGATGTTTTCAAAAAGAAGGATCTGGGTAAGTGTTTTCATTTCACAGATGAGACAAATTCAAATGATATATGGCAAACATTTGTATTCCACAGAAAGCATCTCATGTGATAAGACCGTTCTCAGTTTTCATAAGTGGAAGCATTTCCATTCACTTTCTGGTGTTTGCAATTGAGCTGCTGATAGGATAGTCCTCAAAGATTCTTACTGTGGGAAATAAATTTAAATAGTTCATTTTCTGGAAGGGCTTGAATAAGTAGTTTTCTTATGCATTTATTCTTTAAAATTACTTAGCTTAATACAGCCAATGCCACTCCTCTGTTGTTCTCCTTTTAAATTTATTTTTAGCACCAGTATACAAACAAAGCATTAAGACTATAAAAACCACAGGCTGGTTTAACTTGGAATTAAGAAAACACAATGTTAACAAGGGGAAAATAGGAAGATACTATTTTTAAGTCACACACATAAAACAGGCAGAAGAAAAACAAGTTGCATTAGATGAGTTCAAATTTAGATATGATACTGCAGCTCTCATTAGCATTTTGCAATACATATTAACTTTAATAAATACAACAGTATGGTGGAACTATTCGAAATCTCAAGGTAAATTAGTGACTCCATCCAAAGCTGACTACGTGCAATACTGCAGAAGCCATTCTATTTGATGACCAGGAAGCTCCACCTAGAAAAAAAATTATGTCTCTTCAAACTTTTTCTCAAAAGAACTATTACTCCTAATTAAAGATACTGATTTCAGTTAGAAAACCCAAGGTGAAAATATTCTTGCATCCTGCGGTGGGCAGAGTGTGCGAGGGGCTGTGTGGGGCTCAGTTGCCAGCTGGGGTTAAACCACGACAGATGAGAAAGTATTGTTATAAAGTATTACAGGGAAAGCTCACCTAAGTGTGAGATTAAAAATTGTCCTGGAACAATAATAATAATAAAAATAATTATTTTTTTTTTTCTAATACGGAAGAATAAGTGTTTTCTTCCTGTGTTATAAATGTAAATTTAGCATCTAGCAAAGTCATAACTATTCTCAAAATCAGATGGAGCAAATATATGATTAATGTTTTGGGCTTTTTTGCTGCTTTCTATTATGCATACAAGCTGACAGCAATATGTATATGTCTGCAGTCTATATATGATTGCATGAATTAATTTAATCCCTCGACGAAAACAGAAATAAAAATGGAAAGTTGCAATACATTTCTTGTTGACTAGAGCAAATACCAATTTCTCTGCTATGATTAAAACCAAATTTTCATGCTCCTAACCGATATTGACCCAGCTTCATTTGACCACTAAGCAAAATTCAGAAGATTCAAACAATTGCATAAATAGATCCGAAGTGTGACACACACGAGCCATTCATTGTGTATTTTCTTTATAAATATCCATTTTCCCAGGAAAAGTCCTGATGTCTTCATTACACCTTCTTTGCTTTCTCTGCTTCAACCTTTAAACCTTCTCAGAAGTTCTGAGGAATTTTTTAACAGTTGAAACAACTGCTGCAAATGATGTGGATTACAGAGTGCAGAACCATCACACTTTCTACAGGGCGTTACATGGGCCTGCAGCTACATCCAAACATCCGTGTGTTGCTGTATCGACCTATAAAAACCACTCAAACATTCCCCAAATCTCTGGCCAGTAGTTTCTTTTTTAAAATAAGTATTGCAAACATACATATAAACAAACACTCATATAAAACTTGGTTTCCGAGAGCAAAAATGGAAGATGTGGCTATATATGAAAAATGGAGAACTAATTACTGAGGAGTTAAATAGGACTTAAGAATGCAAACGCTACAAGTTAGAAATCTTATGGAAGTTAACCTGGAAAACTCCTAACTCTCTAAGGAAAGAGGCAAAAGACCACCCATATCCCCATGCAGCCCCTGTGATAAAGTTATTAAAGGTACTGAGAGGAATTCCATTTTAAGACTGGAAGCAGAAATATCAGGAACCAGAGGGGATTTCTGCAGAGACTCAAGTAACTGCTTTGGCTTACAGATATCGATCGGAGCATGCAGATGAAAGGCAAACACATGGCCGGTCTCACAGACAAGCCAGAATGTTATTACTGTGACAAAAATCAAGCTATCTGCTTTTTCCTCTTTTTAATTAGATACTTCAAAAAGTGTACAGATTCTCATCATTTCACCAAGGAAATTCTCTCTTCAGTTTAAATGCAGGATTAAGCCCATTGCTGAATCAGCTCATCCAGCCTCTGGAAAAACTCAGACTGCTACAAATTTAGGAACTACTTCTTACAGATGCAGAGTTAGTCAGAGTAAATCCTGTATCACAGTGCCCTCAGTAGCTAGGCCTTTTAGCTTTTGCTTTTAAGGGACACAAGCAACGGACTGCAGTAAATGGAGCTTTCCATGTTTTTTACAACAGATATTTTCTGTCTACTACTGTTGTTTTGAAAGTAACTGTACCACAATCTTGCCAGGGAGCCCCAAATGCCTTTCTGTCCTCTGCACACCTCTCAAAAGCAGTCATTCCTGCTTGATTCCAAGAGTTAATTGGTCAGAGTCGCCACATCCTGGAAGTGTAGATAAATACAGTAGAACAGAAAGGGGCAGGGCTGGGAAACTAGGGAT
The DNA here is from genome assembly GCA_013396935.1 of Baryphthengus martii. NCBI lineage: Eukaryota > Metazoa > Chordata > Aves > Coraciiformes > Momotidae > Baryphthengus > Baryphthengus martii. The sequence goes on along the minus strand of VWZK01015534.1, from coordinate 149,368 downwards.
AGGGACCCTCACTTCACCTATGTCCCCTCCTGCTCCACATGGAAAGCAGTGAACACATTTTGGCTTTCCTTGCATACATATTTATGTCTTAGAATTACAGAAATATAAGGAACTTTCTGGTGCACTGTTCCTGCAGACAATTAATGTCCAAATACGCAATGTATCTGCCATAAACGGCCTCTCTCAGCAGATTCCGAAGCTGCTTAGGTACTTGGCCATTTCATTAATCACTGTCTGCCTGAGGCACAGCATAGGAACTTACCTAAATTGCTGCCAGGGTTCCTAGATCATCCTTTGGTTTCCCAGTAGGTTTCAGAATGAGAATTACTCTTCAGTCACTACCCTACTTACCACATCCATTCATACGACACCCAAATGTATGCAGCACACACACGCACCAGACAGCAGGCAGTTGCTATTGTGGATGTAAATTAAGCCTCCCAAGACAAGGTGCAAGAGAGAACATGACTTGTTACAGACAATAAGTGGTGAAGAAGATGGCAAAGGAGACCGAGTAAACACTATTTCATCCAAAACTGATCATAAACTATGATTCCTTTAAGACAGAATTTGACAAGAATACTGAAGATGTTGAATAATTAGAGGCAGATGCTACAATCCCGGACTTCATAGGAAGTCAAGAACATTTAACACTTTGCATGATCAGGATATTAAACAAATCTGATATGAGATGATTGTATCCTAAGTGAGAAAGAAGGGGCTATGTTCTGCATCCATACTGCAGCTTATTAAAATCAAAAGCCTTGTCTGACCTAGGAAGGAATATTCCAAGGATTCAGACCTTGCAGTTTCAAAGTGACAGCTTATCAAAGGTACATTTCTGTGCACTGCAATGCACTGCAAGGAATGAACAAATAAGCTGCATGAACTTCAGATATTTCAAGCATGTCTTCGACTCAAAGATTATACCCTTCCAATTTATTAATTTTAATTCAAAAAAACCATTGATTTTTCCTTCTGAAACACATGCACTCTTAAATACAAACACTCTACAGACCCAGAATACTCACACACAAGAGTGCAGGTGCTGAAGTCTTCTAGCACTGCCACTTATGCCTGAGGAGCCTAAAGGCTGATGACCTAACATTCCCTGTTCTCTGTTAAAAATCAGCTTTTACTGTTTCATATCATAATCTGCACTAAGTTATATGGGCATTGAATTAAAATTCCATTTCAGAAACTAAACCAGCATCTAGAAATCTAAAAAGGTGATGCTTAAATAAGCAATCCAGTAAGAGTAGAAGGCTGAGGCATCTTGAAGAAGAGTATCAGAATGACCACTATGCAATTTCCAATTCCAAGTAGTAAAAGAAATCCACTATTAATGTGGTAAACAAAATAAACTAAAATAAAACAAAGCAAAACTTAAAAGAGAGGAAAAATTCTAGATGTTGAAAGGAAAACAATTTTTTCTCTGCGCAGCAGACAAATGTGAGATGACTTTTGACATCAGCTCTGTCTACTTAAAAAGCTCTTTTTGTACTGAATCTGTGGAAACAGCTCTTGCTGAGGAATTATGTTACTGGAATGCAGTATTTTGGTGTGTGATAAAAAGTCATCACCCTATTTGACAGTACGGTAGGGAAAATAGCTTGAGCAACACTGAAAGCAGTTCACTTGGAAAACCACTAAAGGAAGGAAGTTTCATTATGAAAAAAATTCTGTGCTTTTATTTTTACATATTATCTCCCACAAATGTTAGTCTGTTCACCTTCTGGCATAGACTAAAAGCTCTTACTGAGTTCACAGACATCAAAGACTTAGTGAATTCTGCCACATGGCTTATCTCTTGAACATAACAGTATTTTATAATAATGGAGAAACACTACTAGCAAGTGACCATAGTTTATGCATCTGAAAGATACTACCGAGACGTTTTCAAAATTGCCAGTACTGTCTAATATTCTTCCAGAATATAAACAACAATTACAGCTTCTAGAGGTTAGCTCGAATTAAAAATTTTCAATATATACTGCACTGATAGTATCACAATCACCAGCTACACCCTACTTCTGATACTTAGAAATCATTTGATGTTATCTGCACTTTTTGCCCCTCAGGATCATTTATAATCCTGGAGACCATAACACAGAAGACAGATCTGACTACAGCACTCGCCCACACAAGAGCAGGGATATATTACAGGTTCTTTTTAAACAACTGCAGACCTAATGCAATTTACTGCCCCGGCCTAAGATGGACAACCTGGCAGTCTTAACATCTGTACATTTTCTATTCAACACCTATTTCACCGACGGATGTCAAACCGCGTTGCAAGACGGATTGGATGTTTATTTCATAAAAGTCAATATACAGGATAACTTCGGGCAGAAGGACCGACAAGAAAGGGAGGAAGGGAAGCACATTAATAATTTAGTGTTCTCTTTGTTCATTTAATATTACACCGAGGTATTCGATTAAAGTGTCATGTACTAAAAGCACCTCTTCAAAAGGGATGCCAAATTCTTCTCAATCTCAAGTAAGTTAAACCTACAAAACAGGTACCTTCGTCTAAGAGCGTTTAGCTACTTTGTATTCCTGCCTGCTAATGTCTCATGTGATTTGTTTTTAGTGGTAAAATTTTGTCTATAATGTGCAAGCATTGCAGCACTTCGAAGTAATGAAACCCAATGGACCCTTCAACCTTATTCTGTTTATGTTCTATAATTATAAACTCATTATTTTTATATAAAATGCTATTCTCATCTAAAACAGGATGCTACAAGATCTAGCAAACGTATCTGTCAACACTGCAAACCAAACAGGTATCTGTCAACCACACTCTGATGACAACTGCTCTGTTTGAAACGGAAAAGATATTTGTTTTGTGATCATGAATAGTAAAATTGGAAACGAAAATGAAAGTCAGGCCAAGCTCTTTCTCTGTCCCTTTTTTTCACCCTCACTAGAAATAAATATTCTGATACCTAAACCCTGCTTACTCTCACCTGTGCAGCCTCAGTGTCTGCTGCACATGCTGTAAGGAACTCCAGCGCAGTCACTGAGTCACCGGTTACTCCTAGGAACTGAAGTGAACAATTACTCCTAGTCACTGGAGTGAAGAATTACTAGAATTACTAGAAGTAAGATGTGAAGAATATTCTTCACATCACAGTTCTGAGCAGAGAACTCATGTTTTAAAAGCACTGGTTACTGTCCTCCCTTGTGCTGGTATTAACATCTAACTTTAAATCCCTATTACTATGGATGTATTCAATTTATTTTTCCATCTGTGCTTTACTTTTCACTTACCTGTTACTATACGCTGCTTATAGGCATTTCCTATGGTATTTTGGCTAAAATAGGGAACAAAACTCTAGGGACTGTGCTTAGTTCCTTTCAACTCTCCTCATTACAGTCACTAGAACAGCAGCCTCGTATCACTGGGATACCTTATCAATTGTGTAATTTTGCCAGAAGAATGGCTATGACAGTCACCACCAGAGTCATTACTACGGTAGTTACGCACCAGGAAGAGAATCTCAGTATGCTCTAGGTTTGCATGGCATAGCAAAGAAGCTAAAGAGCAGGATACGCATGCCTAGCAGTGTATTCACTGCTTCACAGATAACTGCGTCAATGGTACGAGACGTAGCAGCACTAGGAAATCTATGTTCAAGGCAGCTGGAATCCTGCATGTGAAATTCTTACTCATTCATGCAAGGAGAAAACATTTTTCTTGTAAATTTTCAGGAAATTGAAAGCTACTTGTGAGGAAAGTGGTTTGTCTAGGAACAAACTATATGTGCAAGATAACAACACAAAAGTATGGAATTTAAATTACATGTACACCATTACTATGATCAGCACTGATTTTTTTTTTTTTTTTGCTCTGACACTAAGTTTTGTGAGACAAGACTATATCTTGCTTTAAGTATGTTGTACCTAGTATCTTGAACCAACATCATAAGATCCAGCAGCGAAAATGTTTTATTTAACCCTGCTGTCAAAGCCCACCGCTAGGTAAGTCTCAATGAAGAGACAAGGAAGAAGACATAGTTGACCAATAAATTATTTCTCTATATTACTTTTTATTATTATTATTTTAAAACTTTTCTCTTGTAAGAATTTTAAAGCAGCTTATTTTTATTATGTTTTATTTGTTCTGTAGAGTACTGCTTCCGAGTGGTGTCTACACTTCAGTTAATATAAAGTAATCCTGTTATACAATACAAGCCTGTATTCTCCAGAGCTTCAAAGTAACAGCTTTTCTGTTCAGACACCAGAAGATATTATGTTTCCTCTGCCACTGTTCACACTTCCAGCTGCTTTGACAATGATGGTATTTACAACTGGGAAAAAATGGTTAATAAAATTACAAGTATCTGCTAAAGAGGGATTCAGACAGTAATGTACTGTCATTTTGGTCTCACTATGACACACAAGAGTCATCCTTCTTCCGAAACCAAAATCCTGAGGGAAGTCAAACTACACATTTCCAATGCTGCCTGGCTTTCACAGTCACTCTTTAGAGTGCAGACACAGGTCTTTTTTAAGACAGCTTGTGAATCAAGTGCAGGAAAGGACATACATGATCAGAAAGAATTGCCTCACCTCTCACACCTTAATTAATCAAATTTCCATTTTTATATCATGTCCCCAGGCCCTTTTAAGAACGACTGAGCACTCGAAGGTAAAAGCTGCATTTATTCCGAATGCACGGCAATGTTGCAAGATCAGTTTTCTGCTGCCAGTGTCACACGGAATCGTGTTCTGAAGATTCAGGTAAGAGGCTATTTGCAATAAAGAACGTATGTGTGGGACATAAAGCAAAATTAGCCCTTAATGTCTTTAATCCCGGGAAAAAAAGCAAATCATGTTGTAGTAAGAATATGAGATGCATGCATATATGTTACTGTGCCTGTTAAAGGCTCTATTTTTACACAGGTAGCTCTTAGCAGAGGGTCCAAGGAGGAAATACTAAGCTATGAAGACACAAGATGAAGCATCGCCTGCCTCATAGGCAAAGCCAGCAGGTAGGAGAGATCTCAGACATAGGGCAACACATCTTCAGTCTTTCCCAAATATCTCCACACAACTATAAACAACTAAAAATGGAGAGTCCAGCTGAACTCGGTACTCAGAAATTTCACTTGCTTCCACCCGGACTTTGGGCCTTGAGAAGAAATCGAAAAGTAGGTGAAAGAACAGAGGGTGATCTTTGGATGGAATTCTAATTTTCAGTCACTGGATGAGAAGACTGAAACATGTTGGTACACATCACTGAAACGTATGTTTCATATCATATCTATACATAATATTGATGGATAAAAATATCTTGGGATAGACAATTGTATTTTACATTATACATCCCACCATATTTTTATTAAATATAAATACCAATAAATACCTAAAATACCAATGTTTGGTAAATGCAACTGGATATCTGACTCTAAATGGTCTTACTGCATTACTAATCATTACCATTGGCCCAAATTTATATTTTTTTTCTGTAATATTTACAAAAGCAGATTAAAAAATACAGTATTTGGAAAATAGTGCATCATAATGGCTCAACTGCACCTGGGTACAGTTTCTGTTCCTAAGTTCAAAGGAAAAAAAGAGAAATATATGTTTTCCAGTCATAAATATCATTTGTCATCTAGTGCTTTTTTCCTTAACCAGTCCCACTGTCTCATAAACAGCAAAGCGGATTCAGTTTATATTCCAGCCATTTTTAAGGTCAATTTATATTTTGTGGGTCTTCTCAGCACAGCCTTAGCACTCAAGGTTTCTAAACAAGCCCAGTTAGTCTCTGGAGAACGCTTACTTAGTCATTTCAAATCTTAATAAAGAGTAACTTAAATTGACTTGCCTGCCGACATTGTGGTATAAACCTTCCAAAGTATCTTTTTCTTTGAGTTTGTTTTTGCCTATAATCAGCATCCTTGCAGTAATCTTATCACTGTCAATCAGGATGAAAATATTAACTGGGGAAAAACATGTCTATTTAGACATCCTTAGTCTCATCAACCCTCTAGAGTTTAATTATGAATAATATTAACATATAGGCAGCGATTTATGCACTGTGTGAATAATACATACAGATAACAAAAGAGAAGACAGAAGCAACAGTCAACTGAACTACAAGGGTCAGACACACGTTTTCAGGAAAGCTGAAAAAATATTTAGTTAGTCTTCCTCTTCAGTGATCACTTCTGAGAAAATGTATACTATCACTAAAAGCAGTATAATTTATTTAGAACTGAGTGGAAAGGTAAAAGGCATAAACCAGCTTTCAACTGACAGCTCATCAGAACATACTACTGAAGACTACAATGTACTTTGGAAAAGGCTTTACGGATAAGAAGAAAAGGATTTTTAAGGTTAAAATAAATATTTGTAGATATGATAGTACACCCTCAGGAGTTCCTGTTTACATACTGAAACATATTTTGTCAGCAGAGAAAAGCATATTTTTAATATGCTTAAAGGCTTTCCTGTTTTTCCTTTATGTGCAAGACAGTTTAACAGAAGGGGAACGCAGGAGCAATTGGCCTCCACTCACCAATCCCATCCAGTATACAGATTTCAAACTGGATCAAAATATCAGAATGAACACTTTTTACAGAGCACACTCACACTGATGTGCCTGAAAGGAATCTAGTATATTGTATCAACTAGGATTTATGGGAACAGGAGAATAGAAAACTACAGTGATTGCATTTGTAAGCTTGCCGTGCATTATTCAGTTAAAAGCTCAACAAAACCCCTACATCACATGTGAAATTACATACTAGGTTTCCAAGTAAAGCTCTAGCATAAAGTTGAAACTCCAGCTTCTATCTTCGGAGAACCCAGAATCATGTTCAGATCTTCCTCAAAGTTCACAATTGACGGTAGTTTGTCTTCCCATCCTCAAAATTTTGTCTTTCAGAGCACAAGCCAAAAAAAAAAGGTGCTTTTCTTTGTCATCTGCATTTGATATGTGAATATTTAATAACAAAAATCAAATCTCTGTGAAATGCCCCTCTGCTCACTGTACCGCCTTAGCCGCTTCCAGCTCTTCCACACAAAATTTTTCACCTTAAAAAGTCACACTTTCAACTGGGTCAGAAGACCCAAAAGATAGGCAAGTATTTTCTCTTCACTGCTTTACAATGTAGCCAACAGGAAGCAGCACTTACAGACAATTTCAAAATTCAACGATCAGCTTTAAAAAACTGGTAACTTTTTTCTGGGGTATTTTTGTGCAACAGAGAGCTAGAAGAAAGCATAGTTAACAAACTCCTGGGTCAGAGATTTCTAGTCCTTTTGCACTATGAATTAGGTGAGGCAAACAGGGAGGCAGTTTGCAGAAAGAACTGATTCTGAAAAAAGCTTTCATCAGCTGTACTGGGAAAAGCTGTTTGAATTTCAAAAAAAACCATTTTTCTCCATCCCCACAGCACCAGCTAACTCTCTAATCTCAAATCTTTAAAATAAAACATCCAAGGAATGAGGGGACACGCAGTTGGCAGGTAATGATATTTGGACTGTGTGTCTAAAATGAATCAGATTATTGAAGCGTGAATTCACACAGCATTCAAACTGAGATGGATGAAAAATTAGTTTGCATATTTTATATCACCAATGTATATGAAATACTGAGGAGGTAAAGCTGATCTTATTACACACTGGTAGTATTTTCTGTACATGGCAAGTTTTGGTTAGCTTGTTCGTACAATGCAAGGTGCCAGTCTTCAAGTACAGAATGTTACCACCTCTGTCACTGAAAAATGTGGAAATTTGTCAGTGATGTCAACCTCTGAATGTATATCAATGTTAGTATAGTTTATATAAAGATACTAAGATATATTAGAAGCCTAGAAGGTGCCAAACACCCACAAGTCCTCTTAAAATAACGGCATTAGCCTATGTATGTAGTTGCAGTGAAGTTCCAAAGCAACAATTTAATATCCATCCATTTATTCCTCCTAAAAGTTCTAGTAATTAAATGCTCCATTATCTTTACACACTTAAATTTCAACTCTTTTTAAGGTTGGACAAGGTTTTTACCGCTAATTACCATTACATCTGGAACTGGGTGAAACCAAATGGAGATGACAGACAAGTAGAGGGGAAGTTGAAAGCTGGAGATTTTTTTTTTATCATTATCTCTTCTCAGTGTCCTTTTGGTTGTAAAACCCAGTTTCACACTCAATTTTTCCCTTGTAAAGGTAAATGAATTTATCTAAGTTTCAAGTTTTAGGTTTTGTAGATAGAACAGTTTGTCCTCACTTAACTTTTCTGCGCAAGAGATACATTAAAGGGAGGTGAAGTGGAAAGAGCTGGTAGCTTCCTATTCCTCTTTTACTTTTCTGTTCAATGCATGTTTCCATCTTACATTTATTTTGCAATTCAGTACACTACCTATTACTAATTTTTGCCATTTTGTCTGTTGTTTTGGGTTTTTTTTATTCAAAAAATGAATTATAATATCTGAGTGGAATAGGGTGCTTTTAACTACTGCTTTATTTCCTCTATGTCCATAGCTGCTAGAAAGAGTTAAAAAAACAATCTTCAATATTATCTGCTGGAGATACCCTACATCATAAACTCATTTCTTACAGTTTACCAAACTGTCAACATAAGTACATGATTTTGGTCACCGAGAGCCTTGATTAAGCTTCAGTGACTGACAAGAAATGAGATGCCCTTGAAGCCCCTGGTTCCCAAGCCAGAGAGCCATCAAACCTCTTTCATGGACACCCAGTCTCCTTAACTAAATTCCATTAAGATAATACTGCCGCTCCCTGATTAATTCATTTTCATATCATTTCCCACTGTAGCGTATCATTCTTGCTTTATTCCACCACCTGAATATTTCTATTTTACATATTTTGCTTCCCCACTGAGTTGCTTCTATAATTTCCCTATCTTCCCATTTCTTTTGCTGTACATTGCTTCCTTGTTTCCTGTTGCTTCTCTAGATCTCCGCCTTTTGAATCATTTCAGTCCCCTCAGTACATGTTCCACGTCTGTATTGTAAGATACTCCCCTTACTCCTTTTGCATTTTTTCAGTCCAGAAGATTGTGGATTTACCGACCTCTGACATCAGCAGGGACACTCAGCAGAAGAGAAGTCAACGTACCAGGTGAACGGGCTCGCTCAAGTGCCACGTGGCAAACCTCGGGGAAAGTCACTAACTACAAAATCACGGCCAACGACGTAATCCCTTTCTCACTACACATCGCAGTTTCCACATAGCTTATTATAATTCACATTGTTAGATACATTCAATAGAGAACAGACTGTTTACTTCAGAGATGTAAGCCTGCAACTAGCCGCAGCCGAGAGCAGAAAGAGATTAGGAGCAATAAAATCATAAAAACTGGCTACCGAATACATAGGAGACGGAACAGCCCATCTCTGAAGAGGAAAGCGGTGACGGCTCCCTGTGCTGCAATTCACTTTCAAAGTCACAAAAACCCTTTTGAACCTCTTGTATTCCCCTGACTAATGCCATCATTATTTCAACACTGGCTGTTCAGAGTGAAACAGGTGCTATCTTGTCAAATGAGACTCTTCTGCTTTCATCATTCCCCAGTTATTCATTGTGTATTGTTACCGCTGACAAGGTTTTGGGTTGCCTGGATACCAGGTCATGCTGATATAACTGCTAGTGATCTCTGCATAACCAAACTTCTTTTTTTTTTTTTTTTTCGGTGAGAAGCAAGCGAAGGGAGGAACGGCGTGGAAAAGAATTGGTTTATTCCCATATGTCGTCCTCCCAGCAAAAGAAGTTCCACGAGTTTATTTCAGAGGGCTGTGGAGAAAGGGCTGGTAGAATGCTTCCAGTGCCTGATTAAAATGATTCACTCCATAAGAAGCTAGCATTTCTAGTCTCATTTCTAAAAGCTTTTCTTCCTCACCACTTACAACAGTCTGCTAGATTCCTAAATAGAAGGGAATGATTAATCTCTGCTAAATTATCTGACGCAGGTTTAAAATTATTCTGACAGAAAAGTCAAATACAGCCCAGAGAATCAAAAATTTAGTACCCACTCCCCTCAGTTTTGAATACCACACCAGCTACCAGCATCATCCAATTCAGAGAAATAGCTACCACATAAAAAAGTAGTACAATGCAGTTGAACCAGATTTTTGTTCAGGATTTTCTTTATATCTCTTATGACAGATGCCTTTCAGAAATAAATGTTTTTTGGCCACATGCTTGCCTGAACTTTCACAGGAACTTGTTCTATAAAGATGATAGATGCAGAAAGATTGTTAAAGAAGAAGAGGTTTTATTCTATGCAAGCTGCTTTTTAGTTTTTTTCGTGGTATCTAAGCTTTATCTACAAAGCATCATTTCCCACTGAGATGCTGGGGGCTCATCTTGTTGTCCTGGGACAGGAAGGTTTTTGACAGTATCACTTTAGATAAAAAAAAGCTTGACCTCGCCTGCAATTTCCCGCACAAAAATCCGTGACTGAATTCTCCAAAACAACTGGCTTTTTAAATGATTCAGACCTTCAAGACACAAATTGTAAATCTCCAAATTTATGAAGACATACACAACAGGAAAATCCATCTTAATCAATGGCACGCATTCTCATGTAGCCAGGTAAAAGGGTTTTGCCTAAATAATACATTTTGGCAGCTTGCTCAGGCATATCAATTGAAATATTGAAGTTGATTGAAATGGTCCTCAAGCCTTTAATGTTTTAAGCTAATGTTAGATGGAAGCCGTCATCTATCACACACAAGTTTAGAAAAACGCAGGCTTAGCCAACTAACAAGCTTTTGTCATATGTTGCCCTGATGATTTTGGGCAGGCAGAGTTTGAAGAAGTCATGAAAACCATCTGCTCTTACATGGAGACAAAGATGTCCAGCTAGTCCACTTAGTTCATCTAGTCTATTAATTAAAACAAATTTTCTCCATACTTTCACATTAATTGTTAAATATAGCCATTAAAAAATATGCGTAAATGTTCTTGACCTCAGTTGGCAAAAATAAGATGCAAAATGAGTGAGTAGTACGTAAAAATTCAAGGCATGTTTTAATTACCAAACAAGCAAACAAAATTTCTTTTAAGTCTTGGGTATAATAAGCAAGTTAAATTTGCAACAGATAGGAAAGGGAGGCACGAAGGAGGAGGGGAAGGGGGAAGCAAAGGGATAGAAAGGAAGCAAGAGAGCTGGCATGTGGTGGAAATGACAGAAACTGAGAATTAAATGATAAAAAAAATTAGGTAAGTAGATGTGATTTTAAATGCATTAATATGGAGAAACTGCAAAGAAGTTAATGGATTATTTTGCTAAGCTCAAATCATATTGAACAGGTAGCTGTTTACAAAGAAACAATTTTATTCTTATGTCTTCAACAAAACATTGCATGACTTTCATTCAGAAAGAGATGTCAAAACGGAGAAGTTTGCGTCAGAGTTCATGTGTACTGTAAGTATATCATGAATCATATGGAAGGAGTTTATTTGACTTCCTCCTCCTTTGGCTGCTACACAGCTGGAAAACTAAAAGCCTTCACAGGGAAAACAGTGATGATGCAACTTCAAAGTGCAGCAATACATATTTTCAGAACTGAAATTAAATGAGAGAATATTTTAGAAAACATACACATCAAGTGACTTCCTGCCCAAAAAGTTTCAGATTTTTTGAATATGGACCCATGACTCAAGTAGAGCCATAAAATTCCCTGAGCCCCAATAGGCAATACTAATAGGCATGCAACTTGCAACACTTTTCAACATGTATTTTTAATTTAATCCATTAAAACCACAAAGGAATAATGTATTAAAGCGATAAGTCTGTACATTCAGTAAATAAATATCAAAGTGAAAGTCATGAAAGCTTTAGGAAAAAAAAAAAAACAGTCAAAAAAGAAAAAAAAATAAATTTAAAGCCCTTGAAGGAATACATCACAGAAAAAAATAAATTGATCTACTAAATTAATTAAGTAAATTGATTGTAAAAATTTACTACCCTATGCAATACAGAATAAGTCTCACGGGAGGTAAGTTAGCAGAGTCAATTTGAGCCTTTCAACCATAAGAAACTTGTAAAGCACCTCATAAACTCTTTCAATAATACTGTAGAAGAAAAATAAGAACTTTCTATACATGCTAAATACCTCAAGCAACAATCTACAAGTACTTTCCTACATTGCTTTTTGGTAAGTGCTCCTATCTTGTTCGTTTGAATTAAAATGTACAAAACAAAATACATATTTACAAAATACATATTTCTTTCAATGCACATTTATTTAATCAGGCTCAGAGTATATGAAAACTTCTACATAAAAAGTATCTACTTATTCTCCTTGTTGAGCCTTTTAATCATTAGATATAACTAAAATTGTAACTTAAGACCAGCTTGGGGAAGCAAACACCTTCCTAAATTTCTTATCCTAAGATTTTGACAGAATTGTCTATGAATAATCATGAATAATAATCCATTGCTCTTAATCCCAGATCCATGAATCATAGAATCAGCTATTTCTAGAGCAACCATAAGAGATCATCTAGATAAATCCTCCAGTTTAGGGCACAACAGCAATATCTAGATAATTCCAAAGACAAAATTGTCTTATCACACTTACAAAAATTACCTCTAACAGAGATGTCAAAAGCTCTTCTCATAGAGAAGCATCAACATCCATTTTTTTCTTATGGTTAGGAAAATCTACCTAACTCAAATCTTCCTTACAAGAAATTACGCTGATTTATTTTCTAGCTGTATCTCCTTTCCCCATCAGCTATACAGAAAACATGATCATCATCCACTTAATAAGCTAATATGTACGAGAAAATTTCACCATGTTCCTTCCTAATCTTCTAAAACTAAACAAATCCCATTCCTTCATCTTCTCATCATTTGCCAGCTCTTCCGGGAGAACTGCTAACTCCACAGTGACAGTGTCTCACATCTTTGAGGAGATTTGATCTTTTTCCAGTTAACTCAGCAACAGACACAACGAGAGAATTTCTAAATTCATAAAGAACTGGTTGTGATCATGAAAAGCACTTCAGTCAACGCTTCTAAGAGATATGCTAATTAACAGAGATAACCAGTCTTAATCAAACTAATTACATTACAGATTAAAGGTATTTGGAATTTAACACAGCTTCTTCTACGTATCTACATTACATTACGGTGACCTTAAGCAGCAACCTGGAATAAATATGTTAAGATGTTCTTTAAAAAATTCTTAACACATAATTTAACTGTAAAATGTAAAAGATAAGAAATAAATAAGCAGACATCACAGTTTTTATGATTCCTGCTCATTTAGAACTTTCGGGGTGGCGGGGGGAGGGGGGAATCGACCCTGTCAGCTTTGGTAAAGATCAAGATGTTTTTTAGAATCACTGACTTGAATTTGAGTTTCTTTGCTATTGATTCACGGGCTGTGCACGTCAGGCGAGCGCGACGGTTTCGCAGACACGGGGGAGCTGGAGGCGATGCTGGGAATACAGAACCTGTTGTACTTGGGGTCTCTCTCGCAGCTTGACTATCGGCATTACTTGCCACCCCGGCATCCACGTATCGTGCACCTTCAGCGTGACGGACGAGGAGAACATCTCACAGGAAGATGGAGGCCATGTATCCTAGCAGAAAGGACTGAGTTCAATTAAGGCAGTGCCATCGCTCTCCCAAAGATGCTCCATTCTTTACGTCACTCTGAAGGTTTCGGAGCACGCTCTGAAACAGTGTCAGCAGAGGCAGAGGAGCAACAGAGTACAGTAGGTTTTTGTTCGATTGAGGTGTACATAAAACCTCTGCACCGCTCTCACTGTTCGTCTAGAGGATTTTCCCTTGATTTAGGACTTCCTTCTCCCAAAACACCTGACATGTCTCAAACTGCCTTGCGTGATTTTTTTATAGGAAAGCTGGTCTGACAGGGTGATGTTTAACTGTAGAGAGCACAAAATCACCGTCTGTGCTGGGAGAGGTGTTTTATTTGTCAACTTTGCTGCAAAATTCTCCCTACTCCTCTTCAGATTCTACCTCTTTGCTTTTTTCTGTTTCTGATACGGAGTTGGGTTCTCCTTTCTGACCTTCTGTACCAGACCTTTACATGAGACCATCTGACTAAGGTCTGAGGTGCGGAGTGATAAAACTATGGACTACAAAATACCCTCCTTACCCATTTTTTTCATTCTGCATTATGTTTTGTTTGTTTTCACATTTCCACAATAAGAAATCCCACGACAGCATCGCAGTGTCATTGATGCCAAGAGGTAAAGAAAAGGAGGAACACAAAACTGTTAAATGTCTGCAGAAGCTGGAAGGAAAACAATGCAGTGCTTTTGTTTTACTTGTTACCCACACATTATCTCATAAGGTCAATTTAAAATGCATATATTTAAACTAATTAACTAACTTACTTGTAAATATTGTATTCATTCTTCTTCTGCAGAGAATAAGAGCTGAAAATAATAAGGCAACTACAGCTACTCTGTACTACAGAAATTAATGCACACATAGACACGCACGGAAAAACAACTGCTGGAGAAAGGAATGGTGTAGGAATCCCTTCTATGTATTGCAATTATGCTAGTAAATAAAGTAAAAACATTTAACATTTCTCAGTATTCTTGATGCAACTCTGGTGTTAGTACTGAAGTGAGCAAATAAAGCTTATTTCAGATGCAAATGAATAATGTGCCTATCGACACTTTCACCCTAATTATGCCTCTAAGTGGACAGTTGCTTGGTTCTGCGGAGTAGTACGCAGGCACTCAGGACTAAGCTCTCTTCTTTACAAAGACATCATATAAACTGAAATATTTTAAAGGCATCACAGGTAATTAGTATCAATGTGTACCAATCATTGCCCAAAAGATATCCTCCAGCCTTTTTCACCTATAGCCATTACCTAAGGAAAATTGTTTATTTAGCTGTTACTACTTTGTCAGAAGAAATCGGTATTCTAGGTCCCAATTCTGAGAGAAAATCAACAAACACTTCCATCTTTGTTGATGTTTTCCTACTCTCCCAATTCATAAGGATATCAGGTTCTTGTCTGAAACACCAAATTCTGAAATGAAGTCCCACCTCACCACACCTCTCAACGAACCCAAGAAGTTGGATGAGGTCTCAGTCTAGTCACATAATACATTCGACTGATTCCAATTAGAAATGGATGCTTGGAATGATAATAACCCATCTCTGTAACGTCACTGCGCCACTTCAGGTTTTGTACCCTGTGAGGCCAGAGGGTTTTGAAACAATTCAGTATGAGCCCTATACTAGGAGATGCACATTCTCTTCCACAAGCAAGTTTAGTATTTTTAGGCACAAATCAGAAGTTCTATGTAACACAGTGTAAATTGTACCCACTTTGATTTACCTTAAGTCCCTAGGTTTGCTTCACCGTGTTCCTTGTGAGATGTGCATGAGTATAAAATGGTTCTAACACAAGACACGTGCATGTGAAGAGGCAAATTAAATGCCTGGTTGAAGAAGTCAGTATCCTCACTTTAATTAGCTTCTTAATTGCTCACTTGTTTGAGCCAGCTTGGTTACAGAATCCAGCTTCCCCAGCTGCATATAGGACCTTATACTTCCCTACACACAGACACTTGGATTTAGATTTCTTAACCTGTTTTAGATTGATTTCCTCTCAAGATTTGAATCACTTTGCTTAAAACCAGGCATCTAGCACCATGAGAGGTGACTTGGGATATGACACTCTACATGGTAGAAGACACAGGACACAAGACATAATGGAGCCACAGCTGGAGGGAAGTGGGACAGTGTAGATTGTCTAAAATGACACCAGACACTACCTTCAGGCACTGACTCATAATTTGAGTCAGTGGCAACACTCATAAAACCAGAGAAGCTGGAAATAAATGGCAAGACACATAAAGTTGTGAAGAACTGATGGTTGCTTAGATGATATTCTTCTAGGTGTCAGAAAAGTTCACATAGGCTCCCTAAATCATCAGTGCAGTGGGTCTGAGTCTAATAAAGCATAGGAGGGATTCCACTAGAAGCAGAGAATGATGTTAGACTGTCACAATTTCTAAATTTTATCCTTTAATATAGTTTTTCCTGCAAATATATGCTAGATATGCTTCTTGGGTCTTTAAAACAAGTAGCAGGATTAATCCAAATCCTACTTCCACAAAAACAGTCTTATCTGGCAAGTAAAACTATGAAGTCTATCTCAAAACATCAACTGATTTTTTGTTTTGCTAGCTCAGAGAATGTTTTTATTCTATCCTTTCATTTGTTTAAAAAGGCCTCTGGCTTGAACATCCTCATGAGCTAACTAATCTGTTCAGTTATTTTCTAACAAAACTGAGAATTTAGTGCTACTTTTTCTTGCTGATGCTGATACGGTATCAAGATGAGAACTGAGTTTCTCAAAAGCAAGTAACCTGAAGTTAAAATGTAGCCAAACAGCTACAGGCAGCAATAAGAAGGTGCAAAATGCCACATGGTAGACACTCTTGTACTCATTTTGTGTGGTTGGGAAGAACTTAGGAGCATGATGGCCTCTCCGGAGCTCGGCTGAACACATCGCTTCTCCTCCCCTGCCTCCCAGGCAGAGGTTATTAAACCACAGGTCAGCTCTCTACTTGTACAATGTCAATTCAAACTTATTAGTTCAAATCTTTCCCTGTGGTTTAAACCAGGACAGCAGATTTTGTCCTTAGGCACTCGGGGAGTGTTCTTACGGCCAGCTCTGCTCTAGCTCGGCTGTCTCTAGCTGAGCGGGAACACTGATACCAAAAGTTTTAGTACCTTCATAAATCACATCAACCTATTGAAAGTGAACATAAGCCTAAATTCTAAGTGACCCTATTGTATTTTTTGCAGTAGTCGGTGTTTGCTCTCTTCTCCGTAATGGGAATCTGGGCAGCGCACTGTAGCATCTGTCTTTGTCTGAGGAGTTATTGTTTACCTGGGAAAATTACTGTGAAGAAAGGTCCTATGTAAACTTTGGTGTAACAAGTATTTCATAAAAGCAATAAATAAGAACATTCCTGTTTTAAGGTATAATAATTCCTCTGGCCAACTGTCCCTTCTGTATACAAGTCTGAATTTTGGAGAATCGGGAATAGTGAATGGAAAATTTCCTATGACAGCTGACTGAACATTACTTCAGTCAATTTAGCTCCTGCTGATTATATTATTGGTGATCAGATGTAACTACTATAGTATACTAACTACTACAATATACTGACCTTCTTGTTGATACAAAGCTTCACATGCAGAACATATTTTTTCCTTACCTGACATCATTACTGACAACCAGCTGTTACCCTTTAGTAAGCTAAAGCAACTCTATCAGCATTATTTTTCTTCTTATTAATCAGATTAATAAAGGGTTCTACGTGAGCAACTGCTAAGCTCCCTCAACTTCTAGATAGAGTTGAAAGTATTCAATACTTTGTAGAAGTGACCTACAATGACCAGCCATTAGATGAAGATTTGTACGTGCTCTACAATTGCTCCAAACTAGAAGTATTAACCTTAAAACTGGACTAGAACACAAGTACCTGGAACAAAAACCAAAATGTTTTTCCAAGATGCAATAGTATGCAAAGGAAGCTGCTGGTAAACACAGCCTCATCAACTATCACTCTACTGAAAACCTTTCCAGCCTACTCCTCCTCCTAAGCCTACTTACATACTTAGAAAAACTTCCCAGTATTGGTATTTTATCTCCACAATCTTTCATTCAGATCAGTTAAAGTCACAGTGTCCAAGTGATATTTATATTCCTATGATTTCTGTCATCTTGCTGTAGGAGATGAGAGGTTGACTGCAAGGTGTGGAATTTATCCACACAAAGCCCTTTGTGAAGATGCACAGCAAGGTGAATCTCAGTCAGAAAGTAAATTAAAACATACTGCATTTGAGCACAACAGAAAAAAATGACTGACCATGTTGTAATACACACAGGCAAAAACAAACCTGTCATCAGTACAACTGTAACCTTCAAAGGTGCTTCTTTTCATTTCATCATATTAACCATTGGAAAATGACTATGAAGGAAGAAATTCTCCAAATAATAAGTACTTTGAGGAGCTGATAGTTTAAACCAAGTAGATTGTGGGTAACTGACCTCTAAAATTACAGCAAATGGTTGCCTTTGTTTCACTTATGTCTTGTGCACGTCCTGTAATACCTGGCAAAATCATTTACATGTTGACTTCTTTCAGAACACAATATATTTGACTGTGTTAAGGAGGGATTCTGTTTTCCAAATATACCAAACAGTGTTCATAAGTCCATCAGAAAACCAGAAGCAACTTGCTAACTTGGAATAGTCTTCCAGTAATGTGATACAGCTACCAATAGTTTTTCATCTTTATTGATATATTCATTATTTCGATATAACTTCATCAGTATAGGGTGCTGATTTTTGTAATTTCCCAATATTGATCTTCTTAAAATAATGTGGGGTTGCTCTATTTATTTTAAGCCATCTCCAGTTAGACAGATCTCCAAAAAGTCATTTTATGTGTCACTATATTTACACCGTCACTCCGAGCCTCCCGTGTTTACAATTCCAGTTTCAATGGGACAGTTCACAAATCTCTCAGCATATGGGCAGATGATGAGAAGTGACAAATTACTTCAGGTTCGAGAGTCTCCACTACTCACCTGAGCCATGAGAGCTGACTGTGAGTATCCTCTTAATCTGCTCAATTTACCAAGCAGAACATATAAACTCAACTATCTTCAAGGTAGCCACCAAAGGCTTATAATTAAGCACAATAAAAATAATTTAAGCTAATACACTTAGTTTTTAACTGGAGTGAGTGAAGTACAAATGCATAGTTAACTTCACAGCAACCTTTAGTTCCTATTTCAGATTTCTAACAATCACGGTCCTTTCCCTAGAGTTCTGATTTTGTTCTTCCTCTAGAAGGGAAGTGTGTTCACAGTTTGGGACTCAGATGAGCTGGTAAGATACTAAAATTAAAGCCTTTCAACAGACTTCTCAAAAGTCAGAGAGCACTGTATCAGAAGCGCTGCTGCTTCTGGGAGGTAGGCAAACCGAAGAGCAGAACGCTGGGCACTGGTGACTCCGTTCAGGAGCTGGTAATAGATAGATGTCAAATCAAGTAGTAGAATGGGGTATCCCAAAGGATGCAAAGAATCCACTGGAAGACCAGCAGCCCTTGATTAAGTCACGGTGTTAAATCTGTCTGCAATGTGAAATAAGATTGAGCAAACAGCTCTTGAGGGAGTTTCTTGAAGTCTGCCGTGTATCTCTGGATATCTGGAGCAATTCCTCAACTACACAGCTTTGAGAGGTTTTTGTGTCTGTCTTGCCAGCGAGTTAACAAGATCAGCCATAAATTGAATGACAAGAGCAGTGAAAAGAAGTTTCAGGAAAGATAGAGGCTGCTTTTTTTTTTTTTTTTTTCATCTTCCCAAAACATAAAAACTTACATTCTGGAGACCAAGTTGATAACGGCTACACAAAGCCTGCAGCTGCTTTTCTGCTATGGACCAACGCAGAGCAAACTTTGAAGGATACAGCTCCATGGATAAAAGCACTTCTGGAGGAAATGAGGTAAAATGACAGGAAAGTTGGAACATCACTACTCATGTATCACAATGATGAAGAGTCTTATAAAGTTACTCTGTTCTTCTTTTGACTTCGCTAGGAAAAGAAGCAGCTCAGGAAAGCAAAAAATCTGTACAGAGGTCTGTAGCAAAACGAAAATATGCCAAGGAACTCCCTGCAGAGCAGGGGCCTTGGCCTTTTCTTCCAGGCTGATTACTACAAATATGATCTTGTACACAGGAAGATCCTCTGAGAGGAATGCAAATTTATGGATCATGGTTAAAAAATAGGCAGGGGAAGATGAACTGAAGAAATGATGGATGAAAAGATGAAGAGGAAATATGTGGAAGATAAAGGAAAACCAAATAAAGGAAAACTCAGAGATGTAAGACTCAACAAGGAAGTAGTAAGGATTTATCTAAAAAGACAGAAAAAAAGGTGGAGACTATTACAGAAAATGATGAGCACTAGAAATTAATCCTAGTATTTCCTGTTGCACTTTTTGATATTTTTTCATTTCTTTAAGTCTTTCTAGCACATCATCTTTCTTTCCAATTCTGAGCTTTTCTCCTTAAATGCCAATGTAGCCTTGTAAACAGGTTTTCTTCTGTTTAACTGGATGAGAAATAAATCTCCCATCTCTCTTAAGTGGTTGCTTACTTTCAGTTCTTCATTTCTTCAGTCCTGTGACACTCTCCTTCAAGGACTTTTCTATATTAGAAGAAACTGAATGACAATTAATTTAGCGCGCTTATCGCATTTGTACTGGCTAGATACTCTCCGGATTCCTGAGTAGGTATAATTTTGCTCTCGACAAAGGCAGATCCACCATTTTTGGTGCCTCAGGAAGAACGTGTTATTTAATAAATGAAAATTCTTCCCAAGAGGATAAAAAAACCTGCATGAAAAATCGGCTGAGATGACAAATCACTCAAAATTTTATTGAAAGTTCTGTTTTTTCTCAGCAGTGTTATTCTGTGTGACAATTTGAGCATGAATCTGACTATAAGGCAAACACTTACAATGATTAAAGTATTTAAATGAAAAGTCTTCCTAATTTAACAGACATTTTTGACCTGAAGAGAAGGCATGAAATCTTCTGTACACAGTATTTAAGGGAAAAAAAGTGTGAGTATAACTCAGAATTTTCTTTTCGTAGTCATTTTTAATGGCTATTTGAGTAAATTAAAGCCAAATGTTATATTGCAGTTATAAAAACAGATCTTGTGCTTTCTGCTACCGAAAACAACAGTGTCACTTACTGTGTTCCCTGTTTAGTGATTCCGATTACACATTAGATCTGTACACAGAAACAAACAGCAGTCAGATAAAATCAATGCAGCAACAAGATGCCCTTTCAAATGAAAAGCATCTCAACTCTCTTTTGCCATGCAAACAATCATTGAGTGGTACTTTTTCTCAATGTCTATTTATGATGCAAGCCAAACTGAAAAAATCAATGCCCTTCAACAGAGAGAGCATCAGTGTTTCTTTGTAACCACAGTAAACGACTCATTCTTGTTCCTTATCACAGCCATGCCATCCTTGTAAAGCTTTAAAAGCACATTCCCAAGAATGTCAGTCAGAAGAGGAAATCTCTTCAATGATCCTTCACTAGCAAAGAGGTTATAAAGCTTCTAACAAATAGTTCTTATGTTCAGCTCACAGATTCAGGAAATCTCCTAGGATATTGATTACTTTGTTTTATCAGAAAGCAAAAAGCAAAAAGTACATAAATAGAAAAAAAATCCTAATGCCACCAAAATTCACTGGAAATACTACATCCTTTCCCTCCCTCCCCCAAATCAGTGATTTCTTTTAGTTTGATCCTTAAATTAATCCTTATTTCTTATAAAAGAATAGCTTTATCAATTGAAAAGACTCACAAGATATTAGAGATTTTGAGAAGGGCGGAAACAAAGTTGTTCAGGATATTGCATTCTAAACAAATCTGTCAAAAAAATCTTGCATTTGGGGCTTAACAGAATCTACAGAACGTACACATCTGCCACT
The DNA here is from genome assembly GCA_013396935.1 of Baryphthengus martii. Classification (NCBI taxonomy): domain Eukaryota; kingdom Metazoa; phylum Chordata; class Aves; order Coraciiformes; family Momotidae; genus Baryphthengus; species Baryphthengus martii. Next base: position 127,851 of record VWZK01015534.1, on the reverse strand, counting down.
GATTGTAATTATGTTCTAATGTACAACTTGTTGAGCTTGACTACATTTGTAAAGGAATGGTGTAAACCAATCCATTTATCTCTAAAGTCATTAGCTAGTTAAGATTGTTGAGAAAGCTGCTTTGCTAAGATTAAAAATAGAAAATTTAATATAATTTTCAGCAACAGTATAGACTGTAAAAACACTGAACGAAGGGTTAATTTGCACTAGTAGAGAAATTCAAATAAGAGATGACACTTGGGCTATGAGACCATCTTCAGGCTGTGGAGAAAAAAAACAGAATATATTTTCTCATAGCCCTAAGAAGAGCTTACAGCTGAAATGTCTTCTCTAATCTTATTGTTTATTTATAATCTGCATTTATTATCCTCTTTGCTTTTATTTTGCAGCTAACGTCCTCCTGCAGGACCCTATTTATCTCCAGATGTTGATCAGTATACATTCTTTTTTGCTAAATTTCTTCTGGATCTAAAGCCTTTTTCATACTGGGATTTGATAATCATAACCTTTTCTATCTTCTTTGTTAGCATAAGCCTACTCCTCACAGGAACAAGAAGTGATGATGCTCACTGGAGTTAGGTGTCATGCAAGCACATATTATGGAATTTTTTTGTATGCGATTTTGCAAGAGTACTTTATTGTAGCATTCTGGTTGGCAAGTAAAACGGAAAATTTATAGTTCATTCTTCACGTTGTGTAAGTACATTCTAAAGCAGACTCAATTTAATGTTTTATGAAATTGGATTTTGACTGCTGTAATTTCAGATACTTAATTGCAATTACAAGCTCTCTTTTTAAAGAAACTGTAATTCAGTAGAGTCACACGGTCTATAAAGCTTCCTCCTGAAAAAAAGCATTAAATATAACATTGCCCAGAAATGTTTACCTAATAATATCTTAGCTGTCTCTGCTGTTTACCATAGAAGATAATCATCAGGCATAGAAGTATTAGAAACATTCAATAAATTCCTCATAAGAAAAGTGGCATTTTGTTTACTGGTCTGCTGTCATCTACTCTTCAATGACTAAGGAAGGAGGTTTTAACAGTCAACAGTTCTATAGGTGACATCCAAATAACCCAGGAAACTGCTAGAGTTTGGAATCTCTTTAACAGAGGAAGAATCTGATGAACGTTTTTTTAACCCAAGAGAACATTCCATGCTAACTAAACACGGCTATTCAGTGCCTTTTTGGATGATTCATGAGTTATTGCTACGGATCGATGCATAGCTAATTCCCCTCTTGAGCCGAATATCTTTATAACATATTAAACCTCAACCAGCTCAACACAATGATGATAGGGCAGATGGTAAAAATGCTTCAGTGGGTGTACAGTAGAACAAGAGAGTGCAAGAAATTTCTTCCACATTTATTAGTAATGTCTTCGAATTTTTGCCAATGCAGTAAATTCAGTTAGAGGCTTAAAGGCATTTCTGTACCACCAAAAAGTCATGATATATAAGTAGTTTTATCAGTAATATCTGTACAAGGACAGGTGAATCTTAACCCTGGAAAGAAGGCAGGGTTTTAGTGATTAAAGGATAACTTATTTCAGGACGTAGGTAAAAGCATTCCCATACTACTAACGTACAGCTGTATCTGTTAGGAGATGTTGCCAGTGTAACACTCAGGAAACCTTTTCTAACTTAGCCCTTTGTGAAACAGCCTAGAAGAAAAGATGAAAGGAATAAGAGAAATATATACTGCCCTCTTTCCAAATCAAGTTTAGAGAGTCAGATGAATACCCTGAAAGATCATACAAAAAGTTTTTACTTTTTATTCCCTTCCAGAACTCCTGGACTCAAACACTCTTCCTCTACCAGAGAAAGTGCTACCTCTTGATCATTAAAGCACTAGCCAAGTTGGGGTTTTTTCTCTTTTTTTTTTTGAAAGAGTCTCCATTTTTCAACTAAATATCGTCCTGTATTTACCTTGTCTAGTATCTCCACATGTTTTCGTCAGTCATTTAGCATTCCATCCAGTTTAGCATAATCTGTGTATGTCACCACAGTGATCATGCTATTTAGTCTTTCCTAAACAATTTCTACAAATATTAAACACGAAAGACATTTTCATAGATCTGTATTTTCACATTGAAATAGTTGCCTCCAATTTTTTTACTGATTTCTGAAGTCTACAATTTCTAAACAAAAAAATCATAATGTTGTGAATACACTACCCTCTGGCTTCATCAGTGTACAAGGTACGCACAATCCTTTTGCTTGTAATACTCCTTATGTAATCTGTGCTAAAGAAACCACATTTATGATTACATAAAGCTGGAAGATAATATACTGGTTTATAGTAAATATTATTAATATTAATGTAATTATTAATAATAGAATTCTTGCACAATTCATTGCTAATACTTAAGTATTACAATAACAGAAAAAAAATGGTAAATTTATGGAGGCAGACAGTATCAGCAGGTTCAAAATAGGATTAGACAAACCAAACAGGACGTCTATAACCAGCTACTAAAAGAACTGGTCAGGAATGAGCCCTCCAGAATCCCTAATCCAAATATTCTGGATGATGGAGGAGAACAAGGGAAAACAGCTGCATGTTCTCCCTAAAGAGTATTTCATTTTGTTAGTGGCAAGACAGAATACTGGACTTGATGGACCATTATTCTGAGCCAACAGGGATTTTCTTATGTTCTAATGGGAAACCTCTCTTTTCTAAAAGCCAATTAGACACCATAAAAGACAGATATTATTATCAAGTTAGGACAATCTGTAAATGGAGATTCAAAGTTAGCAGCAGTTAGAGAAACGTAACCCATGTTAATTGAATGCTAATTATATGTGCAATTATTTTGGATTATATTGAGCAATGAGACAGTGTGTTCGAAGTTAGTGTTCAATGGAAGTCCATCATTTGAAAATTGGAACAGAGTAAAATGATCAGATTCCCCTATATCATTTTACGTATGTTTTTCATGCTGCGTGATTTCAGCTCATGTACAAAACTTCCCTCCCATAATCTCGATTTCAAGGACAATTACAGTGGACATGCAGAGGTGGAGAACTAGTCCCTTTTTACCTAGTAAGGATGCGATGCAGAAAACACTAACGATGTGGGAAACTCTTGAATCACATGAGGAGATGGGACAAACATCACCCTGCTTCAGGTACCATTTTACAGAACTATCTGAAATACATCTTAAATATCCCAACTCATTATTCAGAAAAGTGGAGTAAAATCTGTGCAACAAAAGGGTCAAAATTCTCTAATTTCAACGGTTGTGCAAACACAGCTTCATCAAGGGGCAGATAAAAAGCACAAAGCACTAGAAGCCTTAGAAAGCAACTCAGACTGTAGAGTAGTGCAGTAATACAATCTGAATTCCATTATATGAATCCAAGCTAGGAAATTTCTGATATTCACCTACAAAAGGTAAAATACTGATTTATGCAGTAAATAATGAAACTCTACAATTTATGCACTGCAAGTGAGAGAAAACAGGGAAAAAAAGGCAAAAGAAATGAAGGAAGGAATAAGAAAATTACATTTGGTATTAGGAAAATCTTCATATTTCTATTCTTTATGGATTTGCTTTTCTAATTTGTATCATTTCATTGAAGTTGCTTAAAAGGACAATATTTTCTCCCCTCTGTCTTAACTAAATTTGTGTGCCTGACAATTGGAATGAGATTCCACCTGAGAAAATATTATTCTTACAGATCTTACTGCTATTTATGCTAATTTTTTTCTTAATTTAAAATCGAAAAAAAATATCAGGTCAATCTGTAACACATCTATCCTGAAATTAATGTTGCATATGTCAATTTTGCAGCTTTTTCATAAGTTTCACTGATCTATCTTTGTGTCCGTGGAAAAAAAAGGAAAGATGTAAAGGCTTTATTAAAATAAAAAAATCCTTAGATCATAGAATATGGCATTATCATAACAGAAAAAAAAAAAAGAAATTGTTACTGAACAAGGAAGGAAGGAAGCCAAAGAACGCAAACAAGAAATAGATGTATCAGAGGAGTATTAATGCTAAACATTTCAGACAACATTTTCAAACACCTGCTTCCTCGTTTCTGCTTCACCAGGAAAGCAATGGTGGAAGCAATGAATCCAGGTACTGTAGTTTCACTAATCACGTTGTCTAATCGGTCAGAGAGAAACCTACACAATAAGTAGCTAAAAAACGAATGTGGTTACCATTTTTATTTCCAGCCCCCACGATCTTAGACTTGGACCAAGGGAGACTTATGGGGAGCTAATTTACCTGGTACAGTCCTGGTCCAGCAGAAAAAAAAAATTAAAAAATGCAGTGACAGCAACACTTGCTCAGTTCCCAATACCAGCTGTTTAAGTAAGTGCCAACATCAGAGAGTCAGAATACCAGGAGAGAAAAATTACTCCAGTCTTTCCACATTATTTCCTAGAGTCTATCTTATTAGCTGAATCTGCATACACAGAAACAAAGCCCAGGCAGAAACAAATCACTAAGTGACACTCTAAAGAATTAAAGTAGGGTGAATTGACCATTTTTTGTTGCTGCAGTGCCAACTGAGCCATTCAGCTACTCTGCCCGCGACTGATGACCTCTAATGAGATTGCCATTCAAGTCATTCTTATTGGTTTGGGGTTTTTTTAAGGCTTGGAATTATACTGGCAATCATCTAAGCCATTGCATTTTACCAGGCTCTGACAGATTTGTTGAAAACTAACATTTGCTGATGAGAACCAATCAGCTGGTTTCTTTAATCCTTTTAGACTAAATTACCAGGTAAATCTTCTATCAAATCTACACCATTGTGTGGGTTCTACCTAACCATCAATCTAATTCCATAGTAGTTGTTCTAAATAGAGAACACCTATGCCTGTTCTAAATAATAGAATCATAGAATGCTTTGGGCTGGAAGGGACCTTTAAAGGTCACCTAGTCCAACCCCCCTGCAGGGAGCAGTGACATCTGCAACTAGAGCAGGTTGCTCAGAGTTGTGCCCAACCTCACCTGGATGTTTCCAGGGCTGAGGATTCTACTACTTCTCCAGGCAACCTGTGCCAGTGTCTCACCACACTCATTGTAAAAAATGGACCACTTTTCTGGTAATAAATATAAGTAAATAAGTATTTCTAGTGTGCAGCTAACAATAGAGCTATACCTGATTTAGTTTAAAATTGCTCCTGCTACATTTGAAACTTTTACATTGCCCAATACCTTGCAATGGAGTCAGCTACTAGGTAAAGTCTGAAATTTTTCCTTCCTCAGAGCCGCCGGTTTGCGATTCGTACAAACACCTTTTCATGCAATTCACTGGCACATCAGTGAAGACTGCAACAGCTTGTGATTCTCAGTCCATTTTTATGGAACAGTTGAAATACAGCAAAGTAGGTCAGCATCATCTCCCCATAAGGTTTAGCAGTAAGTTCCCTAAGTGAAAGCTCAAATACTAGATCAAAGCCACACCTAGACTGACACGCTCAAGGATCCCTCTAGGATGTGCTTCCTTACAAAAAAACTCCTGTTCGATTCCACAGGAGCTTAAAGCCTGCACAAATGAAATGGTAACATTTCCTTGTTGTTGTAACTCACAGCTCCTCAAAATACTCTGTTATTCTCTCCAAAGACTGTAATTGAAAGTTATAAGTTATAAAAACTGATTTATTTGTGCTGAAGGACTATTTAAAATGATCTGAACTAACTGAATTTAAAGTTTAAAAACCACATCAATAGTTCTATCCTCAACATTTATTTAAAAGAGGTTTCGAACGGAGCAATATGATATAATTTAAAAACGAATTCAACAGTTGTTTTTACTCCCTCAGAGAGCAGTTATTGCCTGTCATATAATTAAGTGAATATGCCAGTGACAGAATACACAAAGCAGCAGGGAGCACAGGAAAATACTGAAGCTTCTTGCAGTCCATGAGCCTCTTGGCTCACCACAGTGAGAAAAACTTGTCTAATGTATCAGAAAGAGAGAATTAAAAGACATGATCGGAAAACAAGAAATTGCCAAGCAAATGCTCTATCAGTATATTTCATACTGGGTGTGAATCAATCCAGACGATGCTCAGCGAATTTTATGGCACGTTACGAAACATACTGTAACACTTTATCTCACATAAACATTTATTTAAAATTGATAAGTCAGTGAAAAATAATAATATACCTAGAATATATGTTGAATGAATGAATGAAAGATGTTCATGGAGCTTCATTCTACAATGAAGACTGCAGTGTCAGGAATTCATCTCCTCTATTCAAATCGGCCTAAAATCCATGTACAACTGTAGACAAATTTGACATTTTTTTGTCTTCAATTTTAAAACCCTCAACAAGAAACAAAAGGAAATAGGAGGTTCTTCTTTATCTCTAGACAGAAACAAAGTCAATAGGAAGTTTCAGGTTGTTGAATTTTGCTTCTGAAACAAATGTCCTTATAAGTTAGAATTCTAAATATCCAGATGCCTCAAAGCAAGAGATGTTTAACACTGCAACTATAAAGCCAGGAGTTTTCCCTTGAGATTCAGAACTGGCTTCAGCACACCACATTTTGGACACCATAGCAGCCAGTAATGCTTCCAAGAATATTTATTAGCCTGTCTCATCTCCACTGTCACTGACCTTGTGACACAGGTCATTCTCTTCTTAAGCAATGCCATCAGAGATCATTGCCTGTGTTCAGAATAAAACTGCAAACATATTGGACTGAAATACATTAGCCAAAAATATTTTCGTCTACAATATTTTGAAAACGTCTTATAAACCAAAATTCTTTTGGAAAAAAAAAAGGACCTTTTGTAGATTTGAATATTGTTTCATTAACTTTTAAAAGATATTCAGTATTCAATCTATTCACATAATAATATTGTTCTGCATTTCTTTTTTCTTCATAAATGATAAAGGCAACCAAAGCCAAAATTTTGAGGAGGGGAGGTGATCCCCAGGGAAGTATTACCTTCCTTCAAAACTTTATCCAGTCTGTGTGGTAAGAGGCTGCCTGCCTTAAACACTGAGTGTGGACGTATATATCACATTACTGGCCTGTACCCAGTCTATGAAAATTGTGAAAGATGTACCGAGCAGCACAGATTTCACAGTGGTAGACTCCTGGCAGAAATGCTTCTCTGAACACCAAGTGACCTCTAACCAAGATTCATGAGCACTGTGGAAAACAGTTCCTGAAAGGAACNCTGTCTCATCAGATGAGGTCTCATTTCTTTGAGGACAGAAAAAAAAAAAAAAAAAAAAAAGATTGAAAGTAACATCAAATCAATTTGTCAGGATAACTGACATCCAGGTTAGAATGAGAGCGTTGCCACATTGACACTGCCTCTTCCTTCCTTTCTGGCTGTTTCATCTATTTAAATTCCTTAAGCCCAGGACAAGTTTCTTCCAATAGTGGACAAGTGAGCTACCTAGTAAAGACAATCAATAAAACTGGCAGAGCTGCTGGCAGCCCCGCGACCGCAGGCTGAGTGAGACAAGGGAACGGCAGTGTCCACGTCTATCTGTAGGAGCCGTGGAAGAGACTGATACAGGTGAGAACCAGCTGAGGGTTTTTCTCATTGTCTTCCACTTCAGGAGGACTTCACAGAGGGTATTTTTTCCATGGTGGGTTTGCTATGGCATTATTTATTCCCATATTCTGTAAATATTTATTTTTTTTTAATCTATTGAAAATTCTGAAGATGTTTCATGAGAAATGCCCTCAGAAGCTTAGATGAACGGGGCAGAAGCTAAAAATGACAACCACAGCATAAAAGTTAGCATGTGAGCAAAGTCAGTAACACATAAACAAGAACAGAAACAACTCTCCATAGTCTTGCCAGGGGAACTAAGCACAGTCACGGAGCACTAAACTCTAACAACGACCTAATTGGACCACCAAAGTCATTGATATTCTCTGCATATGGCCATGTCCTAGTGTTGAGGTATCTGGAAACAAGAACATATTTTGAAGAAACATGTGGAAGAAGCATAACGAGCAAATTTTGGTCTTGTGACTCATTGCTGCAATACTCCACCCAGGAGAACGTTCTTCTAGAAGCTTCCAACTACCTTGGAATTTTTCTTAGGGATTTTTTGGTGCCATTGATTAAAGATAATCACGAAAAGAAAACTATGGCTACTAATTGTTGAAGTTGTAAGGGAATATATTGAGATGATTATCGACTTAATGAAGCTGGCATTGAAATACATTTTCCTGATCTGCTTACTCTGTGTACTGTGTCTTCTAACTGGATAATACACTGTGTTTTTACTCAGCCTCAGTAAATAACAGACTGATCTCTCTTGTTTACAAATGACAGCAAACACAGTTCCAGGAAAAATAATAAAACAAACAAGCGCAACATGCAATACAAATATCAAACATTTCAGTCTCAGTGAAAAGAAGCTTTACAGAGAAATGCTTTTTTCAACATACTTAAACATGATGCCAATTTGTAATTACAAACCTAATTTTGAACTGTTTACTAATTTGTCCTCATTTTGCTGGGACAGACTTCCAGGTCAGCCATGGTCTGCAGGCCCTTAGCAGGCTGGCGTCAGCCAGGGCCTGCAGGCCCTTAGCAGGCTGGAGTCAGCCAGGGCAGCTGACCCAAGCCGGCTACAGGTGTAGCTCAGCTCATAAATGTCACACTCAGTGTAAAGGATGAAGCTTGCTGAAGACAAGAGGGTCTCCTGATTGAGCATAACCTTTTACCAGTGAATGAGCACAGAGAGAAAACTGGTTGGTTTTGACTTCCTACCACCAATCTACCATAATTCTTGAAAACTCTCCCAGGGGAACACCCACTGTTTCACTTCACGTATACATTCCAACTTCACTTCGCATCTTCCTAAATAAATTCTCCTTTCTAGGCTCCAGAAATTTTGTAGCATGTATCTTAAACCACTTTTGATCTCTTGACAAGCACGCCCTTGCAAGAAAAAACAGTGAAGGGCCAGAGCCCTAGATCTAGACTACTATTTGAAGGTTCCTCATGTAAAGATTAAGTGTGAATAAAAAGTACTTAAGGGTGCTTCCTAGAGTTCATCAGGGGCTTCGATCTTATGTGGACATAGCCAGGCTGGTACTTGAAGTTGTGTCATGATGAACAAACTAACCAGGACTAGCTGGTTTTAAAACCTACTAAATATAACATATGTTCCTCTGAGGACAAATGATCTGTCAGTAACAAATACAGATGATTAAAAAACGTAATGTCCTTCTTCATCTGTTTAGTGTATACAGAAGAAATTAACTCTTGAGTTCCACACGTGATCAGTCTGTAGCAGGTCTTGGCATAACTTTAAATTACTTATGTGCTAAATGCTGTACTCCTATTAACTAATTAATCTCAGAAAACATGAAGTAGATTTGTAAGTAATAGCATATGCCCTGAAGCATGAGATTTCATTACCTTTGCCATTATTCTAGCTTTCATAAAGATAAGTGGTAACAGTAACATGGAATGATTCAAAGGAAAAAGAGGTGCTTACTTGCACCTCGAGCATTTGATTTAAACAGCTTCCAGGAGCTGCAATATTCCAAAGCTGGAGTGCAAACACACAAAGAAACAGTTTTGTAAATCTACTGAACATATCACTGATGAAGCTAATGGTAAAAAAACCTCAAATAAAACCAAAAACCACACCCCAGACATTTTGAACGTCTTTCACGATTCAAATACCACGCTCAAGAAAACTTTTCCTATGCCATTGTAAATGGCTGCAAATTCTGTTCCAACTGCTAGGAAAATAACTAAGATGAACAAAGTAAAAGACATGGTACAGTTATCTTTTCATATTCTGAAAATATGACATTTTTCTCATCATTCTCTGGATTACTTCTTTTTCTGTACCCTGTACAGATTTGACTAAATATATTTGACAATTCTGTACGAGTATTTGCAAATAGACACCTATAATGGCATTATAATATCATTTGTCCTTATTTAAGGCACTAAATATTATCTTCGAGCAATTGTGTCACAAATGCCTTTAAAATCCACCTTCGTTGCTTTTCTTTACCACACAGCAACTTTGTCAAATAAGTGTTGCATGAAAGAAGTTTTCTTGCAAAAACTGTTTATTCAATTAAATAATGCTTAACTAAAATATGCTTTTTAAATCTTCAGTGGCCAGATCTTATAAATATTTATGCAAATAAATGCAGCAAGTTCATCATATGCTTAAAGAGAAGTACATGGTTTACCATTAAAACACTATGCAAGTATCACATTTGTGTACAGTAAGCAAAATGATTCAAAGACTCATTAAATGCCCAAGTCTACCAAGAATACCACACAAATTTTCCAGAGAGTCTGAGTTTTCACAATAGTTAAAAAAATAAATGAACTTATACTACATCCATATTAACTTTGCTAAGAGTATCAATAAAGGAGTGGATGAAGGAGAACCACTTGGTATTACATTAGAACTTTCAAAAACTAATAAGATGATATCAAGAAAACCACATTCTCATAGAATAAGACACAAAATAATGAAATAGATACGAATTTTGACCGAGGTAAAAATAAACATTACATACAAATGGTCAATTGAGAGTTTGGCAGAGTTAATTCTGGACAATTCTGATGTTTCTATAATTGGCTCATGTTGAATGATGAAATTGTGAGACGGCAAAATTGCAAAGCCCAAAGCAGTATTCATCTACTTATGACGATTGAACAAGGCAAGTTGAAAGGAAAAACAAGCATTAACTAATGTAAAACACTATTGGGTTTTGGAAAGAATTACATAAGCCATTCACAGACCAAAACGGCTTAGAACAATTCTGACATAAATTAGAAGGCAACTAAATCGTCTCTTCTGGTTTATTCTAGTTTGAGCTATTCTAGAAAAGTTTCTATTTTTATTCTCTTCAGTTATGTTGCCACTGACATTCACTTCAGTTAAAATGCCACTGATACCATAGAACTGAGATTGACTCAACAGCCCTGGGTCCTTCGCATATTCAGGATTCTACAAAGGAGCACCTCATGGCTATCATGGGTCATGACATAACACGGATGATGGAGGTCATACTTTACCGCTCTAAAGATTGTTATTTTCCCCACCTGAACATACTCCAGCCCTTGCATCCCTCTGCCCTGCATACCTTCCCTTCCACATTATAACTAGCACAGCACAGGGTAAAATAATCTGTAATGGTTGAAAGATTCAAGTACAAAGAGCTTCTGAAGTGTGACTGTATTAAAGGAGCGGGGAACCGTCAGAATAGAAAGTAAATGTCAAAATGAGAGGGTGCACCTTCAAAGCTCATCCAATGCACTATACTTAAAAATGTAAATTTAAAAAAAACTTATTAAAATACTAGATTTTATATTAGCATTTATAAAGCACAAGCTCAGAGTCCTTTTCATAATTCTGGTAAATCCCTCTTGCAGTTTAATAAAAGAAGATATTCAACATTTGCACGTGAGTAAAGACCCAATGGACTTTTTTTTTTTAAAGACTTGCATATGATTAAAAAAGAGCAACCCTTTAGAAAGTAGTCTGACGTTATATAAAGGAAGGTTTTCTTATTGTGTTATTTCAGAGGCATAAATGAAGTATTAGGGAATTAAAAAAAATAAATTATTAGCAAGTCATCTGGCATCTAGCTGGGCAGCTTAGAATTGCTGTCATACTGCTTGACCATTTTACATCAAGCATATGCTCTTTATATTGCACAAGTTTTATATAAAACGAAGTGCAGCAAATACAACGTGTCATCTCTGCTTTTGCTTTAAAACAATCTGTGCTATCTAATAAAAACCCAGCAAAAGAACAAAAAAAGTATGGCATTTGATGAACATGTATATTTTACTATAGAAATGATTAAAACTCATACCTACCAGTAACAGAACGTGTTAGAACAGATTAAGTGAATATCCCATTGGGTGCAGCAGGCTTCAGAGTCGATGACAGCAGTCTCAGAGCCCCCATGATTCATTACTAACTCCCAGTGAGAAAAAGAGAACTCTAAAAGGTGCTCCTCAATCAGAATTTTTCCTACCGATGAAATAATTTCACTTAAATAATTAAAAACATCTGGAAGATGTTCAGATTCTTTATTCACCCAGCATTACCTCTATAGGCTTCATGAGAGAAAGCAAAGTGTATTTTATACACTAGTGTTTTCACTTCATGCTTGGTATTTTTTGCTGTTCTGGAATTGTTTCCTGAACAAAAGTAGCTTCCCAAAAAGACAACAGCTGAAACTGTACCTTTGTGAATCTTGATTATCGAACCTCCAGCACCATAAAGTTTTTTATTTAGTGAAATTAAGACTGACAGCTATGCATTAGGAGCTAACAGGCATTAAAGTATTACACTACTGCTTTATTTCACTGAAACAAGAAGATCTTGCCAACTCTCGGTTTTTCTTAAATCATCAGTGACATAATTAGCATATTTCTTGCACTGGAGTTTTTTAATCATCAAGGTACAATAAAGACCTATTTACAAGATCTCTGAAAAGCATTTTCAATATTTCTGCTAAAAAGTTTCTTAAAAATAAATTAATTTGCTCTTCTGATAATGCTGCTGAGACCATAGTTAGATCCAGTCAGTACCAGATCTAGGACTCAGCAAAGTGGCTGCACAATGTTCTCCGCTCATGTCCTCCTCCTGTGCATCACTTATCAGATATTTATCATCCCTTCATGCAGCATGTTTTTAACCACACATGTGTATGCAGACAAACCCACCTCTTTGAAAACATAGCTTGATTTGTGCATAATTATGCTAAATGTGAATAAATTATTGATAACCAGGTCAACGCAAAGATGCGAGGGCAGATACTTAGTTCAAAAAGTGGGTATTGTGGTAAATGTTGTAACAGTGAATTAGATGATCTAAGATCAGTTCCTGTGAAAGCACAGACTACATAAAGAAGCAAGAACTGAGAATTTTCAAGGCACTTCCACTAACCCCTGCGCACTTTAGATCTAGGTCAGAAAGAGTTTGTGATGAGGGATACAGTCAGAAACAGAAAGAGTAGCCAGATCTGCAGCAGAATTAGCACTGGAGTACTTGCATTTTGGGATCACCCAGTAAACCAAGGAACTGTGTCATCTTACTAAAGAGTGGTTAATTTACTTAAACTTGACCAAGTAAGATGCAGTGTATTAGTTGCTGACAAACAGGGCTACAGATGTTTTTTGCTAGCTTTTTTTGCAATATTTTATGAGCTACTTTATGTTCGTGGAAACTCTTTAAAGATAATTTGAAAGCCTCAGGAAACCAGCATTTCTCCCCTTGTACCTCGGCACTCGATGGAGCATCTAACAACTTCCTCTCTTGTCCTATTTTGCAAGACAAATCATCCTCAATTTTCTTCCAGCATCTTTATTAGTACATATGATCTATTTTGCCCCCAAATACCTCCTTGTAAGCCAACTTCCAGCTGTGATGACAAAAGTGGTATTAGAAGATGAAAGGAAATGATGGGGTTGTTAGTTTGGTATAAGGTCTTGTAATAGAACAGCTTCTCAAGATTTGAGATTGGTCTGAAAGGGCTGCCTCACATCTGAACCAAAATAATGACAATTTACAAAAGTAACAGTTTTCATTCTAAAACAGTTGGAAGAAAAGAAAAAAGCTGGCTAGATATGCATATTAATACAACATTCAACTAGTTGCCCAATTATTCTTTTTGATGCTCAAATACTCCATACAAAGCTACAGCAAAACAGCATATTTAAATTCACACTAATTACTAATTTGTTAAATAGGTTTTATAAATGGTGGTGTTTATATGACTACCATTTTTCCTGGATTTTATTCCTTTTCTTCCTCTCAGACAGCTGGCTGTGCTGATGTATGGTCAGCGTAGACTCCATCCAGATTTCTGTTTCTCTTCTAGACTCAAAGCTCACGCTTCCAATATGTAGGGAGCAACAGGGAGTAGGATGGGCACATCTAACCACACATGGAGAGGACAGCAGAAGGGGCCAGTGACAGAGGAAGGGGACAGGGAGCAACAGAAACATCTGGGCAGGAATTGAGCAGTAAGTACTAGACCTGAGTGAGGAGGTCCTGCAGACAGAAAGGGTACAGAAACTTTGGTAGAGGATCCGGGCAAAGAAGAGGAAAATATGTGGGGGACAAGAGGCAACAGCTTTGATGGGAGACATTAATGGAAAGGTAGTAAGATGTGTAAGTGGAGAGGTGAGGAGGAATATGTCTGAGCTGGGAACAGCCTGAGAACCTGGCTATTGATCACAGGGAAGAGTTGGGAAGAAGGAATTACAGGCAGAGAAGTTTCATGGAGCTCTGAAATAAGCAAGAATTAGGAAAATCTGAGCTCTGGAGCAGGAATCTGCAGACTTGGAAAAATGGTTGCTCTAGGGCCAAAGGTATGGAGGAAATAAAACTTACGAGAGCATAAATTCTGGTATAAGATTACCAAGAGACAATACAGTACCTGACACTCTTAGAAGTGGGAGCTTCCACCTTTCTTTTGCCCCCTCAAGGGAGACACATTTTTATCAGACTCCTAGTTAAAAGAACAGTAAGAACATTTGGTGGCTACATCCAATATTGACCGCGTATGTTGGAGATTATTGACATTTTCTCTCTCCTCAATCATAACGTTTCTGCTAAGCTGTGAAAAATATGAATAAAAATATAAATAAATTAAAATGAAATGTACATAGAATTTTGAAAGTGTATTATGAGCTTGTTGCTGCAATATCTGTTGGGTAAACAGAAAATGCAGCTGTCTAACAACAGCCATTGAAATTTGTAAGGATCCAAATAAACTCTGTTTCTTGTTGCTGCTAAGGCCGTTTTCAGTTGCCATGGAAACCGATGATGGATTGCCAAAAATGAGATTTGATGCTTTAAAATAATCAGTGATTTGAACCAGTGATTATTATGAAAGTATTGCCTCCTTCTTCCAGTGAAGAGGTATTATGCTGGGAGTAGGAAAAGAACACATGGCAGCTGGCAGCCAGCAACAGAGTTGTTAAAATTCTTGCAAATAGTACTGGTTGCTGAACGACATCAGCAAATAGAATTTCTTCAAAAATCATTGGGCAAAACCTAGAAAAACTCTGCTTTAAAAAGTGAATAGCCTTCGAGGTTTTGCAGAAAAATACATAAAATGTTGTTGTAGCTTCAATGCTTTCAAGTGCTTTTCCTAAATAAGGTCTCCTTTATAGCTCTGTCTTGAGAATTGAAGGAGTCAGGAACATACAAGGCAGAAATTGCGAGATATTTCTTCTCCTCCTTTTTGAGCAATGAATTTATTTGTCAATTCCACATTAGACTCCAATCCTACAAATAAAGCAAAAATGTTGGCAACATTCAGTCTTCGGGTGACTGGAGTGTATGTCCAGAGGGGACACATGACTGAGAGGGATCAGTGGCAATATGGGGAGTATTGGTGGGAGTTTGAATTGAGAGGATCGGTAGGATTTTGAGGGAAGAAATTACAGAAGAGTGAGGCAGCTCATGGAACAGGTATGGGAGATTCTCTGACCTTTTGGGGAGACTGGATTTTGTTCCTGTGGGTCTTGACGATACGATGGTGACACGAGTATGGGCCACGCTCACAGAAGACTGGCGCTCCCTCTGCCACGTGAGTGAAAGCTGATGACCACCACTGCCAGACCTCAGCCTTCCCAACTCCTCCTCATCTACCCTCTCCTTCTCCTACGATTTGTGACCATTTCCCTGGGCCGTGCCATTTGCTAAGTTCCTCTCTGTCTTTTCTTTCCTCCATCAGGGTTGAACACCACAATCCATCTCCAATATCCACAGCCTTCACACATGCACCTGTCTCCACTCAACCATGGTTTTCTTCATTTCTGTGCTGACAGCATCTATCAGCCAGGTAGAAGCGGAGGAGAGGCACAGACTTCCTCCAGTATTTCCCTTTTTTATCCTTTCCCCTTGTCACTGCTATGAAGAAAAGCAGGCTGATCTATTCTATTCTTTCTCCACTCCAGTGACAGGAGTTTAGAGGGGAAAAGCAAAGAGAATGAAGCTGAGCAAGCAAGCGATGGCTGTGGTCACCCCAAAAAACAGATGCCTTGTCTGTTTGTGTTTAGAATTGATCTTGACATGAGAACCAACAGATTTGTATAATATTTCAAAATAGCCACAGGCATATATTAAGAAATAAAAGGTAGTGCAGCAGATAAATAGATTTCATATGAATATTGGCAGAGTTTGACTGGTTTTTTCTCACTTCTAATTACAAGATGCCTCTACAAATTTTCACCAGAGCCAAAAATCACCCAGCTCATACAGATCAGTTAGACCCATGAAACCTCAGACAGGGCACTTACAATTTATTTAAATTCATTTCGTATCTGGTAGATGAAGGCCAAACATAAAACAGCTAAAGATTCCACTCACAACTAAGGATCAGAGATAAGCCATAGGCAGGCTGCCAGCTTCTTCCTTTCTCTGCAGCTTTAATTAATGTAAGGTCTGCTTCACATTTGCTTCCATGTACCAAATTCTTTAAATTCAAGTGGAATACTGTTAACAAAGTAGGCTTGATGCAAATCAACCACAAAAGCCACAATACATCCCCAGAGTGCAAAGTTCTGTGTCTTTTTTTTCTTCCTGAATCACACAACAGTTTTCAATATGAAAGTAAATCTGCCAAAGTGATCGGCTTTTAAAATTGGTCTACATAAATCTGTATTATAAGGTTACAAACTTCTATTTCTTAACACCTTTGCACATCATATACAAATCCACTGGAATCATGAGGAAATACAAAATGAATAATCCTTTGTACTATACAGCCAAAAGTACTGACAGATACATTGTACTTCAGTCAGTTTTGATTAATAAAAGTTAATTGGTAAACATAAGACATTACCTTCTGCTGTATTTGATAAGCCACAAGCATTTTGCATCTATTTCCATAAAAATAGAGATATGTGAGGGGTCATAGGAGATAAATTGTTCCCAGGGATTGGTGAACAATTGCCACTTTTTAAGCATAAAGCAATGGTTTTCTTTTGCTTATTTGCTCTTAAAGAATGACTGCAACACTTTTAAATAGTCTTATCATGGCTGCATATTAAAATATTGTAGACAGAGTAATTCAAAGACGGACAGGAAAATGTTTTTCCACAAAAGCATATTAGATGTTATAGTATTATATTCGTGATTTGTCCCTAATATCATAATTAGTTCTGATAAGGAAATGCAGCAGATTCAAGAAGTGAGTCCGAAAGGACAATGAAAATCAGTCTTCAGATTTACCCATCTCTAATTTGGATATGATTTTTCAAATGTAGACAGTTCATTTCCAAAGAGTAACTCTATAAACACTTCTTCCATAGTCCATATTTTCTCTCTCAAAGTACATTTGTCCCCAGAAAGCAACAAACACATAAATCAATTTCCACTGCAAGCTGTGATAACTAAATCACACTTAGAGCAAAAAGGTTTCCTTCTAGTGACACTTCCATTCCCTTTGTTTTACAAATTCCAAATCTATGATTAATAAATGTAGAGGCACATAAAATGAATTTGTTCTTCAAATGTGATCATCTTAGGAAAAACAATATCCAACAGTCATATTTTCCTCTTAGACAGTGATCTTTAAAATTTTATTGAAATTTACAGCTGTTGAAGATTGGGCTGAAAGAGACTGTGAGCAGCTGAGGCCCATTAAAACACAATATTAGTTCCAAGCATCCGCTTTTTTCCTAGCAAAAAATATGGATTTTATAGGGCTAGCATAATGGCAGCAAATTCACCTGGCTTATGAAAAAACCTATATATTTAAAAATCCTTTGTGGTTTGTGGTCCAAATTTGTAATGAAACTTATTGGACAAATCCCAAAACGTGCCTCTCATCTCATGAGCCGGAGTACCTCTCTTGGGAAAAATCCATTATTTATTTATTTGAGCCTTGCTAAGAGGCACAGTCTTTAGCAGAAATTTTTTTTCTCTACCGTCCCTCTTCCACCCAGTGATGGCCTGTGTTGCTCCTACACCCTTCATTCACCACCCAAACAACCCCCAAATATGACTCAGCTTTCTTCTCCCTTCATCTAACCAACACACAAGATTTCACCCTGAAAGTTAAGAGGTCTGAATAAATTAATTTTTGAAACACATGTTTGAAACCTGTGGCAAACAAATTATG
This sequence comes from Baryphthengus martii, assembly GCA_013396935.1. Taxonomy (NCBI): domain Eukaryota; kingdom Metazoa; phylum Chordata; class Aves; order Coraciiformes; family Momotidae; genus Baryphthengus; species Baryphthengus martii. Next base: position 109,771 of record VWZK01015534.1, on the reverse strand, counting down.
AGCAGAGAGAAAAACAATAAAGTTGAATCTAGACAAGTCAAACAGCTTTAGAAAATAATCCTGGGATTTGCTTACCCTGCGGTGTTAACGTTTTCCTCTACTGAACACAGTAGACAGTAATACTCAAAACACTCCACTGACAGCATCCAGGACTACTCAAACTGAGTACTTGAAGAGATGATGGGAGATTTCCCTACAGCCTTTCATATGCATATGGGCCTTGGGGATAACAGTAAAATTTTATGCGAGATGATTCCTAGGGCTGCCTGTTCTTTCCAATTGAAATTATTCAATGCAGAAGTTTGGTTAAATAAATGAATAACAAGTACTAATAAATTTCACTGTAAGGAAATCATTTTGATTCTACAAAATATTCTTCTCTTTCCGGTACTGACTTTAAAATTAATCACAAAATCATGGAATGGTTTGGGTTGGAAGGGACCTTAAAGATTTGCTAGTTCTAACCCTGCTGACATGGGCTGGGACACCTCCCACTAGAGCAGGGTGCTCAAAGCCCCCATCCACCCTGGCCTGGAACATTTCCAGGGATGGGGCATCCACAGCTTCTTTGGACACCTTGTGCGAGTGTCTCACCACTCTCACACTGAAGAACTTCTTCGTTGCATCTAATCTAAATCTATCCTGTTGTAGTTTAAAGCCGTAACTCCATGTTCCATCACTATATGCCCTTGCAAAAAGTCCCTCTCCAGCTTTCTTGCAGGCTCTGTTTAGGTACTGGAAGGCTACCATAAATCTATAATGTGGAGCCTTTAGAAGGTATGCACAGATTAAAACAGCTTGTAGGTTTTTTGTCACATCTCTTACTGCTGAGAGGTGTCACTCCATAATGTTAGCAGACTTAAGAGATCTGCAAACTGTGGAATTTTTTTTTAAGTATTGCTCAGCTAATACACTGTAGAGTTGACAGTCTCTGAATTTATTGTTCACTAATGCTAATCATCACAATTTTAATTAAAGTATTATCCAGTGTATGTAAAAAGTAATTATGTGCAACTAACATAAGTAGCATGACAGGCTAGTATTTGTAGAGAAATGCATTGCTGGCACTAGAACTGCTCATACAAAGATGAAGTGGTGTTTGTTTTAAAATGAAAAATACATACATGGCACACAGAGAGCTGCTATCATCAATGAAAAACCTAATCTAATGCTAATATCAGCCCGAAATCAGATGTGTTATTCCTAGATATTTTAATTTTTCTCATCTTTTACAGCCTATTTAGCCATAGCTACTTTATTTTTTTTGAGACTGTCTTTAAAATTTTTACAATTTTACTTTATACAAATGCCTAGTAAATCTGCACTAGCTTTGCTTATTTGCAAGGTATTCCAAATGTTCAAAACCATAGCAAGTCATATTTGACAGCTGCTTGTGCCTAACATATTTTCATTCCACAGTATATCAGCACATTTACTCTCTGTAAGAGTTAGTAATGACCATACATATTCAAATATGTAATGAATTGTTCTTACTTCAGAAATAGATATCAAACTCATGGATACCTGAAGGTAATACAATTCATCTTCCCTTTCTAGCAGGATGAAGAGCATTTCTAAAGTGTTTTGGTTCATTAACAGTTAACTAAGTGACAAAATGTCCACCCACCTCAACAGGACAGTCCAGAAGTGCCTTCAAATGCCAAAAACTAACTTTCCTGCTTTGTGTCAGACATAATTCCACTAACGAAAGACATGAGTTGATATTCATCTAACTGCAGCTCACTAGGGGAGAAAAATTGTTTCACTGTAAGCAAGTTAATGAAGACAGTAACGATGCCTTCACAGTAGAAGTTTTCTTTTTAAAGAAGAAACCAACAACAAATGAATTGATGGCTAGAGTGAATTTTTTCTGTGAGAAAGTCTTTCTCTTAGAAAAAGGTAAAAATAAAAATCCTCTAAAACTACTCAGAATTTCATTTCTCAATACCACAACCGAAAGGTAAAAAAAATCCTCTAAGACTACTCAGAATTTCATTCCTCAATACCATAACTGAAAGGTAATTGTAGACCTTGCTAGTGCTACTGTCCTTCGTGCTGCTCCAAGGTACGATACGCGTCTCGTGTAAAGAGAGTTAAAGGTGCTCTGCTTTTAAGTCTGATGAAGTACACCCAGACAGGGCAAGCTGAAGACTTGACATCCCAGAGTAGCAATTTCTTTTGATGCTGTTACCTTTAGAGAAGCTACTGTTTTCTGTAAGATGTGAGGGGAAACAGGCAAAATCATCGCATCAGTCAGGACCCTGGATAACAGTGCGATTGTAATTCTGTATTAGTTTACTGGTGTATTTGGAAAACATTAATCTGTCTGGGTGTAACGTGAAGTCTTTCCTAAAACTTTCTGGGAAATTTTCATGTAAGATTATAATAAAGACCATCTCAAACCTCAACTTCTCTCATTCTTTATCTTCTCTTGCTGTTGATCTTTTTCTCTTCTCCCTGGTTCTCTACTTCACACTTTTCTAGCACATACTTCCTTCTGATAATCTAGAAAGACTCCTCTAAAATATCAAGCTGAGGCCTTGGTGACAGTTCACACACAAAAGCCAAAGCAAATATACATGCACACTGTACAAAGCAGGAGGGGAGAAAACTTTACAACTTAAATTTTTAAATACACATCATCACAACGCACAAGCTCTGCTGCAGATTTGTTAGCTGCCTGAAGTCATAAACTATAACAACAATCCCAAGAGTATCCGCAGGCCATTTGCTTCACATTCATATATTATACAAGGATTTGTTCACTTTACATGTCCACTCAGTTAGGAGGAACTTGTCATTCTATTCTTCTTTTTATCCAGGGAACTTGAACAGAATACTATGGCACCAAGACCACTAAAATGGGAACTAACACATAGAGATTTGCTGCAAAATTCCACCAAGAGTGACACCACCAGTTACATTAAACAGAGTATGCAGTTTGAAAAAAAAATTGCGTGTCTCTAAGAAAACATTCTCCCAGAAAATATCACAGCCATGCACACTCACAGAGTAGGATTATCATTCTGACCAAAAAAAGGTCAGAAACTTCAGATACATACTGAATCTTTTTTGTGTTTTGCTTTGTTTTGTTGCCACAGCCTGAACAATTAACACTTTTCAGCCTAATGATCAGTAAGAGAAACAGGAAATTACAAGTTTGTTACCCCTGGTCATCAGAACTCAGGAATATCCCCTCTGATGAGACCCCAACCCCTGCAGTGCTGTGTCTAACTCTGAAGTCCTCAGCACAGGAGAGACAGGGGCCAGAGGAGGCCATGAAGATGAGTGGACTAGAACCCCTCTGCTGGGAGGCCAGGCTGAGAGAGTTGGGCTTGTTCAGCCTGGAGAAGAGAAGGCTCCGGGGAGACCTTCTGGGGGCCTTTCAGTACCTAAAGGGGCCTGTCAGAAAGATGGGGGCAGACTTTTTATCAGGGCTTGTTGCTATAGTACAGTGGGTGATGATTTTAAATTAAAAGAGGGAGATTTATACTACATAGAAGGAAGAAATTGTTTATGATGAGGGTGGTGAGAACCTGGCCCAGGTTGCCTAGAGAAGTGGTAGAAGCCCCATCCCTGGAACCATTCCACATCAGGTTAGACAGGGCTCTGAGCAACTTGCTCTAGTTGCAGATGTCCCTGCTCAGTGCAGGGAGGTTTGGACAAGATGACCATTAAAGACCTCTTCCAACTCAAACTATCCTATGATTCTGCGGTCTGTTCAAACTGGCAACTGTGTTAACATGTGTAAATAATCATTAGAAAACACAAAGAACAAATAAGAGTCTTATCTGACATATTATAAAGTATCTTTAAAAATAACACAAACAGTAATAACAGAAATTATTGCCAATTGAGCAATCCTGTTATCTTCGCTCCCTAGAAATACACTGCTTTTGGAATGCTGAATAGGTAGCAGAATCCCTGTCCCGTAAATGTACTAAAAATTGGTAAACAGTAAAGGAGAAAGACGTCAGCATTTACTACCTTAAACCTGCTAGGTAAACCCTACTGCAGAGCCAATTAAATGACATTCCTTAAGACATCTTAAGGATTTTACTTTTTTTTCCTCAGAACTAATCATTCCTTTTGATCTTTCATATTTCTCACAGGGGGACAACTCAGTACAATCTGTTTCCACATCAGTGTAAATGAATTCATTCTAGGGGCGTGAGTAGCTCTGTGTAAATAAACACCAGAATCAATATTATGGCATTAAAAGGCTGTAGCGTTAAGTACATATACAATAAGATTTTTGAATAAAGAGTTAACTTGACGAAGTATTTGAACGAATTCTACCATAACCACCACTACTGCCCTCATTTTTAGCACTGCTTATTTCCTCAGTCTTCATAGAATCCTAGAATGGTTTAGGTTGGAAGTAACCTCCAAAGGCCATCTAGTCCAACCCCCCTGCAGGAAGCAGGGACATCCTTAACTAGAGCTGGTTGCCCAGAGTCTTGTCGAGCCTCACCCTGAATATCTCCAGGGATGGGGCCTCAACCACCTCCCTGGGCAACTTGTTCCAGCGTTTCACTACCGCTAGTAAAACACCGGAGTGGACTATGCTGCAGTGATGTCACTCATGGTGATCAGTACAGCTGACAAACTAGCTGATTGATTTAGCCAAATCATCACAAGCTAGTTTAATAAGATTAAAAAAGCATTATATTGATTTAGCAATATAAGGTACTTTTCATCAGTTTAAGACGCATCCATACAAGGTGGCTGTTATCAGTTTAACTGACCAGTTTAGCAGGTGATCCAGTTAGATCGATGCTTCAGGCTAACTGGATCGCCTGCTGAACTGATCCGTTAGACTGGTACACCTCTGTATACAGAAAATATGTTAAACACACAACTTCATCTATAGATAAGAAACAGAGCTCCCATAAGGTATTTTTACATTTGTCATCATTTTTAAGACATCTTCTCGGTGTGTCAGGTTTCCTGTGTTTATAGGGCTGCCATCTTTACCTGGAGAATTTCAGGCAGTAATATGGGAGTAGATACTCCATGGTTTTTCCAATACTTTGAGGGAGCTGCAGACCTATTGCACATAGAGCGCATTGATGATTCGTATGTGTAACATAAATCTGTCACTTCTTGAACTTCTCAGGCTTACTATACAACATATATCAAACTTCCAAGGAGGTTTACACTTTCAGCATGTGTACTTTAACTGCAAAAGTATTCAGAAATTCCTATACAGGCCAGACAAATGTCCTCAAATTCCTTTCAGACAAAATTTCTGACCAGGAAAGTCAAATATATGTGGAAACTTTTAGGTATATTTTGTTCCTACTATGGAACAGAGTTCTATAGTTTTCCCATTTGCAAGCATTACCACAGTGTTATGAATAACAAGTGATTTTATCCTTACAGTCCCAACACGGCAGAAGCAAGAGTAAAGCACAGCATATGAAAATTTAGGATTTTACATTAATGAATACACGACACATATCTCTACTTGCAATTTTCCCAAACTGTAAGAGAACTCACACAAATCTCATTTTCAGACATTGCATGCCTGCCTAGGTCACTCTATTCTGTTCCCCTGTAATAGTTTCCAAGAAACTGTCTGATATCTGGATAACACGGCTTGTTCACCACCTGCAAATCTCTGATTTGTGTATTCTCAGCATTGACGAAAGAAAATTTGTAATGTGGCAGAAGTGGACGAAGTAGATTCTTAATGGTTAATAACTCAGGATTTGTCACTTAGCTCTCTTCAAGAGATTGCCCAGAAACCCATTGTTTCATCTTCCAGCTGTTTCCCATCAAATTACTATTCAATTATTCATAAATTATTACATAGTTTCTTCACATCCCCGCAATACTAATTTTAACAGTTTCAAAGAGCCTGTAATACTAGCTTCCAGGTTTTAAAAAGTGCACATAAGCAGCAGTAAAATATATAGTACAGATTAATAAAGTTAAAATCCAAGAAAAGTTTTCCCTTTCTAACATAAACTTCAAAGACTCAAAACCTCTTCTGGAACTTCGCAATGTCCCGTTACCATCAGTTGCTAGCACATCTATCCCTTTAAACACATAAAAACACAATAGAAAGACAAAAATAACCATCAACATTCTTTGCATTTCAATAGTTATTCAAGAAATTAGGTAAGTAAAAAATATTTTACATACATTTTTTAATATTACAGCTTATTCCTTCAGTCTCCAAATAAAACTGTGCAGGTAAAAACACAGGATGGCTTCATAACTGTTTCAGGAAAGGATAAATGAGCACACTTTGAGAAAATAACTAATCGAAGTGCAAGTACCGTGCCATTAGTGGGTGAGCTACTAATTAGTCAGAAAGAAATAAAACTGTCATTGTAGGCTAAAAAGAGAAGGAAAAAATAAGCACTATTTAGAATTTTATCATGAGGAAAACAGTATTAGCATGACTCGATGCGAAGAAAAAAAAAATCAGACTCACATATGAAAAAAGAAAAATCTCAGTATTCATTAAGTTAGTCCATTCAAGTAAACGTAATTGAGAGATAAGCATTTACTTTTCCAAAATGTATCATGAAAATGAATAGCGTGAAGGAAGCGCAGACACTGCCTATCTAGGCCCTTATGCTGCACCAGGACCATTAAAACCACATGAATTATTTTGTCAAACTGCTTAGGAAGTTCAGAGACTGTCTTAAAATAGTCATTTATCTCAAACTTAGTATGAACACGGCTACTTTATTCTCTTTAAACCTTAATTAGCGTACTTAAAATGTAAGTTGCGTTATCAAATATAGTTAATCATATTTTAGGGTAGGAGGATTTTGAGCTTTAAATTGACTTACATTCTGCTGCTCGGTATAATCTTGTGCCCGTCTCTAAACCACGTCACTTGTGGTCTTGGATAGCTGAGTATGTTTAGGAAGTTTAGAACTGCAGCTTGTCCTTCAGTCACTGTTTTTCTCTGGTTTGTGTCCATGAAATTTCCCATGTCTGCAAAGAAAAAAAATATACTAAGAGTCCTGGAAGTTCTTGTCTCTCTCTCCATTTCTGGTTTACAATAGTCATTGGCATTGCTGTAATTAGTCAGTATGATGCTACAGATCATGAGACAGTTTTGATTAACGCAGATTTGGATGAACGTAAGGCATAAGGCAAATCCAAGAGCTCCTAGTGCACCCAAGAAGCACATCAGTCAGCAGCACCGCAGGGCCTCAGTGTTCTTTTGTAATAATTGTTTTTAACTGAAATTAACATTTTAATGGGGGGTTGTTTTGTGGTATTTTGAAATAAATTCATGTACAATATACGAGAAATTCCTGCGCCGTGCAAAGGAATTCGTTAGTGTATAATTTTATTAATTTTTAGGTCATCTGGGTTCTTTAAATCCTTTTATCCATAGCTACACAGACAGAAAAGCAAATGCATCACTGGTAGTCAAACCCATGTATAGTCAGATCTATGTAAATAAGCCATTCTACCCAAATGGATATCAAAATAACAAGGCTGTAGTCATGTTGGTAGCTATTAGTTCTTCTAGCACTACACTACAATTTAAATAGTGTATCTAGATATCTTTGACATTTACAAAGGTATCAGCAGTATTAAAGAGCAGCTTTTAACAAAAATTTTATTGGATGAAAGAATTGCAGAGCCTCTGTCTCTGAAGGTTTTATTTCATAGACAAGTTCATGTATCTACTGAGTCTTTGTAAAAAATTAGTGAATGTTTTCTTCTTCTTGTTTGGGGTTTTTTTTCTTGAAGGCCAATGGCAGCCTGGCTTGTGTCAGCACCAGTGTGGCCAGCAGGACTGGGGCAGGATCATCCCCCTCTATTCGGCACTGGTGAGGTTGTACCTCAAATTGTGGGTTCAGTTTTGGGCCTCTCACTCCAGGTAGAGCACTGAGGGGCTCAAGCGTGGCCAGAGAAGAGCAATGAAGCTGGGGAAGGGTCCAGAGCACAAGACTGGTGAGGAGCAGCTGAGGGACCCGGGCTTGCTCAGCCTGGAGAAAAGGAGGCTCAGGGGAGACCTTCTGGCTCTCCACAGCTACCTGACAGGAGGTTGGAGCCAGGGGGTTTGGGCTCTTCTCCCAAGGAAGAAGGGATAGGACATGAGGAAACAGCCTCAAGTTGTGTTAGAGGAGGTTTAAATGGGATATTAGGAAAAATTTCTTCCTGAAAAGGGTCGCCAATCCCTGGAACGGGCTGCCCAGGGAAGTGGCGGAGTCACCATCCCTGCAGGGACTTAAAAGACATGTAGAAGATGTGATGCTGAGGGACATGGCTTAATGGTGACCTGGCAGTGCTGAGTTAACAGCTGGACTTGATATTAAAGGTCTTTTCCAACTTAAATGATTCTATGATTCATTTGCCTTTTGTATCCCATTCCTATCCATTAAAATAAACAGGGCTGTAGGCTACTACTTATTCACTCTCCAAAGAACTTCCATGCATTTTAATTTGCTTTAAACCAAGAAACTGACACACGGAGAGAATTATTCTAGGTTCTGCTACTGAATTCCCTCTTTTTAAAAAAGACCACAGGGTTCTTTACAAGTTCTCTGCTGCAGAGAGGGATGCAAAGGACAGAAACACAGAAGAGTACTGTCAGGTCTGCGGATGGCAGGAGATGAGAAGAGATAGAACAAGAGCAGAAATTAAAAACATGTGGTATTTTAAAGAAGCTTTAATCATCTTTGATTTTCAAGTTATTTATTCAGACATAATCAGCATTGTACTTCCTCTGTTGCTCCATATTTCCTACAACTGTAATCAGATCATGTACTTGAAAAGAAGTTTCAAACTGTGTAGGTGGATCTAATTAACTTCACTGTCATATGATTTAGTCTTCACAATCCATGAATTTTTAAGCCCATTCTGTAATTAAGATTTACTCAGCAGTTCTCACAAATACTGGTTCCCATTCAGTTAAGTAATATGTTGTTAGCATGTGTTGAGAACATTTTAAAAATTATTTAACAAGTTCCCTGCTGCTTCACAGATCTAGGACGTGAAAATACCTCAGAGGTTTCTCAGTGTACATTATAACTGTGCCTTTCAATTTTTTTTCTAGAGATCTTGAGTTTAAATATATTAGGAAGCATCCTCTATCCAGTGGCAAAAGCAGTTCTTTTCCTGTGAACCCTTCTGAGTTAAACATTTAATATACAGTTCCCCATATTCCTTGATGACTGGACAAGATGACTTGAGTAACCTCCTGGAATGCTGCTTTCTGATATGTTGTCAACAATAACCAAGAAGTAAAATATGGTAAAATATCAGGTTCTTCAGTATATCCACATACCTTACATCAATCAATTTAGATTGAAAAGGTTAAAATACAGAAAACAGTCACATGGTATCTGTAGATACTCTGGGTAATGGAGGAAGAAGGTTTTTAAAGCTTGCAGGACACTTTAATCTGCAGGAATAAAACGCAAGTCTGACTGGCAAGTTTCACTATAGAAGCCAGATATGTCGCTACAGGTTCAAGACCAAAGGTCTCCCTTTGGTCTTATGAGATAGCTTTTTAGCCTTGTTCACCAACACAGAACTACAAATTAAATGGGGGGAAAACTGAAACCGAAAAAAGTAAACAGGCACTTCTTTCTCTCTTAAGAACAACCAAACACACACACACACAAAATAAAGCCTGGAGAAACAAAACACTTGACTGCAAATATTTTCCTTATTCAAAGGGAAATGAATCTGTATTTTCAGCAGACAAAATTCTTCAGCAGCAGTATCAAGGTAAAGTATTCCTGTCCCTCCTACTCGCTCTTGTTAACCACAAGTACTTCCTCCAGAATTGCTCTCTCCACTGTACCAGTACCTCTGCCTCTACAGCTGCGTAGGGAATCAGACGGGGTGGGGGAAACTATTTTAACAAACCTTATAAAATAAATCTTGCTTTTTTTTTTGAAAATTTTGGAGAAGTTTCCCAGTCCACAGCTGCACAAACAAGTTTTCATGCTGAGCCTAAAGGGATAGTGTCCTACACCGCAATATAACAGCGGGAACAATTAGTGGGATGGAGGAGAAAATGGGTAAATTTTTCTTTGGTACTCCTACCAAAGCCTTTGTCCCCTGAAACCACACCTGTAGATGCAACTCCAGAGGCATCCAGGCTAATCTAATGGCTCAGTGCTGCAGAACAAGCATCATCTCACCCTCACCTTCCCCTGCTCCATCTTCCCCTTCTAGCCTTGTTGGAGGTCCTCTACCCTACTCAAAGTCAAGCTCATTCACACCAGCTTTCTCTAGATCCTCTGAGACCTGACATCATTCACTAAACCAGAAGAATAATATTCAGAAAAGTACTTGCAAGGGTCTGACATGTATCAGAGTGAGCACAAGGTCACTAGGAGGTCTACACAGCAGGGGCATAAGGGCTGGCAGAAGGCACAGAAGGAAAACCCCATTTTAGCAGTAGTTTATTTTTACATTAGCTCCCAGCATCTCTGAAACAATACCACCAAGAGAGCAAACATCAAATTACTGATATTACCGACAGTACAGATATAGTAACATCATTTACTGTAATACAGTCAACCAGTGAACATGATACCAAATCTTAAACAGTATCATTTGCAACTGTTTTTATTTTAAAACACAGGAAATTCCATGTGATTTCCCTCATGACACAGTGATTAACTTGAATCATTTCCTTGGAATAGGGTTTTCAATAAATAATTCCATTTATCTAAATTTTACTTCTGAAGTGACATTTACCACTGCTGAGTTTCCCGTTATTGACTCTGAGGAAGAGAAATTTGATCCATGGATCAGATTGCTTACATACAGTATACAAATCTGGGGGGTTTTAATTTCTTTTTACGCTTTTATCTTGAAAAAAAAAAAAAAGTCTAATTTTATGATTATTTCCAAACAAGTGATGTGGATTATATTTTCTATATATTAATTGAAAAAAAAAAAAGTAGAGTATGCGATCATTTCATAGATCACGTTAACTAGCACTAACTCCTAAGAAAAATCAGTTTAACATTTACAAACAGAAGTTAGATATCAAAACACAGGTCAGCTCAAAAATTCTGCACAGTCTAAAGTGGTACAAACATTAGGGGGTTTGGTTCAGAAAGGTGTTGCGAACAGACTTTTAAAGTTTCTTGAGCAAGGTTTTCCTTGTGAAACAACTGCTTATTTTGTATCGCACAGATTAGGATCTGAAATCTTCACGGAGCGATTTCCACCATATGGTTTCTTTCAGATATCCTCTGGGCTCTTTTTTTTTTTATTGTTTTGATTGATTGATTGATTGTTTTGTGCTATACGGCCTTTCTTAATCCCTGTGTATTCAGGGAAAGGTGTAATAGTTTTCTCATACTACAGCTATCTCTAAATGACCTCTTTGATGGCTTCGAACAGCTTAAAGCTTGCTCTTAAGACTTAATGTTGCACCCCTTTGAACTACTTCCCACAAAATAACTAAAGCCTGAAACTTCTTGTGATGCAATGACTTTAAAATATTTTTAAATATTGTTTGAAAGTATGATTATCAAATATGACACCTAATAACTTTTCAGACTAGCAAATGCTATGTTGGGGTTTTACCCACAAAAACAATCATTTAGTTAATGAAATAGTGAGTAACTTCTATTCAGACATACATGCCACTTGTACTTCAGATCTTCTTTGCAGCAACGCTCCCATCCTGTTCCGTACGACACATTGATAAAAGCCGGCATCAGACCTCTGCAAAGTTGGGATGATGTACCTGTAAGACACAATGCAGAATGACAGTGCACTTCTTCCTAAAGGCAGATCAATTCTGCTTTATGCGGCATTTCTTATTTCTTCTTTAATATTTTACACGTTGTCTCAAATGCTTATTGTATTTTTTCCATACAAACAGCATTCCCATATAATCTCCCCTCTTTGGCTACAATCTTGTCTGTATTATAGAGAAGAAAAAAAAATTTGAAATACATAAAATATCTTTTGGTCTTAAGATCTACATTTGATAAGTAATAACTAGTTCTTTACAAATTCTCTTGAAATACAGACTTAAAGGTTTTCCTTAGTTTTAAGTACCCTCATTTATAAAGCAAAGATGTCTGGTCCTTTGTTCAGAGGTGGCACAAGAAGACTATAATATAAATGTAGGCATTAGGAAGATTTGCAAGAAATATCAATTTTGTCCAACAGAAAAAAAAAAATAATTAAAAAAAATGGCTGCTACACTGTGTGACCACTGTAACTGGTCCAGAATACTGGAAAAGACAGAGTGCACTGTACGGTGTATCTGTTCTGCCCTTCACTATGCCTAAGAAGTCACTTAGTCCACTAATTCTCATCCTCCTCATTCAACTCTATCTGATTATTCAACATGAAAATGAGCTGATAGGCACAGTTTTAATGTGAATAAAACACAGGAATAATATAGATAATCCTGCATTAAACAAACATTAATCAAAGCGCATATTCCTCCGGTCACCTTCTGGAGATATTATGGTAGGATTAATGAAAGTCTTTATGGAAAGATAAGGAAAAATAAAACTGCTGAATTTTAATCTTCAAAATTTAATTCCACTAAAAGAAAGCATCTCTCCTCATATTCACACTCTGCACACCCACATACACAGCTTAATATTTGAACAGGATCAGACAGCACAAAAACAAAGGAGGTAGAAGAACTCTAGTTTGAGTGATAAATGAAGACTCTCATCACTGTATTATAATTGAAATCAAAGACCCTATAGCAAATAGGTCAGACAACCAAATACGGTGAATTAAAATGGCCCAACACCATGGACAAATTTCAGCAGTTTGCTGATTCCTAGCAGACCCTGGCTTCCTAAGTATAGTTGTAGACAGTTGTGCTGTCTGTCAGTGATGCACTGAAGCTGACTCCTCCTGACCCGTTTTGGAGCAACCGGCAAATTTCCTCCAGTGATTATGACAATTTGTACTGAGAAGATAAGGAAGACTCAATCCGGTGCTAAATTTGGGAGTAGTAAACCCAACAATCAGCAGATAGTGAGTATATAATTCTGAATTAGCCAAGTTGCCTCTTGCCTGATGAGTATACTGTAGGAAACAGAGTGAGAAAATAGGTGAAAATATAATGCATAGGGTAGAAATCAATAGAACAAAAGGTATCCCAAGTTTCTCACTGAATAATTTCAGTCTCGGCCAGGCAGATGATTGTTGCAAATAATAAATAAATAAATAAATAAATCCTGACAAATAATTATTGACAATTCATTTCTAGAGTTCATGTTACCAAGTAGCTTATAGCTTAACAAGCTTTTCTTCCTCCCATAAAGCTCTAGTATTGTACTTGCCTAACATTTATTCCTGCACTTGTCTGTTAAATAGAGCCATAATTAAAGGTTTCTTTCTTTGGTATTCGTCTGTACTAAGAGAGTAATGCAGAGTTAGTTTTTCTGCCACTTGGATAAAACAAATCACCGGATCAGAAGTGTCCTACTTTGGTTTTCTTTTCTGACTTATTAATGTTTCAGTAGGATGCAGACTTACTATGTTGCCTGAAGAAAAGAAATCTTTTAAAAGTTTACAGTGGAGTTTACATCCCATATACCCTGGAAATTCCAAGACAGCCCAAACCTACTGGTTGGCTTCTCAGTGGACCTACTGGGTAACAATGTGCAGGTAGGGAAAGCAAAATGAGAAGAAATAAATAATGAAAATAAATAAAAAAAAAAAAAGAGGATAGAACATATGTTTACATTATTTGAGAGTAACTTGAAAATTACAAACTTGAGCAAGAGTTAAATAGATATTAATGGAAGTTTCAATTCTGTGTTTACAATTCTAAGCAGTCTTTGTGTACCTGGTATGTTTAATAATTTCTTAAAATATACTTTTTTAAAATGACCTAACAGTCAAAATACTACTTTTTGTGCTATGCTTTCAGCATTCTACTTATTTTCTGATATGCAAGAAAAGATACAAAAAGTGCTTTCTAAATGCAAAATAAGACTTTCTTCCACAAAGTTAATTTATATCAAAGGTTAATAAATTTTTGACAGTGACAAGACATAATTTTGCTTTATTTTTGTCTACACTCTAACTTTCAAGATAAAAGATCCTCCCATTGTATAGGAGGCTACATAAGGTTTCTGAGGATCTGTTCAAGCATTTTTGAAAGTCAGACCAAAGAGTTTCTCTGTTTTGAATGGGACAGTCAACCAGAAACTGGCTGTTCAGAAAGGTTCCATAAAAGATGTAAAGCGACAAGCATGAAAGCAAGCTTCAAGCGAAGTCTTCCAGAGCGTAACATGCTCCATCACCAGGACTGCAACGAGTTAGAGTTTAAGGATGAAGTGGTACCAAACACCTACGGAAAAAGGCTAGCTAACGCTTATGTTTGATCCCTAATTTCAAATTTACACCCTCATTTTAATTGCAAACGCTCAAAGAGTTAAAAATGGACATATATGCTGCAGGTTTTTAATAATCATAATTGTGAAGAGAAGTAAAACTAAACATGCTTTATTAAATCAGTTAAATTAAATTAGTATCTTGCCACAAAAGCAAATATGAAAGACACATCTGATCAAGGACTTAATTCAAAGGAAAACGAAGACGTAAAAATAAATAAGTCACTGCCTGAACTTTAAGACTCTTAACCTCTTAATGTATAGACATAACCAAAACTGCTACTGCAGTCAGTGATGTTGATTTGTTTTCATTACTTGTATCTCAGATCACAAAGAATTTATAAGATTGTTTTATAAATGCTTAATCCAAACTAGTGTATGCACAATCACTATAAAAGGCAGGCTGTGCACATAATCAGCATCGTTATACAAAGAAAAGCTGTTCATTCAGGGTCACCAATGTCAAAATGCAAAGACTCCAATTAGTTCTTTACTCACTTGGTGTGTCATAATAAGCTTTGAATATTTTCAGCCTGTTAAAATACAGACATTACTTTAACCGAGACACACTAAGCAATATCAATTACCAAAAATCTTTGATTGATGATTCAAATTGCAGCCAAAGTCACTTACACAGGCAAGATTCATGCATTTAAACAGAGTATTTACCCAAGAGAACTGCAGAGCAAACTATTATGGGGTCAAAGTTTAAATTTTGCTACTGGAATTTTTATGTCTAAGCATATCTTTTCCTTGCTTTCATTCATCCTAATGCACCTATGCCATATAATCCTTTTTGGAAGCTTACAGCTTTGCATTTCTATAGAATCAAAATCCTGTTTGGCTAATCTCTGACTGTGGTATCGTATAGTAATAGGGATGTAACTTCTAAATTAATATTTTCTATCATTGTTACCTTATTATAATAAACTAGGAGTCTATTATCTTCTTAATCATCTCTACAGCAGATGTTTTAATTCGAAATAGAAACAAAAACAATACTAAAAAAATGTAAAATTAATAAATATAGCTTGTGTCATGACCTGATATTCGTTAGAGTAAATCAAATCTGATGATAAGAAACATGGTACTGTGTACAGATCTGTACATATACAGCTTGGGAAAGGTGTTCCAATACCCTGAGTCTGCAATACACAGTCAAATTATGATTTTTAATTAGGATGTGCACTTATTTAAGGAATCCCATGGCATTCTGATCTTGGCTTCAGCACACACACGTTCTTATTCAGGTTTCTGCTAATATCATGAAATACAAGTCTCCCAGTGACTACAACATTTACAAAGCTGGAGTTCTAACCTTTGCTTTTTGTTGATTCCATGTTCATGGGTTTTGCCCTCCCACACCATTTCTTTGTCTTACTTTCTCAGCATCTTACACGGTTAAGAGCTGTCGTCAGCTCCTTCGACCAACAAACGACAACAGACTCTGCCGCCATTGATCAAAACTGGTGGCTTTTACACAAAGTGATGCTCAAAACTGCTGTGATTAATAGTGCTATGGAGATTTTTTTATTTTTTTTTCTAGAAAGTATTCACAAATCTCTTCTATATGTGTGTATGGCTCATTTTGGGGTATCAGTTTATCTCAAGGCAATCATTAATAGATGCATCTACTCAGGACTAAGTGGTTTTCTCTAAATCAAAAGTCTTCTAATTTGTAGGAAAGTTCACATTGAACTATATGTTTGGTTGGAACAGAGTTGCTAAATACTTCATGTGCTAAATGACAAAAAAAGTAGTTTTAAAACATTATTAAAGAGACTTTTTTTACCTGCTGCTCTATAAATGTAAACAATATTGAAAATAGAACTAACGTTAAGTTAAAATTTTGAAAATCCTTGAGAAAATTATGGCCTACCTTTTGTCACAATATAGGACTTTTTATCATTATCTGCATTTTTATACTAATCTATACTGCAATTTCTGTCTATAATGATGTAGCACAACTTTGCCCTACCTTAAAGAATGCAATTACAAAAGTGCAGCATTTAGCTTGATTTATCAAAGATAGAAGCGTTCTACAAGAGCTCCGTCTGTCACATATCCATCCCTTATAATTTCTGAATTCACTAGGGAATTTCAAAAAATTTGAAAGCAACAAAGAAGTTTCATAAATACTACATTTCTATAAGGTTATAGAAATAGCCAGTTGCATGGGGGAGATCCAGTTAATGCTCCCATTAAAGAAAAGCGGACAAAACTTGGCTGGTTTACACTTTGATGTTTGGCCAGCCATCTGCTGCCTATCAACAAAAATGCAGCTCTGATTAGGCACAGGATGGTTTTTCTCTTGCTTGATTGGATGTCTTGAGGAATGGGGAGGGAGTCAGTGAGGTCCTGGGAGCAAAGCACATAATCATAGAAGAGCAGTTCGTTAAACTATAAGATTAATTTTCACATTCTCAAAAATGAAACCACAAGTTTCATAAGCAATTTAAAACAGCTCACATGCTTCTAGATCTTCTTGAAAACAATAGTCCCACTGAGCTCAGCTTTGTTCAAGGATGAGTAGCAAATCATATGTAATACTAGCTAAGGAATATGCCAGCTATTTGTTACAAATACACGTAAATGTTACATCTCCAGCAAAACGCATTTTTGGTACTTAAACAAAAAAAAAAAAAAAATAAATCTATGTTACAACCATTGTTTTGAAGTGTGAAATATCACTCTTAGTAAAAGAGATCCTCTGATAGAGATCTTACTTGTTTACAAAAATACGATGGTCTTTCACGATAAAAACCACTGTCAGTGTATCGGTAGCTACAAAGCTGCTTTGAGGTATTGGAGATTTAAGAGGGGGAGGATCATTCCGGGTTTTTTTTTGCAATTACTTAGAGAAGGCTATTAAATAGTTTTTATTTACTTATATTCACTGGAGTAGGCGGTTATTTCACTGTCATTGTGCAACCACTTAAATTCCAAGGGCCAGCTGCCTTCAGCAAGGCACGTAAGTACGAGGCGGTTTCCTTCCAAGTGTATCTGGGGCAAGCCTGGTTCGGTCTTGAAATATGGTGCAACATCATCTGAAACACAAAGAGAGAAGGGTTCTGTAAGTTATTTAAGCAACTACAGTATAAGCTGATATTTTGCTCATTTCCTCTCAAAGTGGTCATGGTAAAACAAGAGACAACATGATTCAGTTATCAACTGTTATAACTAAGTTTTATCTTCAGAGGCAAAATTCACAAGATGTTGATACCCTTAGTCCTTGGTACTTTATTTAGAAGTGCCCATTCAGACAAGCTTTTGTCCACGTTTACTGTTTACAAGAGCAGGCAGTAAACAGCCCTATTGGCTACTTTTCCCCCCCTCTCTCCTCTGTGAGGATTAAATCCCCTCAAAGTTTTTTTTTTTTTTTTTTTTTTTTTTTTTAAAGTCTTGAATAGAAACCAGAAGAGTAATCTTGGATAGAAATGATTATCACAGCAGGAGAAGTCTCAGGGTAAATGAAGAATTTTTATAGGAAAAAAAAAAAAAGAGTTTAGAAAAAAAAACAACTGACGAAATCACAAGATTAATGTGTTTTTCAACATTATTGCCAACCAAAAAGTGTTAAATTATATTACCTGAAACCACTAAAAGATTTTGAATTAGGGTACTTCAATAATGTTCAAGGGTCACATGTAGTCTCAAACTCTTGTCCTCCCCTGGATCACAAACACTTAAAATCCTCCAAGCAAAAATCTTGACTGGTAAATTGCCAAAGCTTTGCTCAAACGCAGTTTTATTACAAGTCTGTGCCTGCTGGAGACCCACCCCATGTCACCTCTGGAAGATGAAGGTTTTCAGACTGTACGCATCATATTTCTACTTGTAACTATGTAGGAGCTACAGACTTCGTCTTCGAAGGTTACAAACACCTTCTGTAATCAAAATTAACACGTGTTTATATATATAAATACACAAGTTACATTCAAAGTCAGAGATCTAATACAAAATATGGAATAATATACGAGGTGGACACTTCTGCACTCTGCTTTTTAGAAGTGCAGTGAGTGTGTATGGTTCATCTACAAAATATTCAGAAAAAAAGACAGATCCACAAATGTTGTCCCAGTGCAACAACCTGTTCAGTCAAATTGCTAATCTTTCTTCTAAAATTTATTTTAAGATTAAGCTCAGGTATTTTTATACTTGCTATTTAAAGAGTCGAGCTATCTTTCACAATTTACGAGGAAGTGACCTCATGGACTATTGAAGGCCGTCGGAAATTTGTGACTCCACAGCTGACATACTATAATCTTTAATAGCTGATAGTCACAAGACAACAACCCCAGACATCAGGGAAGAAGGAACTCAAAGCAAGGGCTGACAGCGGCCTTTGCGGTGCTCCAGTGTCCCACCACAGATTGGGATGGCCATTGGGAACGCAGCTCGGCCTGGTGATGTCAAACCCTCTAAGCTCTTATCTTTCGCTTTCCCTCTTATCAGGGAATTTTTATTACTTTGCAGACCACATGGAAACACGGGCTCATTATCAGCTGAATTGTACAGTCCCAGGGCAGGAGCTGCGCTCCAGCTGACTGTGGGCAAGGAGTCTCAGGTTGACTGGTGCCACACTGTTTGCTACAATTGGTTGTAAAGCCGAACAATCAGCTGCAAACACATTTGATGATTTGTACGGACAAACTGTCTCCCTCATTTTTAGAATTTAACTTCAGAAAGATATAGTTGTTTCCACAGAAAAAGCAGCTCATTGTCTTAAAGCAATACTTATAAACTATTACACAAAACCTGACCTAAAAATCTGAATTAAAACAATGTATTTTCTGATTTGTAGCATTTTAAACAATTTGGTTTTCAGACAAATTGATTAATGGCTGGTGCACATTGGTAAGATTTTCTTTAAAATGGATATACGGGAAGCTACAACAATTCCATGTACGAGAAAATAGGATCAGTTCCAATCTAAGAGATAGTCCCAGGCAAATCAAAGATGTTTTTTGCACTTCCCCACTCTATTACATGACTTAGATTATATTCTGCAAAGCTTTTCCTTGTTTATTTTATTTGATTTTAATGACTGCAAATATTGTGAAGTCTTATCTTAATTCCCATTTTCTCCTAACTAGAAAAATGAACCAATATTTTAAAACTTTATAGAAAAATTAAGTCAGAGTTAGACAATGCTAGTGTGAAATTCAGTTATTTTACCCATGGCAAAAAAAAGCAATTTTTTAGAAAGATATTTCTAAACAAGTGAGGAAATGTTAAATCCTTTCAGAGGCTTCACATGTATTTTAGGGATCCTCCCAGAGGAGTTATGAGACAGATATTCTATCCTTTCAAGATTAAAGATGTCAGGCTTCCTCTGGAGACGAAAAGATCAGTTTGTGCTGGTATTTAGGGGAAGGGGTTGTAACCCCAGTTGGAGTCCAACTGGTCAATTGAAATTATTAGTGCTGAGTCACCTAAAACCAATGACATCTACCTGCCAGTCTGTAGAGGCTCATGAAAAGAGCTTGTTAAATGGTTCCTTCCTGATGAAAGTTGAGCCATTCAGGGCTTCGCTGAGATCACAATGAAACTGGTGTCTGCACTATAAACCTCCACCCAAGTCATTTGTTGATCCTGTGTTTCAGTGATTTAAAGACTCAAGTAGTATAACCTCATCCATTATTTCACTCTGAATTATCCACTTACTCCCTCTAACTTAGGTCTTTCCAAGAAAAAAAATGGTTTATTTGAAAGACAAAGACTGCTGCCCACAGGTCTGTCATTCAGCCTTACATTTCCTACTCAAATATTCCAAACCCAGCGATGCCGCAACCCACCCAGAGCTATCTGCCATTTGAAGTCTCACAATCAAGCTGGTATTACATGAAAATGATTCTCAAAACACAATCCAATTCTGGTAGAAGCTAAAATTTAATAGACCTACGGGAATATTTTGATAAAGAATATAGCACGGTTTATAAATTACCCCAGCTCTCTGGAAGATTTACTTAAACCCTTGAAGTAATTTTATCTTCTAATCTTTTACTCCTGACTTTCTCATCAATCACGTACCATCAGTTTATCAAATTCAATTATGTAATCAGAGCTCACTAAATATTCACCGAAAGCAAAAATTAAAATAAAATACTGAGCAAAGATTCCATGAAGGGAGGTAGCAGTAAAGCTTTGACGACTTTGGCATTTCTGCGGTACAGCGGTGCTCGCACCTCAGACACACGATCGAAACGGTGCTGCACCCTCAGCTTTACATCTTTAAGCTGTAACAGAAAGTAGAATTTCAAATGAGACCTACAGGAACAAGTTTGGTTGATACAGAGCATCCCAGGGAAACGGGAAAATTGGCAGGAAAAATGAAAGCCGTCTTAGAAAGGAAATTGTAGGAAAGGAATAACTGGCTAAAGGACGGATGATACAAGGAGGTCATTTAACAGGTATGAGATACTTGCACTTGATTAATTAAATGAAGGAAGGGATCACCATAAGGATAACCTTGCCCAATCAAGGGTTTAGAAACCACGAGAGCATCTCAGTTTTTATTCTCTTGAAGAATGGAGCAAAAAGCTAATAAAAAGCTTGAGTCACAGAAGCAGGAATAATAAAATACGGGAATTAATATTCTTACCTAAAATAGTTTTCTGCCTACAAAAGAAAAAAAAGGAAAAAAAAAGCAAGCATTCATGTTGTACACTGTTGCTTTCTCCTAAATGCTAAATGTGTTAATACTTCAGCCTCTCTCACTCTTCAGCTACGCTGACTCAAAAATGAAAACAGTAATAATTAAAAATTTCTGAGTTGTAAGGAGGAGTGAAAAGATACAGCGCCAATCTGTCGGCAAACACACAGCTTCTGTGGAGGTTCATTAAGCCTGCTTACCAAACTTGCTAACATCCTCACTAGCATCCTTAAAAGGATGGTGCAGATTCATTTTTATGTAAATCTCAAGAGAAAATAGGATTGAATATGCCAAAACTATCTGGAAATTTGCTCCAAAACATGCCCGCCTTCCCTTTTGTGCATCATTAAACCTCATGAGGTCTGTTATACTGCCAGGTTAGCCTGTCTTTTTTCTTTCTTTGGTACATGCAAAGCTTAGATGGATTTTATCTGAAAATATAGTTTCAGGATCGAATTCAACAATGCCTGTACACTTTTGTTGGATTAATGCTGACATTTAAACAGAATACTGGTGCTGTATGTAACTGTGATCTACTCTGGGCTTCTCCCTAGCCCTAGCAGATGAGATGCATCACAGAAAAGCTGAGAGTTCTCTCATGCTCTATATTCTCCCTGAAAATTGTGTTCAGGCATGAACCTACAAACACAATCTGTAAGAGAAGACAGTCTGGCTGTACAGTTTTGTACTGAAAGGAACGAAAACAAAAAGTTGAAGAGTTGCTACCAAGTGAACCTAAACTCAAAAGGGCAGGGTGAGTCAATATGACTTCAGAAACTCTGGGACCTCAAAAACACCCTTTAATAAACACATTAACAAAGTTTGGCTAATGATTCTTTAGCCCTCTAACAGGTTACACTTGTAAAATACATAAATCAAAGTCAGATTAAATAGATCTTTCAGTTACTAGAGGGTGCTACAAGATCTTGAAAGCAGCCTTGCAGTACTATCCCTCAGGAATTCAGGTATTTTAATTAAAGATGCAATTTGATCTTGACCACCTCTATCCTACTGAGAAAAAGAAAGTTACCAGGCTCCAGAGAAGTATCACATCTCCTTCCCCAGTAAAAAAAAAAAACAAACACTGCAACTATGCAGTTCAAATCTCAGCATTTTCATCTCCAGCAATGTTGGACACCGACACTTGCTGGTAAAATCACGTGCTCACAGCCTGAGAAAATCAGTTAGTTTAGCTCTGAACACACTCAGAGGAAGAATCATGCAGTGAGTGCAGAGAACGGGCTGGAGATCCCCACTGCCATTGTTATTTGTTTCTGTCATGTATCTCTACTTTGAAGTCATTTTTAGGTGAGCCAATATTGACTATTAAAAAGTAGATTAATCTGTTCTTAAATCAGCAAGTCTGAGCAAATAGAGCTCAATCACTAACAAATATCATTAGAGTAGCTGTCTTTCCATCACTCAGTTCACCCAACAGATATGATATTGAACTTCTTTAACTGAGAAACATTTTCTTCAATAAACCCAAACAAAAATACACTTGGTTTATTAAAAAACACACCTGTGTTGATTTTAGCTTATTAGTCCCCAGTCAAGGCATGATGCACTTCACCCTTTCTTCATATGCATGTCTAAAGCTACAATCAACTGACACAGAAAAATAAACAGAATATCACTGAGGAATTTTCCAGGAAAATGAAACTAGATAAATAAATTATATACAGAGGCTGAACAATCAGCTCAGGAGAAGAGTAACAATACAGAACTGCTTTTTCTCTCACTGTTTGCAAGGAAAAGGGATGTGAGCCATCTTCAGGTAGCTTAACAATAACTGCCACAACAAGAGTATTTTAAAAGATCCGTCTAGGGGATGGAACACATAATACTCAAGTATAGTTAAATTAAAAAGGAAACTAGAGTCAGGAAAGCCGAACTAAAGACAGGAAGAATCTTTTCAGTAATCCAAAGGAAGCAGGCCCAACTATGAGCAGCAGAATCCTGTCAAGAACAGATTAAAGTTCAGCTGTGACGGTCACAAGCTGATGCTTCAGAGCACATACAGTGGAGTACAAGCTGCTCTGTACTGATTGACAGCTGATAACTGCAACCTTTGGGGGAAGCAGGACCATTTTCTTCTTATTCCCAACTTGAATATGGAAAAGATTTTTCTCTTTTTCCTTTTCAAAAGGACCTTTTAATCTTTTTATCTTAGTTTCTGACACACACACATACACGTGCTACCTCTGGATCTAAGTTGTATTCTCTTGTGGAAAAGAACTCCAATAGCTTATATGGCAGGAGAATTTGAAATTATTACATAGTAAATCTTGGGGAATGTATCAGGAAGTCAGATTGAACTCAGATATATTTGAATCAATCTTCTTTTGAATTCAAACCTTCCAAAATGCATTGGTGAGATGCTGTGAAAGTTAGTATAAGCTCTATTCATAAACTGTCAACAATGTCAAACATACATTAGAGCATTCAGTCACTTTAACTGTATTGATTTGCAGGAAGGCTATTCTACCCCAAATATTGGATATTTGAGATTCAAATTTTCTTGGTTGGAAGTGTGACATAAATCACTAAGTACACCAATTAAATTTAAATTGTATTTTACCACCTCATTCTAAGCCTGGATTTGAAAGGACTGATGCATCATAGTGAATATTTCATTAACATACCAGGTTATTTTTCAAATATACTGCCGTAGTTAAGAGTTTTCACACAACAGTATAAAGCATTCTGTTAAAGTGGATTTCTTGAATTTTTATCAAAGACAATATCTGATTTTATACTGGAATAATACTGAAGCAACTGTATTTAAATCAGTCTTTCTTCCTCAGTTTCATAAGTCAAGTAAATGAGCCCACACACTACCCATTTTTGTCCTTCTATAGATAAGAAAGATAACCTGCTTGTTGGATATCTCTCCTACCGTAATCTCTAAATGCAAATACAGTGTTAGCCAAGGTTGATGGATAGTGCTTTTAAAGGTTTAATTGGGGATGGAATTAAATTGTTTTAGAACTCAGCAAGTTCTGTGAGGAAACCTACATATTTCTCAAATAAGTGACATTTATTTCTTTTAAATGCACAGTCACTGGGAGACAAGATTTCAATGGGTAACGTTTGTAGCCTTGAATAGATCAAATAACTAATTGGCAAGTCAGTTATTGGGTAATTGCCAATCATATATTTGATTTGGACGGAAGAAATATTGAATTTAAGATTGCATACCTGTTGCACACGATCCCAGGAGGAAAACTAAACATTCTGTAATGTATAGTTATGATTAGCTTTCAATAATTCAGAAGAATAGGAGTCCCAAGTGGCAAGAATGAGTGTTTCACACTGATAGTCGAGTAGATTTATTTTAAAATTCCTTTTTTTTTTATTGAAGAATCAGCTTTCTCTTTCAGAATTACCTACATGGCACTGCAGATTCCATTTTGCTTAGAACCTCCTGTTGATGCAAACAGTTCAAATGTTTTTTTCCCCAAATCTTCACTAACGCACAGCATTGTTTAAAAGAGCAAACATCACAATTTATGCCCTTAGAAACTTGACAATCCTAAGATAACACACCACAAAAGGACTTGCTACAAGAAAATATGCTTTGAAATTTCCAACCTCTCTACCTTATTTTAAGGCATAAATATCCTGTTACACCTCTTAGCCTTCTTCCATTTCTCAATACAAACAGCTTTAAAAATCACAAAAATACATTTGGATGCTATGCTGAGACAACAACAAAAAAAAAAGCTAGAGCAGTTTGGGGTTTTTTTACGATGAAAAAGAAAATCTTATTATTAGCAGTTGCTTAAAATTCCTTAAACATAACCTATTGCTTACATTCATAAAATCTACTCCCTAACACTGTCAGCTATTTAAAGACCACTACCGGATCACTTCTTGAAGAACTCCCTTTTGAGAAAACACTTCGCGAGTTTTATTAGAAACACTCAAAACTAAAAGGACGAGGGCCCACAGACGGACAAAGACAAGTTTCTATAGGATTCTGACAGAAAAACAGACCGCAGTTGCTAACATCACTCCCTTTAAAATTCTACATAAAACTCTCTTATCCTCAAATACATTGAGAAAGATTTTCCCACATACAATTGTGTCGTTCTCTTCTTAAAACTCATTTCTTTAGCAGACCTGCCAAGGAGGAAAAAAAGAAAAAAAAAAAAAAAAAGGCTGATATCATTTTAACTGAGCCTCAAGCAGCTCCTGATGTATTAACCTAAAGTCCCACCAAGGTTTCCTTTTCCCGTTTAATTTCTACACCTCATGTTTTAGTTTCACTCTCTGACCTCCTGTAATATTTCAGTTGAGTCAGGGTGAAAACAAAAAAATATAAAAAGGTTTATTTTCTATCAGAAGGCAATCACAACCCATAGTTTCATGAATTCATGGAATACCTGTTGTAAGATTAAAAATAGAGAAGCTACAGATGATATTCTTAAATTATGTTCCATGTAGCTCAGCCTTGAAAAAGGCTGCAGGAATATTTTTGGAAATAGTCTTGAGGATACCTTAAAGGAACATCATAAATGTAGTGAGAGAAAAAGGCACAAGAGCATACAAAGCTGGCAAATAAAGGAGAACTCACTATCAGAATCAAAACAAAAACTCCGAAGAAACCTACAGCCTCTCTGGGTTGAATTTGGTATCAAAGCAGAACTTCCATGGTTTTGATATTCTCTTCATATCCAGTGATGTTTACAGAGACTGGTGGAGCTCTCAAGGAAATAGTTACTGTTTAAATCCCGGCACACAGCAGGTGGAAGGTAAAACTGCCTCACAGAAACAGAATGCAAGTATAGCAGGATTTCCCTCATTATTTCAACTGCAAAGGAAGTTACTGTTGCTACTACATAATCGACAATCTCCAACTACTGGAGAGCCACTCTGATCACACTGGTATCTATCCACTAATAGAGATCCACTCCCTTTGCCAGCTGATGCCAGGATGAAGGCAGGATGAAACCCTATAGAATATTTAACAGAACAGAAAAGATAAAACCATAAATGCACTTTCCACAAGTTCATCCTTGGCATAAGAGGCATTCTCAGTTGGTTATTCTGTAGAAGATGAATTAAATCAAAAAGGTAAACAGCTGACAAGTGTCTGGAAGCTCCACAAGAGAAGCATGAGTGCAGCAGGAGGAGACAATGGCACAGCAAAGGTACTGCCAGACTTGAAAGCCATGTAAGGCCACCTATTTATTATTTCAAGGAGAGAATTATTTCTAAAGAGCAAAGCAGCTATGAATATCCATAGAATATATAAACACACGTCTCTCTTGATGAAGGGGACTGAAGGGGAAATGATTCACGCACAAACTTTTGTTAAAAACCAAGGCCCACCCTTTACTGCTATTGTTGCTTTGTTTAGCCGTAACTTGCCAGTCTCTTCTTTTGCCCTTTAAACTTGAAAAATGTAAACAGGTTTATAACTTGGATAAAGCCTGCCTCAACAAACTCGATTCAGAGGATCTCAATGGTGTTGCTGAATTCAAGAGTGGTAAGCACGGGATCATACGCTACACTGAACAGCGACAGGATTGTTCATATCCTTACGCGGTGCTGAATTAGGATAAAAACGCAATCCAAGCACAGCCCAAAATTCACAGGACTCAAGTGAAATAGTCCCATCGTCTTAAGCAAACTCTGAAACAGGCACCTGGTTAGCACTTGAGTCAGAAATAGAAGTCCGGCGTGATCCCTGGCGAGCTCTCAAAGTATCTCATTGCCTGATTTGTGTAGACAACTGGATAATCCACTCTTCACGCAACCAGGGAGATCCACCATAGCAAACTTCGGTGCAGGCACTAATTAAGGGCCAGACCAAAGGCTCTCTGAAAACATGACGACCATAATTTTCCCTAAAATTGTCACTTATGTCTGCATCTTTTACATTAAACCCTTTCAGAGCTATCCAAGTGGAATTCTTTCCCCACCTCAGGGATAATAAACGCATTTAGAGGCTACAGAATTATTTTCAACAATACTAACGAAACGCGTAATTTCTTCTTGTCAGAATTAGATGAAACACATCACTGCTCTTGAAAACATAACTTAGCTTGACATATCTGAAGGCAAAAAAAGGAGCTAGTTTATTAATCTGGATATTTTATTTAATTTTCTGTTGGTTATAAATAAGCAGCAAGTTAATACTGTTTTCAGCTTTTGACAGTTCTAATGTTAATTACATGTACTGGATTTTATAAATCAATACTTCTTACATAAAGTGTTATTTAACTTGCCAAGTGTAGCAATAGATCAATGCATTTACTGTTCTTCCTAGCATTGATGGACGACATACATCAGAAGGATATGTAAAGGAAAAATAAAAGATTTATTTGTCAGTCAGACAGGGTTAAACCCCAGTTAGGCAGAGAGGGACCTTAAATCGTGTTTTGAAAAAGAACACCATAATTTTATGAAGATCTGAGAGGTTTTCTTCTTGTTCTGCATTTTTAGGGGGTTGAGGATTAGGGTGGGGGTTTTTTGTTTGCTTGTTGTTGTTTTTTTTCGGTTGGTTTCTTTTTTACTTTTAATGCCAAGGCCTGAAGCTATCATAAGCAGATTACTCTGCATACAGAACTGTTATTTTATCTCTGTGTATCCTATGGGATGTAGGAGCAATGAATTGCACTTCCCAAACTTTAAGTATATTTTTCCTCGAGTACCATATTCCTACATTCTGCACACAGCACCTCTAGCTAAACACACTCCTAGGTGATCAAAAAAACCCCCAAAAATAAACCAAAAACCAACGTAGCTGACAATTAGTTTAGTATTTCCAAATATGTTACAGTTAATGTGCTTTAAAAACCCTATAAATCAACTTCAAAGATTGCATTCACTGCACTATGAACTGTAATACAAGAAACACTCAGCTACAAATCATTCTAAGAGCTACTACTAATGCACCCAAATAGGGATATACAGCTCACAGCTTTATTAATATTCATTATTTATTTGTGTCATTTGTAAAGAAGACATTAAGTATGTTAAAATTAGGAAATCCCAAAGAACTGAAAGTTATTGCTCTGTATGTAACAACAGCAAATCAATAAATTATTGGTTAAATCCCATTATAAGAAGCGTGTATATACACACAGTGTGTAATTATGTACTGAAATAGAAGGGAAAATTGTTTTCCAGTATGGATAGATTTATCAGGACAAAAGTAATAATAACACAGTATATTATGTGCATATCACAGAACAGACAAGAAAACCCTTTTACATTAAAAAAAATAATCATTAGGAGAAGCTTTTTACAGTTACAAGAGGTTAAGGAATATAAAATTGAAGAACTGTTATCCTTTGCAAGTCATTAATGTAATCGTTATATTTTAGTGTAGTTTATCTGTCTAGAAAATAAAAAGACACCTCTGTGTTGCATCACCACAACACGAAATTAGGCCCAAGTGGACTCTACCTCATCAGCTCTATATACTCTGGACAATAGTTGTGAGAAGCAACATGAAGCAGCACCTGCTACTTGTGTTAGCATGTTTATGAAGTAAGTATCAGAAAGGATTAGCAGAAAAAGGATGGTGAGTCTAAATCAAATTAAAAAAAAAAACAACATAAATCTATAAACTTTCTGTCAAACCTGACTGGAAAAAGGTAAAACTCTACTTAACCAATATTTTTAAAGAAAAAATAACAAAATAAAACAAAGAAACCAGTTAGTCTACTAACTAAGCCGTGTCTTGGAGGACAGTGTAATACTTTTAATGAGACTGCCAATTAATGCAAGAAAACTCAGGAGATTGTCTTCACAGTTGGAGTGTTTTGTCTCAAACAAACAGACAAAAGACTTCCCTTCACAGCAATCCTTCTTCTGAATTGTTAAAAATACTACAGCTTTAAAAGAGAAAGGGGATCAACTGCTTTAGGTAAAGCTGGGTTTGATAAGTTGGGCAGAATTCTGTGCGAGTCCTCAGCCACCTCGAACAGATGAGAAAATACTATCCAAGTGAAATGAAGAAATTCTGCACAACTTTCAGTTGCGAGTCTGAAGACAGAAAGAGCCCATGAGTGACTGGCTGAGATTGAACCCAGAACGCTTACTTGCAGAAATACAACATAAAGCTTAGTCCCATCTCACTGGTGCATAACATACAAGTTGTCAAAGAAAACAACGGCCACGCTCCTACATGTTACACTTCTCCTACTATATCATAATCCTACTTTCATGCAATCCAGCTCAGAAGCACCTGATCACTTCTGCTGGAGCCTAATCAAATAGATACCGATAGTCTTGCTAAATCCCGCTTAGCGGCGTTAAAAAAAAAATGAAGAGCAAACCTCTACTCTTCGCTTTGAACCCAGACAACCTGACATTAATGAAGATGTCAATTCAAAAGGAATACGGAATAAGTCTGAACCCTGACTCACGAGAACTCCTGTATGCTGTAAGACGTAAGCCCATGGCAGGTTTACAAGTTCTAGAAAATTGCTCACTGGGGGAAACAATCTGCCGACTTAATTCTCTGCAGGATTTCACAAGTCCCTCCAGTCATCTGTTTCTGCTGTATACATTCACATATATCATCAAGCTGACAATTTAGAAACCAGACCAGATGGATGTGTAACCCAAAACAGTGTTGTTTGTTAAATTTAAAAGCTATTAATCAAAATAATTCCCTTTATTATCTCCATGGGAGAAAGAGGCAAATAGAGTTGACGTATCACGCGTATTTACCAGGAGCGCATCGCAGGACAATACAGGCTGAGGTTATTTTTGCCAGGCTCCACTAGAGAAAAACGTTGGTAGCAGAAATGTTCTTCCTGAAAAAGGCTGATTATTGCAGGACAATGCAAGAAGGAAAGGGCATCCTAAATGCTTTCCTTGAGCAGATAAGGCACATTGTTCTTTTTTTCCCCCAGACGAAATAATTATATTCTCTGAAGGGACTGGCAACTTTGAGTTATTTTTAAACGAAGAACAGTTCTTTGTCTAATGGGAGCACTACCTTGTTTTAGGAAAGTAAAGGGTGAGACTGGATCAACAAAGTAAACTTCACCTTTCACCAGACACTTAATGCCAACCCAGCTGGAAAACTGCCTGGGCTATTTGAGGTTTAAGATTCACAAACAATACTTACTACTCTCCCTCTCCTGACTCCCGATTTCTCATATAGTTTGATACAGGATTAAAAAAAAAAAAAAAAAAAATCAATGCATACTTTCTGTTTTTACAACCTATAGCTTTACAATAAAATCATTTCTCTGAAGCACATAAGGAAACGTTCTAATTCCAACAACAGAAAAAAACCTGTACAAACCAATTACAGAAATATAGTCCTTTAGAAATACCTGGAAAATGATTTCTTAAATAACAAAAGGGGATTTGCAAAAGAAAGATAAGCCTGGAGCTATTTGCTTAACAGACAAAACCATAGATTTTTATAGATTCTGGAGGAGGTCACTGAACCAGAGCACAGTTGTAATCCTTTAGTGATACCTTGATCCATTATTTCAAACAAACATCATTCTGCACATTCTAATTGCGAGGCAAAACTACATATTCCAGCACAGCAGAAATCACAGCGATCCCAGAAAAAGAAGTTAGAGAGAAGCCTCTGGGGCATTTCCATTCTTTTACTCCCCATCATGGTGTGAGTAAGGGAAAAAAGAAGGAAAAAAAGGTACCTGTTCTTAAAGGAATTAACATCTGAATCGTAAAAAATTAGAAAAGTTTGGCCCAAATATCTACCATTTAGCTTTCTGTGGTGTAATCCAAACCCCCTACAGCTATTATTTTAAGGAGTTATCACATAAATACTCCTTTTCATACATTTTTCATAATCAGAGCTTTCACTGAGGTGGTTTAGGAAAATCTCTTTTACTAGCATAGATTTTAAAAGGCTTGTTTACCGAGTAGATCTTCCGAAATAAATACTCAACCAGAAACCCTGTCTGATTTAAAAGTAAATAGACTTGAAATGCTAGCACATTATTACCGGCTCATTAAGAAGCAAATTAGTTGTTTTTCTCTTTGTTTAGCAATACTCAACAGGTACTTATTTTGACAGTGTTTTAATGTGAAAACACATTAAATTAACATGTTCTGTGGTTACCGGAAACATTTATTGGACAAAGGCCAATCCAGCAGCCTCACAAGAAAAATTACAATTTCTAAATTAAAGTAACATACGTCAAATTCCATAAGACACTTCTCTACACCTGCTTCTTGCCAGCCCATCCTATCTGGCAAAAGCTGATTTCTACTCTTCTACTTGATATTTACAATGTACCTCAAATACATCTATTATGAAAATAAATTAAAATAATAAAAATTGTATACCTGACAAAAGCATGACCAGAATTGACCTTCTCCTCTGCATATGCAACTAGATCATGAAAATGGTGCACATAAAGTTCAACAACAACCTCTGCTATTTCTCTTCACTATGTATAGAAAAGTAGTGCTATTAAAAAACAGTCAGCCTAAATTAGCATTAAAATAATACGTATTTCATTTTGACTTTTGGCCTTTAGTTTATATCAGCTTAGAAGTAAATAGAGAAAGTGCGATAATGGCAAATAAAATAATGAAGCAGTAAAAATAACATGATGATGGATTAAAATATATTGTTCTAGTTGGGAGTCAATAGGGCAAGCGCTTTATAAAAATTATGCTTTCCTTTGACAAAATCAGTACAATACTTGCTGGTACAAGCAATAAAAAAAAAAACCTCTCATAAAACACTTCCGACTTCGCTTTCCATTTTAATGGCCGCAGGCAAAATTCAGAATACATTTGTCAAGTTGATATTATCAACACAACAGGGGCATGCCTGACTCGCTCTACATTTGTTCTGAAAGTTCACTTTTAGAGGCCATCAGCCAAGAAAAGAGAATACAGGAAAGCAAAATCATTCACACCAGGTAGTCACAGAAATATACCTTCAAATACTTAAGGGAAATTTCAGTAAATATTATCACATATTACTCTGCAAGGCATCAATCACATTCAGCTCAGCATTAAACACCAACCAATCTGAAAATTAAAGGTGATTCGCACTCTCTTTGCTCAGTTTAATGAGACATCCTAGTCTGATCTGTGACAACGAATGCCAACATCTTTAACTTTTTTTCCTGACATCCGAAATTGATTTCAAAGACAGATATTTGAGAAGGCAAGAATACTACAGAAAAGGACATAAGAAAAGCATTGCAAAACACAAAATCAAATCCATAGACCTAAGTTGGATATTTTCGTCACCTTTGGTACTTAAAAATCACCTGCATCATGAAACAACTGAAAAAAAAACAACCCGTAAAAAGTTCCTAAATGTATCTGAACCTTATCCTTGTGCCTTTGAAAGGAATGCCAGCCAACTATATCAAAAACAATTCTTTCCTGTTATACATTCCGCACATTCTATTCTTGTTCTCTTTGATAATACCTGGAAAAGGTTTTTTCCCCACACGCTCAGTGAAAGTCTGTTCTTTCACAAAAACACATGCCCTTATACATGTGCATTTATCTATTTTAATTTCTTAGATCTTTTCCAGACTAAAATTTATAGAGAGAACATACATATTATAGAGATCAAAAAAACAATCACTTGAATTGTGTAGTTCTATTATTTGCACATAGACTGAATAAATGCATGGTTAGCTGGCCTAACTGCTAAAACCAATATTCACAAAACTATTTAAATGTCAAAAAAAAAAACAAACAACAAACCAACCAAAACCACGACTCCTTATTAGACATACACTGGCTGAAAATACAATGAAGCCTACGCATTGAGACTTTACATAAAGAACCGCTACGAAAGACTATTGTTGTAACAGGAATTACTGTATCATTTAATGGATTTCAAGGATAACATAGAATGGGTTTGGGCTGCTTATTTTTAATGAGGGCACAATGATATTAGGGCAAGAAGCTTGACTTTGGCACCAATACAGTGCTTACAAGAGAGGGATTTCAACAGCTGTCCTGTACAGATGGTTGCTTTTACTTACAAACCTTTGAACTGAAGAAAGATTAAATCTATGGATGAGGGACCTTTGCCTTGCTGCTTTGTTTGCATACTTGGCAGAGAAAAAAAAAAGCTAAGATAGATTATAATAATATCTTGTTTATTTTAGGCACTCAGTATTTCTTAAATGTACAAACCACAATGTTTATTTGATTTTAGCAGCATGCAGTTTCTGCTAAGTACCCTGGAATTCTTCTGAAAAATAAGAAATTTCAGCTTTTCTGTATTCCCGTCAGAACGTCCAGTATTAAATAAAAATTAAAAAAAAAACCAAATATAAATTACACAAAGGAAAAGAATCTGAGTCAAAGTCAGAAGTAACCAGTACAAAAGGAGAATGTCACACATTGCATGACTGTTGACATATGCCTTTGTTCCAAGGTAATTAATCCGATTTTTAATTGCATGTTGAAAGCCTTGGAAGAGTCATTTCTGAGGAAAATGCTGATTTTCTTTAAAACAAGGCATAATAATGAAGGATTTGATTTGCTGTGTTGACATAACCTTAGCAAGCAGCACCAAACTCCTCACTGAAAATACATTTGAACCAAGTTCACAAAACTCAGAAACTACTGTGCAATTCTGACCTGAAGTTTCATTTTTTGAAAGCCAGTCCCGACTTCTCAAGGATCTGGATGAATTCCTTGGTTTACTACAATTGTTTATTGCAAATCCTTGTCTGATAACAGCTGTTCACAGGTGAAATGGTTGGGCCTGGGCAATAGGCCCTAAATGATACCTGACCTACAGGTGAACCTCACAACCCTACAATATACCTAATATGCATAGTATTAACCACACATATGATATGCTAGCTACCTATATTTTGCTATGAGTATGTATACCTTGATGTCAACTTATAGAAGCTCTATTTGTAACACTTAGTTTGCAGTTACAAAGCAGCCCTGCTGTAACACCTGTTCAGAAAGCAAGTTGCAAAGGACCCGGGCAGACTTCAGGCCTTGCTGGGAAAACATGCAATTATCTGCTTACTAGCAGGAGATGTAGCTGAGAAAAACTGTAATTAACCGATGCATTCATCTTTCCTTGTTTAAGGGCAAGTTATCAAGGCCATGAAGCCAGGTGTCTGGCCTTAGTTGGGAGTAGGTGATCACAGCAACACACAAACAAAGCAGATAGGGAAACTCCCTCGGTGCCTCCCTAGGCCCTGGCCAGGCTTTGGGTGGCATCTGAAAGGAGAATGGAACCAGATGTTCCGCATTTGAAGTTATGTGAACTTGTTTAGTCAACACTATAAAAAGCTGGACCCTCTTACAGTGACTTTGGAGACCTCACCTATGAGCAAACTCACGGCATAGGACATCCCAATCGCCGGGAAAGGCTCCAAATCCTTGCCGCAACCAAAGCTCCCCAGCGACTGCAGATCTGGATGATGGTCAAGTATTAGGGCAATGAGTGATGCATTTCTTCTTAATCACTATCTTTAAATTTTGTGTAGTAATGCTTAGATGCATTACCTTGCTTATTTTCTCTGCTGCTTAAACTCAAGAGTAATGAGCTTATTTCTTTGACTTACATGTATTATCTTGGTTTTTTTTGTATTACCTTAGAATAGACAGTAAAATCAGCCTATTCCCTTTACTGGTATCTGTGACCTTCTGCGGACGCCGTCGATTGGCAATATGTATAGATCACCCAGGACTGGAAGGACAAATGTATTGTGTGAAGGTGGAGATTCATGTTTAAGTGGAGATGGAATCTCTGAGTATTTTTCAGAGGAACCCCTCGATGTTTTTGCAGGGGAATTTCTTGCTGTTTAGCAGAGGCAGAACCTCTTAGAAAACCCCAAGTGAGAATCTTTTCTGTGTTTTTACTTGGAGTCCTGTCTTTCAGCAATATAACATGTCACAAGAGAACCCGCATCACCAACAGAGGATTTTTTGAGCTTTAAAATTGAATATCAATATCCTAGATAAAGAAACTACAAAATCCATGGCAGCTATCACACAACTTCCAGCCTTTTACTTCTAATGAGCACTTCTAGTGCACACCAAGGTTCAAAGGAAATACTAATTAATTCTATTCTGGCAGCTATATGCTATTTGGAAGCCAAAATGGATGGAATCTGTGGACTCCTAATGTGAAAATTTATTTCAAATTGTACAAGAGAATTTGAGAGCTCTAAATTCTCTCAAGAGATTTTAAAGCTGAAACTGATCTTTTGATTTTATCAGCCACATTTCTAAGAGAAATACCTTTTTATGAAGAGAAGTGAAACGCTGGAACACTACTGAAGCACAAAACCCAAAATACTGGAATTCAAGTAAGTTGAGCTATTTGCATATTCTTTGCAATTATAAACTTTGCTGGAAACTCAGAACCACAAATTCCTCATCTTCTTGAAGTAAACAAATACAAAATGTACCCAACAAGCAGAAAGCGAGAGAGGAGGAAAAGCTTGGAAATATGGTGTATTTCTGAATCTCAGTGGGTCAAGATAAAGGCACAAGTGACCTTTAACTCTAAAACAAGAGAGGCACACCTCCAGTTCCTTCTAATTTATGATTACATTTCATATGAGTTGACTCTAGATCAACTGTTTTCACAGTAACTATGGCAGGAGGTTACATTCTAGCTCATTCCTCTTATTAAACACATTTGGAGCACATAGTTTGTAGCATCAGCCTATCAACAAATGATTTTTGAAGATGTGACAAGTTATGGTGACATCTTCACGTGTATCTTGTAGAACAGAAAGCTCAGTGGATCACATTCCTCCCCTCCTTTAGC
This sequence comes from Baryphthengus martii, assembly GCA_013396935.1. Lineage (NCBI taxonomy): Eukaryota > Metazoa > Chordata > Aves > Coraciiformes > Momotidae > Baryphthengus > Baryphthengus martii. The sequence continues at coordinate 74,052 of VWZK01015534.1, read as the reverse complement.
CCTCTGTGGAGTGGCCTGATTGTGAATCCTGAGGCTGAAGTCCCTGTATTGATATAATCCAAAAATCTGAATCAAGAAAACATTCAAAACTACATTTTCTCCACATTGGTCAGTGAAAAATACTGCCTCAGTGGTTTCATATTTTCCTTCTGATCTTTTAACTCAAAATGTGCTTTTTATAATGGCAATGTGCCTTCAGACACCAACTATCATCGATATAGCTACAGGATGCATCAAATATCTGTGCCGGCTTCATCTACTGAGCATTGATCACTGGAGAACAAATGTCAACTTTGCATTTCAGTGCTTACGGAACACTTCTGAAAATGAACTGAGAGACACAGAAGGTACCAGACACCTTGCAAGCTTAAACAAAATACTCACAGCGACTATGCAAATGAAAAGAGCAATCTCCGCTTTCATTCTGAAGGTGTCATCAGGGATAAGAATTATAAATACTTTATATCGCACACTTATAATAAACAGCTTTGGATCACTAATGAAAATAAGCTTTGTGAGTTCCAAATAAATCTTTATCTACACATTATTTTAAACTCTCGTAGTTCATCTGAAATCAATGCAGTTTTTCATCTTACATGCCATTAGTGATTTTGCCATATATTTCTCTATGCAAAAAGACTTGAACTACCCATTTTTGTTCAAGATTTCAAAAAAAAAAATTACCCTCAAGCACAGAGCAGCATAAAATACTTCAGTTCAAAAAAAAATTTACCCTCAAGCACAGAGCAGCATAAAATATTTCAGTTCAAAATTTGAGCAATTAAGAAAAAGTTTTCTGCAGCCAAATATGCCCTGTAAGGAGTAAATGTACAAAGGCAAAATAAATTGGAGTAGCTACATCATCATGACAATATAAGTTTATGGAACAAGATCCATATTTAGCATTTTCATTCTTAACACTTGCTCTCTGTTCGTTACCAAACACCGAAAATAGACATTTTTCTCTCTGAATATTAGACATTCTAATCACTAAATTATAAATTGCACAAAAATTAATAATTTCTTTCATGGGAATTTTTGTTGGTCTAAAGAAGCTATTTAAGGGAAAATGTAGGAACAGAGTATCAGTTCATCCTTCCCTCTACTGATGCAATGATTACAAGTTACATGCATTTATATCTATATCTCAATGGACACATTATGAATCCATTTATTATCAAAGGTTGAAATCACCCATGAATTCATAAAGCAATAAATCAGCATGGATCAACAGGGTCCACAGTACGTAGTACTGCCACTGCTTGAAAGAAATCGGTAGTAAAACAAAAGATGCATCAAAGATCCCCATGCAGAGAAGAATATGTGGGTAAGCCGTAGGAAAACCAGCTCCCTCTATTTAAACTGCAAAGAAAGAGAAGATCAGAGGAGACGCTGTATCCGTTTAACGTAAGAAAGGTAGAGTAAGGGGGCTGACTGGGAAATGTGCTGGGTGAAATCAGGTTAGCTCAAGATCAGTGGAGAGATGGGAAACAGAATGAGAATGATCAGTAGCAGACTCTGTCCCAAAGAAGCCACTCATGTCTGAGATGAAAAAAAGATCAAGAAATCAACTCGAATTCTTAAAGGCATCTTGACTTAAACACTGAAAATACTCAAAAACAGTCAGGAGTGCCAATGGTAAATTTTCACAAGAACTTTGATTTTCTGTCTTTAATTCTCCTAAAATGCACACCAGACAACATCGTTTCTCTTCGCTTTAACCTGAGTGAGTTTCAGAACTTCCCACGGAAATTCCAAAATCCAAAGAGAGTCTACTAATTCAACTACATCCTGCTCATGGTGTCTCTGGTTAAAA
>VWZK01015534.1:20123-72225 GCA_013396935.1 Baryphthengus martii | reverse complement strand
AAAAAAAAAAAAAAAAAAAAAGGTGAAAAATAGTATGTCTTTAAAATCAGGGAAAAATAAGCACGCATGGAATAGAATACACAAATTTAGAAAATTAAATTATTTTTCATTTGACACTTGTTTCTTCAAACTTTATAGACTGTCAGATGATATATACAGACATCCATTAGTAACTACCTTAATTATGGTGACAACTACAGGCAGCCTAGTTGGGGGTGGGGGTGTTGTGTTTGGTTTCTTCCCCCCTTTTTTAACTTATTTTCCCCTTTCCCCACAGCTACCACCGCCACTGGAAGGTACTATGACCATTCTTTTTCTCTGCCGTATACACCTTCAAATCCACCTTCGAAGTCAGAATTTCCCAAGTGACTATAAACCATTTCCAAACTAGAACCACAAACTGCACTGATATAAAAAGCTCATTTCTTAAATCCTGATTGAAAAGCAAACTTTCCTCCCTCTTATCTCTCCTTGCCACCCAAATAATAGATGACAGTCACCTGTTTTATGTTAGACTATCATTCCCAGATCTCTCATGCTGATTCATTCTCAGCTTTCACAAGACAGGCACAAATTGTCAGGAAAAGTTATGCTGGCTTCATTTCCCATATGGAATCCAACAGCTGGAGTTCATTCATTAGATCAAGCAAAAGAAAAAATCGTGATATAAATTAAAGAGAGCCAAACAACACAGTGACAAACACATCTCCCGGTATCTCAAGTACAACACTTCAAAGAATTGTAAAGCAAGCACATTGCTCCGTCAGCCAGGGAATTAATAATATCCAGTTACCCATGGACATGCTTGTGTCTATGAAATACCTTCATTTTCAAATTGCAAGGTCTTCACCTTCGTTCATAACTCCCTAAATATCATTATTCCAAACTCACACAACACCAGGTTCCCTTCAAACATCTTATACCTTCGTTCTTCATCAAATCTACAGTTGGCTCTGTCTCTACCCTCCACCCATCCCACTGACACTTTATCAGGCTACAGAAATCATGAGATGCAGCAAGAGGCTCCTACTCACTGTTGGGCCAACTAGCATCAATACCCTGCCCAGGAAGCCACTAAATTGAAGACAAAAGTTAATTGCTGAGAATGTATTTAAGGAAACAGTAATTCACGTCTTTTATACTACTCAGCTATCAATTTTCAGGGACTCACGGAAAATTAAAATTGAAACTTCTACCTTAGACAAATGATAATTAAATTATTTTCCTGTCTCTAGGTTAATCTTAAACAAATCCTATTATTTGACTAAATGTTATTAACTGAACTATAGCTACTATGAAAACTTTTATCCTCAAAATAATCAACTTACTGCTAGTAACATTTAACATAGTCTGTAATACTTCATAAGTGGTTTTGATGATTTAATGGTTTAATATAGTAGTGCTGGAATTTTTTCACAGTTTGGGTTTTGTTGCTTCCATAAAAAACATACACTTTAACACAACATTTCAGAACTTTAACCATTAGGAAAATAATGAGAAAATCTAATACAGTATTATCTACTTTCAGAAGGGGCAACTGCCTAGAATAAGGAAGCTTACTAAAAGGGTCAGAAAGGTTAAATTGCAGGATAAAGAAGGAAAATAAGAAAAAGTCTTTCAAAACATTAAAGTTCAAACAATAGAAAGATAAAAAGAACAGAAAATCTCGTGTGGTAAAGGTAAAAAAAAATAGTGAGGATATTTATTTAGGTAGAATAAGTTGAAGTGGGAGATATCATTAGGAAAACAACTGTTAAATGAGTCAGAATTTTTACCTTACCTGAGCAAAGCTTAATATTGTTGTATTGCCAAATATATTAAATAAGCAGGACGGAAAACCACAAAAAAGTAGTACATCAATACAGCAACAAACAGAACTGTCCTTTAAATATGAAACAAAGGAAAGCGCAATATATTTCAGAGGGATATTGATCTTAGGAACACTGACAGCAAAGTGTCCTACTGCCTTTATTTAAAGGAAGGCTTCAATGAAATTGCTGGTCTATTTTTTAAAAATTAGAAAAAGAAGCTATAAGACCCTGCATGATGAATTGGAAAAACTTCTGATGGATGCAGCTTATACTGGTGGATCAAAAGATTTAATGTAAGAGCTGTAAAGCAGTAACTCAGATAAAAGTCAGACTTGCAAACATCAGAAACAAAATTCAGATTTATCAGCAGCCTCCACCCTCATAATACGTCTCCTTTGTCAAGTTTTGGGAACAACTACCACTAGTAGAGCCTTGTTCTTGAAATTGTATTAGTAATCAGATGTGATGCTGGGAGTGACAGTCAAAGTTGACTCATTAGGAAGGAAGCACACAGAGCATGGCATGCCCACACCAACTGCTCTCCTCCTGCTCAAGGGTAAATCAAAAGAGCTGGCAAAGAAAGATTACAGTGTAAGAAAGATCTGACCCTGTATATTTTATAATGTTTTCTGATTCTTTCCGTGTGCATCTTGTACCTTTAGGAAAAAAAGAAAAAGAAAAAAAAAAAAAGAGTAATTAATGTTTTGCTTTGGTGCTGTTGGTTTTGAGTAATTTTCAACATGCTGCTAATCACAGCCCTAAAAGCGAACAGCCTGCAGACACCCAACACAACTGGGGACGCGATAGTAAAATAGCTCGAAAAGAACCCAAACAACATCCACGCCGTGGCTAGGAAATTAGATACACAAGTTTCAATTCAAAGTGGGAAGAGTGAAAAAAAGTGTCACTCAAGGTATGAAATGAGGGGAATCTGAAAGTGTAAGAAAGTTTCACCCAGGAAATGACACACCTCATAAGGAAACACCTCGAACTAATGACTCTGTTCTGCACTACAGGCAGAGGACGATTTGAAACAGAATTATGTTATGAAAATACTACATTTAAAGCCCATCTTCCCCAACCAAGCTGCCTAGGGGGTTATGAAATGCTTCAAAAGGCCTGGGGGCTTCCTAGGCCTATTTAATTCAGTTTTGTAGCACAGTCTTTTCAAGGAAGGTATGCTGCCACTACAATTAAGCAAGTTACTTTTCCTGGTTCATTATTTATGATTTTAATATAAGGCTTACATTTATACTACATCACTGCAACCCATATCCTTGTATCATTCCATCCTACGAAACAAAACTGTTGAAGTGTTTAGCAATCTACCACTTCGAATTATATTACAAATTCGCCTGGAAGTTGGTTTTTATACTTTGATCTAAAACTATTATCCACGTCTTGTACAATGTAATTAAATAAATTAAACCAGCCCTTGGGGACCTTTTGCTCTAAAATGAAATTTCAGATCCAAAGAGTGCCTGTAACCTTTACTGTAACCATGTCTAAAATGCTACTTGTAATTTCACAACTAATCAGATCTTGACAGAAAGGCAGACACTTGTTGATGGAACTCCTTCCTGATATCCCCAAGGATAAATTTACCACATCATGATTGAAACAAATCGTATTCTATCAGAGCCCATATTTTAAAAAGGTTATTACAAGCTTTGAAGCAAGGGGAGCGAAGTTGGTGCAGTGTCGTGCTCCTCTTGACTTGTCTTTTGCAGCCTCAGTGTCGCTGGAGCTGGAGCCATTTGGGGGCTCTTTTGGGGACAGGAAAGCATCTCACCTGTGCTGGGACCAGCAGCTCATGGGAGAGCTGCTGAGGCGGCCTGAGCAGAGCCAGGGCTCCAGCCACCACAGGCCCCTCATAAAAGAAGCCTTTTGGGAGTTGCTGGGCACTGAGCGAGGGAGCTGCAAGCGGCATCACCTTGGGCGTCACCTGGAGCACCAGGGCAAGCGTGGGCTCCCTGGGTGGGCGAACACCAGGCACATAGGGTGGGCACAGCAGCCCAATATGCAGACCAGACCTGCTACACAGGGCACTCTGCTGCCTCCCTTTAAATGATGCAAAGAAGAAAGCCTCCTTCCCTAGTACAGCCCTCAGATTATTAATCCCTTCAGATCTTTCAGGTAAGCAGTGATGAAGTAGTGAGAAGTCGTCCAAGGGCAATGAATTTCAGGGCCTTGGTACAACTAGGGGTTGGACTAGATGATCTCCAGAGGTCCCTTCCAATTGCTACCATTCTGTGATCTTATAACGTGACATTTCACCCAAGCACCAATGAAGCAGGATACTCCAGTATTCGCAGTCATACCTTTGTAGATACGATTCAAAAATATGAGCAAGCTGCCACATTGAAAACAACTTTACTGAAGGTCAGACATGACATAACTCACTAGGAATTAAAGACCTGCATGAAATAACTGCTGCTTCTTACTTGCAAATCCATTAAATGGGTTAAAAGTGACTGCAACTATTGAGTCTCAGAGGGAGTTTATGTATCTTCCAGGTGATCTTTTACTCACATGGTAACAGCAGGTAAGAAGACGCAAAAATTTCTGTGTCTGTTTCCTCATTCTCCAGAGGCCCAGAGCCTCTGTGTGACTTTGTACAGGTTATAACCCCTCTGGATTTCATCTACCCATCTCTAAAATGTGAATAATGCTTACCTTCCTCCTGGGAATTGCGTGAAGGCTTATAATCATAATCCTGGTAAAGTGCTTTGAAATCAATGAATTGAAAACAGCACAAAGCACCAAGTTTCATCTCGTGAACCCATTTCTGACTGCCTTTACCTTGTCAAGCTCATACAGAATTAACTATCATCGTTTAAATCAGTAGAGCTTCTGCAATAATAACCTTGCCTACTTCAATAATTGAAAAAAACATGATAAAATTAAAATAACTTAAGCCAACACTTCCAATTTTTTTCTGCTTACAGATGTAATAGGTATTGTGATATTACACCGTGTTTCTCTTGTGTCAGTGTTGTGTTTAAAGCTTACAATGGCTTCTCCTCCCTGGCCTTCTCTATCTAGATGAACCGTGTTTAAGGAGCCTTCTAAAAGCACAATCTGTTTCATTATGAAAACCCTCTTTAAAACCGTTATGAAGTGGCCCTAGCGGATGATTTTCCATATTGATATCAAAAAGCTTTTCCTTATATCTTTTTATGCATAAAATACATTGAGTACTTCAGTTCTGTGAACATTTTGTTAAAAAGATTAGCAAGCATCACTATAAAATGTAAAAATACTTCTCCAGTTACTCTATAAATTAATGACCTCATGTTTAGAGCTAAAGAACAGTAAAACTCAATGTTTTACTAAAACCCTGTCGATGTCCATTAGACATACAGTGGGAATTTGTTAGATTATTTTTCTAATATGGTAAAATACAGGTTAGAATTCACAAGAAGTATTCATGCTCTGAAGGGAGTTCAAAGGACTAGAAAAAAAACCCTGAAGTTACTTTCACAACAACTACTTGTATTATATTTGTTTTAAACAAACCTAACAGAATGTGAAATCCAATAAAACCCAGTAAAATGGGGTGTGTGTGTGTGTGGAATTACAAATAACTCAAACATTTGCAATATATACAGATAACTAGCTAGAAAGAAACTTCCCAGGTTAAGCAAGCATCCAAATGAGCAGTTGACTTCTCCCAATCTTATTTAAACTTCTTAGTACTTCTATTTCACTTATATCACACCGGCTTTTCTCTGCATCTGTCCCAAAATTCTTCTGATTTCTGCACAAAGAGGTTCTGAGCAAGCGATTTTTTTCTGCACTCGCATCAGCTGGGCCTTGATCATCACTATTTGAACAGCAGTAAAACCCTTAACAAATGGTCATGAAATGTCAACTCTTTGCTTTACCTTAACTCTGCCTTGAGCTCATGGAATTTCCATTCCCGTTATTTTTTTTTGCTACATTAGTCTAGATAGTCCTCTTCAAATGTTCTCCTGAATATAAACATAAGTAAATATCATTAAGACCATTTTGCTCTACATCATGAAAGAAGTTTATCAGTTATGACACTGCATTAGAATCTGGCTGGCTGACAAGAACAGCCCCCAAAGTACACAAGGCAGGGCTGGAACGTATTTACAGCAGAGACCGGGGCAGTAAGTTGGGTGAAATAAAAGACAGTCCTCTATGCAAAGGCGATGGACCCAAAGGGGCTGTAACAGATCTCTCTCAATAATCATAGATTTTGATCTAGCAATAAATTGTAACTAAACTACACTTTTTTTATCACCGGTGTTAGAAAAGAGCTATAAAATCCAAATCTGCCTTTATAGGAAATACTATGAAAGAAATCGGGAGAATTTTAGAAATACACTGATCAGAAACATGAATGAATTGCTACAAAGTGACAAGTTTGGGCTTTAGATACAACAAGTTGCTAATAACTTATTAATAACTTCATAATTATAGAACCATAGAATGTTAGGGGTTGGAAAGGACCTCTAGAAATCATCCAGTCCAACCCCCCTGCCAGAGCAGGATCACCCAGGGCAGGCCACACAGTAACACATCCAGGCAGGATTTGAAAGTCTCCAGAGAAGAAAACTCCACAACCTCTATTCCAGGCTCCATCACCCTCACAGTAAGGAAGTTTCTTCTCATGTTGAGGTGAAACTTCCTGTGTTCTAGCTTATATCCATTATTCCTTGTTCTACTACTGGGCACCTTGAGATCAGCTCTGAAGAAAAGGACTTTGGGGTGCTGGTGGATGAGAAGCTCAACATGAGCTGTCAGTGCACACTTGCAGCCCAGAAAGCCAACCCTATCCTGGGCTGCATCAAGAGAAGAATAGCCAGCAGGTCGAGGGAGGGGATTCTCCCCCTCTACTCCACTCTGGTGAGACTCCACCCAGAGCCCTGCATCCAGTTCTGGAGCCCCTATTCCAACAAAGATCTGGATGTGCTGGAACGTGTCCAGAGAAGGGCCATGAGGAGGATCAGAGGGCTGGAGCACCTCTGCTATGGAGACAGGCTGAGAGAGTTGGGGCTCTTCAGTCTGGAGAGGAGAAGCCTGCGAGACCACCTTCTTGTGGCCTTCTAGGATCTGAAGGAGGCCTACAAGAAAGCTGGGGAGGGACTTTTTAGGATGTCAGGTAGTGACAGGACAAGGGGGAATGAATCCAAACTAGAGAAGGGGAGATTTCGATTGGATGTTAGGAAGAAGTTCTTCTCCACGAGGGTGGTGAGACCCTGGCACAGGTTGCCCAGAGAAGTGGTGGCAGCCCCATCCCTGGAAGTTTTTAAGGCCGGGTTGGATGGGGCTCTGAGCAACCTGCTCTAGTGGGAGGTGTCCCTGCCCATGGCAGGGGGGTTGGAACTCAATAATCTTTAAGGCCCCTTCCAACCCTGACAAGTCTATGATTCTATGAAAATCTGTTAATAAGAGATACCTTCAACAATAAAAGAAAACAATCTAAACATTCCTTCTCTGGAAACTACAGAGGAAGGCATTCATCTAAGTTTGCTGTAATATACTTTAAAAGCAGGCTCAACGTAATGGCAGTTAAATCTCTGAAAAGCTACTCCACATGGTTCTCTATTGCTCTACCGAACCCACGGGAGTACGTCTTTCTGTATGTTTTAGTGATGCGCGCAGCTTTGACGACACTTCAATTATCTCTGGCTGAAATTGAATCTGTTAAGAACACTGTAAACCGAATAATCCAATTCTTTCTAATACACCAGGCTGAATCCCTAAGCCCTAATGAACATTTTTCCTTTTGCATTCCCTCTCCCTAGAGCTAACTAAATTGTCGAGTCAAGAACCTAGCAATTACGTATCATTTAAATAGTTTTAGTTTATATGCAGTCATCATTTGCAAGCGAGGACACGACTGCGGTAATCTTCCCAACAATGCTATGTAATTTTAATTACCAGAAATCCAACAAAGTAGGTGAAACAATGCCATAAATATCTGGAAAAAATGGATAGCAATGTTGGAATTATAGGAAAACAAGATTTATACAACAGGGTATATGTGGGGTTTTTTTAAACAATGTATCTTTAGGCGCTCTGTATTTCATACATTAAAGTTTATATTAAAAAAGAAAAAAAATAAAATTCAATGTCTACAACTTTAAATTCCTGGTCAGCATATATTCTCCAACAACCCTGAGAGTCTTAAATACAACACAGTGTAAAGAACTTCCTAGTTTTGAGGAGACTTCATAAATAATCAGTACTCAAAAAGTGTTCACCAAACTCAGCTGGACAAGACAAATAGAAACTGAAAAGTAATAAAACTAAAAAAACCAAACCAACCTGTGAGGAGATCTTTTCTCTGCAGCTGAAAAACTTATTTTGAACTACGGTGAGTTAGTGTTCCTGAAATAGTGGTCACAAAATACAAGGATCTCAATGTTTTTGAAGAAAATCAGACATGCCCCAGGTTTCCAAAGATATTTACCAACCATATGAAAGTAAATGCACATTTAGTGAATCTGTGTAACCTTCATTAAACATTATCAATACTTACTTATCTCTAAAAATAAACTGTAAACCCCAGTAAGTGCCTTTTCAAAACCAAAATGCCTAGCATTTAGAATAGTATCCATTTGAAGCTACTAAATGTCATTTTAAAAGGATGTGATCTCAAAAAGCGTTAGCTTTTAGCTAATAATTTTCACTCTTTTAAAGTACTTTACTGTGTATTCAATTATGGAAATGCAAGCAAATAATTTTTAAGATAAGGAGCAATATTGCATCTAGGAGAAAAAACTGGCTAGAAAATGCAAAATACTGGGGCCCAAAACTGAGGAGTGAGAAGGCCGACAGGAATGGGCTTTCTTTACTCTTAATTTTCTTCTTCAAGACAATTATGCAGGAGCATTCCACAAATAATCAGTTCAGCAGGATGACAAGACCCACCTGTTACATCAAGCCTGCAACACAGACAGGGTCAGCTTCTGTTTGAAATTCAGCCAGAGCCAGGCAATTAAATAGAATTGCTCTTGAAATGTCTGGTGTAGCGTTGTTTTGACGACTCCTACAAAGTGCTGGGGGATTTCAGGTTATTGCTTAGAATCAAGGTGATTCTGTGATCTAAATTACTGTAGTTTCTCTGAGGTCATTATAGATCTAAGCCAAAGCAAGAGCAAAGTGCAATATTAATTTTCAAACAAAGCTTGTTTTGATCAATATTATTGTATTGATTAAAATGTGATGATGCTTTAAATACCTAATACAAACTTTTTCAGGAGGTAATGCCAATCAATATGAAAACGTCTGATTTACAAGGCAAAACATAAGTTGGATCAACAGTAACTGAAAAACACCATCTTCCCAGACCTGTATTTTCCAAACTTTGATTCTGTAAGATCTTCAAGATACTTTGCACAAGATAAGTAAGAAAGAATCTTGATCTTGCTTCAAAGAAGAGTAAAACTCTTATCGTTACTTTTGGTGACTGTATGGCCTATTTCAGCTATAGATGCATCTTTCCCTGAACTTTTCATCCTGTATCACCTGTACAATAAAAGCCATTCACAACACAACCCTCCATCCTCCACCCTCTTACTCTGAGGCAAACTGGAATACTTCAGTTTTTTTTTTTTATTTAATGCTGCCATTGAATAATCTACATGAACTTCATATTAGTTTAAAATACCTAATCTCTGTGACTAAGAATGCTCTTCTGCAAAAGAATTTCAAAAAATATTTTCCTACTCTTTTCTCAACAGACAATTTAACGGTTAATCTGATGATACAGCACAATCAAAACAAAGTGTCACAGCATGGGGGTATTAGTTCCAAGCTTCACAGAGCCAGAGGACTTTGAGTAGAGGCAATTACCAGACACTGAGAACAATAACAGAGCCTTCCTACATGCTCATTAACTCTATTTAGACAAATGAGTAATGTCAGTAATTTCCACAAGGAGGCATGTATAACCCTCTTCAGAAAGTGGACATCTTAACGTACTCTCATTTCTCTCTATCCAGAGCTAAGGTTTCCTCAGGTCTTGCATCATCATTTAAAAAAAAAAGAGAAAAAAAAATAATAATAAAAAAATCTATAGAATTAGAAGATTTTCAAAGGAGTCTGGTATCTGGTTTACTTTTGTATCACCATTAATTCCATGCCTTTCATACTTTAAATAATCTCCTTTCTTCTTAAAACCTTTCTCACTGAAGTTACATAAATGCTTTTCTTCCAGCCATCCAAGCCACCTCAGAAACTAATACTAGTTCATTCTGTTTCACAGTTATTTTTATATTTCATTTGCAAGTTTTATTCTGCGTTAGTTCCAGTATCATTTGCTTTGATACCATCCCTATTGACATCACAGTACGTGACTATTGGTTATCTCCTTTAAAAGCATTTTTTGGCAAAACTATAACGCAGTACAACAGGATTATGCTTAAAGGTGACTTTTGGCCTAGGTAAAATAGGTAACTGACATTTAGCAACTGACTGCTTGCGGAAAACTAAAGTATTTTCAGTATGTGATACCCTGACCGCCTGCCTGCGCAAGAGCTGCAGTCAACTGCACAGCAAATCATACTCTCCTGAACACTAGTAAATATTCTACAGGACAATAGTCTCTTCCCAATGTTTTCCTAACTTGAGTCTTAATATCCCATGTTTCCTCTTTCAGCAGCATCTTAATATCCCACCTGACTCCTCACACCCACTCTAAAACTCCACTGAGATCACCTACCTCCTATTACACATCTTCTCTTGCAGAAAGCTTTTGGTTTGCACAAGCATATTTTGCCTACACTTCTGACAAGCCTTGAGACAGCTCTCAAAATGATGTCCTTTAGGACTATTCACTGGTTTTTCACACCGGTTAAGATAAACATTGGTTGTTTCCAGAGATAGCTCAGATAAACTCTGTTTCCTAAAGAACACATTAAGCACCAATAAAAGGACTCTGTTGTCATTTTTTGGATGAGACTGAAAAATTAAGCCTTAGAAATTGGTACTCATTAAATAATTCAGAGGATGGAGAGATTTCTGTAAGAGGGTGGTATGCTAGTGAATTATTATTTGGTGCGTTTAACACTTCATGTTTTTTCTGAAGCTCAGGACACAAGTCTCTCAGGATTGTCTGCAAGCCCTGCTCTACTGAGATACGTCACCTTCAGAACAGAGGGTGCTTTGTAATTGTCACCTTCATCCAGATTCATCCACAGCCTAATAATGTACAATTAACGCTTGCTTAATTGCTTGCACTTAAAATTCTCAATACATGCCCTAGTCACTTAACGCAGATAGTCAAGTTCAGAGTAACTCCGTAATGGCTCTACCAGAAGTGAGGCATCCGGGATACTTAATTGTGATACTTCCCAAACTCCCTCCCTTCCAAATCAGACTTGATCCAGGAAGAATCATGTGAACTATAAATTTTATCAGTGGAGCCTATGACTTGAGATTTTTCCCGAATCAAGGGGATCATCAATGCTTATTTCATTTCTGTTTGCATTCATCCTGGAGCCATCCATTCCTCATACAACTTGAATTGTTCCCTTTGCATAGCTGACTAATGACTCTGAAAATATATAATTCACCATATATATACTTATATATCTAATATTCTATGTGCTGCCTTCTTTCCATTGAGACTACACATAAAACACTATATAGCAAACTGGCACACAGCATTTCAGTGACTCTGCTTTAAAGTGTTTGAGACAGAAATCCTCCCTTTCAATAGTTCTATCACATGTCACGGTATCACATACCTCAAGTCTCTCCCCAGTTCTCACAGATTATCAAAAGATAAGACAGAGAATTGGGTCTTCCCTATGTATTCTGAAAATCTTCCCTCTGGACTTCCTGAGAAATACTGAATTGACACTCCTGCATCTTAAATCGCTTCATCCTCAAAAGAGGTGCAAAGAGTTAAAAATGCAAGTTTCTTTAAAACCGTCCTCCTGGTGAACTTGAAGAAATGATCCTTAGGAATAAAAATATAGTTCTTAAACTATGCGGGCTGCTCGGCGACTTCAGCGAATTACCACATTCTTCTGTTTCTTTGGCAAACCTCTGGTAGAGCGTCGCCGAACAAGAGCAGCAGCCCCTGGAGACAGCAGATTTTTAGTTCTCAGTGAAGCGATTCTTATTTACTGCTTAGGCGGATTTCAGGACACAGAATATAAATATATGTTCAGCATTCCATGGTCTCTCCATGACTGTCTACTACACTGCATATGCTGCAGAATTTCTAGTGTAGGATTTATATTTTATTAAGAGCGACAACACCTCTTCAGTGAATTGTTAAGTGACATATTTAAATTACAAATGTAAAAGATGAAATAAATTATCAAGTTTTAATGTCATATATATTGTAAATGTGAAGAACATTACAACTAAAAAACCATTTATTTACTTCTGGTTTCAAAACTAAATAAAAAAACTAGACAGGAATATACAGCCAATTTGTGCCTGTTACAGCTACTGAAATACCACAAGATATTGTTAGATTCTAGGCAGAAGTATTTACATACATACAATATCTACATGAAAAACAGTGACAGTTGGAGAACCGGATCATTTTTTTTATCTTCTATTTGGAAAATTGTTGAAAAGATGCTGTCGCTCTTCAGGACCAGCAAACAGTTATTTGCTACCTCAACCGCGGTGAACTCCAGTTTTGTTCTTATCTTTTTGGAATCTGAGTTGCCTCAGATATTGAAAGCTACGTTTTGGAAAGACAATAGCATTTCACCACCAGAAGACACGTTTTCAAATTATGTTTTACAAATCAGATTGAAATGAGAAAAAAAAAATCTAAACAAAAGAAAACACCCTAAAGGTTAAAGTCTCCAAATAAAGCGTCTATTTAGCTGTGGGGTTTAACAGCACCAAGCTTTGGAGGATCACTTTCTTTAAATCAATTATGATCAATACAAGGCAGATGGCGAGCCTGTCACACTGGATAGAGCTGTCTGGATGATAAGGTCACTGCATCTGTCAGTGGGAAACTGCTGCAAAGGCATCACATCTAAAACTCCCCATGCTCCCAGCCCATCTATTTGAGGAGAGAGCATCGGGGATTAAGATGTGCGGTGAAGGAATTAGATGAGGTTACCACATTTGACAGCGTTTGTCAAATTATCTTTTACCACCTTTGTGGAAAGATACAAAAGAATAAAACTGCTGTATTACCCCTTCAGTCAAAAGAAATTTCTAACTATTTTTGCCTGTGGGGAGATATTTTTTTTTTCCTTGTATTTGCCAACAACATTTTGATGTAATTTCTCACAGACAGTATAATTCTAATGCACACCATACTGTGTATCAGCTATCAGTAAAGTTATTATCATAATTAAATGTCATCTCCTTGAAGGGGGTAGAAATTGCAAGTTCCTGCTATATCATAACTGGTATGGTACAGCCACTTGTAAACCACTCTCTCCTGCTGCTCCAGAAGCTCGCTTTAGAACAGCAATAATTACCAAGCTACATTACTTTTATTATTTCTGTGACTGTATAGATGGTGATACACACACTGGATTACTATGAGGGGAAAAAGAAGAAGAAAAAAAAAATCAACAGAAAGTTAAACACTTTTAAAACCAAGTACCCAGATGTTTTCTTTGGTGTTTAAATGTCAGTTTTGTTTATACTAACCAAATTACAACAGATTAAAATCTGCTGGTTTTTTTTTTTTCCCTGACACCATCATTTAGAGTCTTACTTTGCTTCTCTAATACCCTAATTAAAAATAACAGAACTGATATAACTCAATTGAAAAGAAACTCCTGCATCTACTTTTTTTCCTTAAGATACAGTTTAGAATAAGTAGCTCTGATGTTTAATAGCTTGAGTACTAATGAATAATTTACCATAGAAACGTTTTTAAATATTCAAAGAGGGTTTGAATGGGACACTTAGGCCACAGTAAATTACTCAATGAAATTGTTCTCCATTCATGTTCTTTTTTCATTGCTTCAAAGAACAAAACAATGCAGACAAAAAAAGTAGAACTACGCATCTTCTGACATTAATAAATGTTCTCATCACATGTGAAGAAAATGAGTTACACTTTATAAGTACATGGGTGTAATGTTAGTGTTTAAAAAATACAGGAGTGTTTCTCTGCTTGTCTAATAGAGAATGTTTTATGTGTATTCCCAATGGCCATATATTTACTGAACTATCTGGTTTTAACAGCAAAGTAGGCACCTTCAATATTGAATGTCTTTGCAATACAAAATTTCTCAGATTTTCAGATGCTGTGAATCTAGTAAATTCACAGTAAGTAATAAAACATGACTGTTAAAGTTTAAGACATGCAAACCACGCAGTTTTAGAGGAAATGTGAGAGCCAGGAAAGGCTATTCATTGTATGGCCTGATCTCAAAGTCTAAATTAGTGTTTAAATTTTATTCTATATTCAGCTGGTTTCTTCCTTGATAATGTAAATAGATTGTTCTTCAGGAAAACACATTCTGAGGGCCTAGTTTTGACCTCCCAGCAGAAGAACACTGACAAGACAATTTCTGATTTCCTGAACGAGTAGGTCTCCATTTATTGGGTAGAGCGTATCTACTAAAATGATATGAGACTTACGTATCTTTTTCGACTCGTGGCAGAATTATAGCAACACTTTACCTAAACTTCTGAGACTCATTCGTTTTTTAACAAAACGATCTGCTACTGAATTAGACCAGCAGTATTTTTCATTCCACTGACTAAAAGCTTAAAATATCTGGGTGAAATGAAGAAGTTGTCCAAGCTCACTGGCAGTCGACAGAAGTCACCTAATGCATTAATATGTCGCTAGCATTTCACTCATGCTACATTAAAAAGAGCTATGAGCTGGTCAGAGTTTCTCAATGAATAGGTGAAAAAAACAAACTAAAACCAACCCCTTTTCTCACTGAAATCCTAGAGAATTCCAGGGCCCTGGGGTTTGATAATAGAACATCTGAAGTTCTTGTGCTAATGTATTTCCCACTCCCTTAGTCTGACATCAGACTATTTAAAGAAAATCCTATATATTGACTGTTTACTACTGAACACTTGTTTTGTATATGGAATTAGCAGAGATATATCTGTTCATAAATAAAAGCAGAAGGCATAAAATTGCTTATAGTAAGCATTGTCACAATACATGCACACACACTTTCAAGTTTCTCAAGTCCCACGCTCAGCATTTCTATGAAAAAATTTCAAATTACCAGTTTGAAATGAACAAAAGACTTTCCACTGATCCATCCTTCCCAATCTACACCTTCCTGAAGAGCTTCACGCATCCATTAAATTAACAGATGAGTTTCAGGAGTCTTCATGGGACCAGGGTAGAAGGAGAGAAGATGACAAACAAATTAAGTACTGAGGCTACGAAGCCGAGAATGCCTGCCCGACATCTCCTTTTAAGCCAATGCAGACATCATAGGGAGGCACTGAAAGTCTGTAGAGCATAAAAGTCACTCGGAGGAATTGATGACAACCGTAGCAGAATACATAACTCCACTGCTAAATTCAGTTAAAGGTTTGCCTTCCATTTCCCAGCTTTGAAAAGCAAACTCCACTCCAAACAAAGCGGATCCTGTGCCGAGGGCTCCGCACAGCACAGGTCTCCTGCAGAAAGCACGAGAGCCGTGCTCGCCGCTTCGGTGCGTTAAGTGTGGGTGCGATTTGAAAACGTGAAAAAACACATTTCATGCTGATCTCGATCACCAAATGAAGCTTCTGGTTCCTGTAATTATGGTCACTGACTTCAGGGGATTTTGCTAAAGTTTCAATTTAACCTTCTCTCCTATTTTATTTCCAAAACAATAGCTACCTCATAATTTGATAAACATATGAAGCAAAACATCAAACATATATATATTTCCATTAATCACCAATGCAATATAAAGCAAGAACAAACCTAATTTTTTTCTATTCTAGAAATAGAATATTTCTAATATTTTTTTCTATTTTCTAGTATTTTTCTATTTCTATATAGTTACCACTGACTAGTTCCACTGATCCCAAACAAAAATACATGGTTTTCTTTGTTCTTCCATTTCTGCATGTAAAAAAAAAAAAGGGCGGGGGGGGGGGATAACAATATGAAAGTATTAATTTTTTTTTCCCCTCAAGAAACAGTTTTAACTACCAGTCTAGGGCTACCTAATGTTTAGAGGATATTAAGTACAAGACAAATTGTCAGTATTAAGATAAAGCATCTAACTAGAAGGTAGAAATATGCTTTACTTTTACTTCAGTTTATGCTTGGAAAAAATTCTTAAAAGTATTTCAGCTCCTCAGTAGGTATTAACCACATAAAGCTTTTCAGAGGGGAAATGCTATTCTTTTCTGAGTTGCTTTCCTAATATAGTTCTCTCCACAGGACTGAGAAGTGTAGCAGGAATTTAAGGGGAAAAAAAAAATATTTTCTGTGATATGTGAACAAAGAAAAATGCTTTAGTGCTCATTCACAGGTGGAGAGATGAGGTTCATACACAAAACATAGTTTAAATTTCACTAAATGGAGAGGTTGGGGATACATAAGACATGCAGAGGAGACAAATGAAAAAAAAAAAAAAAAGAATATTTTCTAGAGTCAATAACCTTGTTCTCTTACATTCAACAGGTATGATCCTGAAGAACTGCTTGATAAATCAGCAGATGAATCACATTAAAAGACGGGTGGGATCTGGAAATTTCAGAAAGGTTATGGGACAGAACAAGCATCCTGATGTCAGCCAGCCAGCCTGAAGGCGGGCGAAGCGGAGCACTCGTGGCAGAATATATCTGGGGAGGAGGCTGCTCTTCCAGCGTTACTGAAGGGACTTCTCCATACCCTGTCTCTCAGTTTTGCACCGTACGAGGTGATTTACAAGCTGTAATTGAAATGCCAAAGGACATCGGCAATACACGACATATTTGCACTGCAGCGCCGAATGTGACAACAGCTTTTAACTTGCAAGCTTAGGTACCGGTCTAACAGCATACGCACAGGGGCACCAAGCTGCTGGGGATTTGGAAAAGCTGTGAAAGAACTTGAGGAAACATCTTAGGCATGCTGCTGTAGCTATTTATGGCTAAATTAGTGCTGGTTTAAGTTGGCTGCTTTCAAACTGGATCCAAAAAGGCTTTCCAGACTGTGATGCTGGTCAGACCCTATTGGTAGTGGAGACATATCCTTACCTCACCTGCCATTTGTCTTCGGTAAACTAAACATACCGGGTGTCTTTGATACTCACCTTGCTGGATTTAGTCATCAATCAGCTCTGTGGCTTCAGCAAAGGATTATTGGAAGATACACCGCACAGCCTTGGTTAAAATAACGCTTTGTTTGGGCTCAATCCGCAGAGAACAATAATATGGTTTATTTTGAATGGGTGGCAGTTAGAAGTTTGGGTCTGGCTGCTCTGGGAGCAGCTGCTCCTATCCCTATGGGGTTGTTAAAGGATGGGTTTTAAGAGCAGCAGCCCTTCCAAGTGTTTTACTTTCTAGGAGAAAGGCATGTAAGCCTCTAAGTGGAGTATGGAGCTTGACAAATACAATAGGGACCCTTAATAGCATGGAAACATTTCTTTTCTCTAGGAATAAGTACTTGTGAACTTGGTTGGTGTTTATAACCAAAGAAATAAGGACTTAAAAATACCATCTACGAGAGGTGCTTCCCAGATGGCAAAGAAAACAGGACGACCGAAACAATTTCTTTAGAGCCGAGTAAGCAAACAAAGAGCCTATAAAAATAGCAATACAATACTTATTTTCACATTGAGATCTGGAACTGATGGAAGTAGCAAATATCTTTAAACACCTTAGCAAGACAGCTGTCCTCTGAAAGATAAGGGGGATGAGGGGAAGTAAACAGAATCATTATTCTTTCTTCTAATTGCCATTTGATGAGGAGGAATATTAACCTAAATTATTCCTAGTCACTTTAAGAGACATTTAGTATCTCGGTTACTAGGTCTAGCTAAGGCAGCCCAGAAGCTATAGAATTAAGCAGCTACCGACAAGCCCACACTATGCTAGTGGTAATTTCACTGTAGGCAGATTTCACAGCTAATTGGAGCCTAAACCCAAATATAACAAGAAAAAATACAAACAAGAAGGAAACGCACCATCTATCATTCCTGATTATTCCTTCAGTACAGATACAAAAAAAAAAAATATAACAGGACTTACAGGAAACCATCCAGCAATTCAGTCTTTAAGTATATTAACCTTTTGTTGCTTCATAGCCAATAGGTATAATTGGCTTTAATGGAAGAATGTTTTTCAAGCTTCCTGCTTAATATAGTCATGTAAAAAAAAAAAGAAAAAACCCAACATTTTATGTGACTGTTTGCTTTTGCAAAAGCTTCTATTGTGCATCTCTGACTAAAAGACAGACCAGCGTCTAAGTATTCATGGCTTAATACCCCTTCTTAAACTTCATCAGCTTATACTTACCTGATAAATAATTGATACGACTTTATCAAAAAAGAAGTTGCTTTTCTAGAATTTTCCCTACCTTTAATTTCAGCGAAAAGTTGTTGTTTAATAACCAAAATCCTCAAGCTATGGAATGCTTAGCCAAATATTACTAGATATTTAAATATTAATTTTCAGAATTTGTTTCTTCAAACTCAGGACAGGACTTTCTTGGGGCCTATCAGAAAGATGGGGACAAGCTTTTCAGCAGGGTCTGTTGCGACAGGACAAGGGGCGATGACTTTAAACTAAAAGAGGGGAGATTTACACTAGATATAAGGAAGATATTTTTCACAATGAAGGTGATGAGATCCCGGCCCATGTTGCCCAGAGAGGTGATCGATGGCCCATCTCTGGAACCGTTCCAGGGCAGGCTGGACAGGACTCAGAGCAACCTGCTCTAGGTGCAGATGTCCCTGCTCCTTGCAGATGGCCTTGAAAGGTCCCTTCCAATGAAAACTGGTCTATGATTGTACAACAAGGTAGAAGTGCAAAAATATTTTGAACAGAAAGCAAATCTACTAGTTTTTTTAACCAGAATAACCTCCAAACCAAGCAACTTCTGTCAGGGTTTCCAATGTCAATACTGAGCAGACACAGAATGTACAGTACTATTTGGAAAGCAGGTTTTTTTTACAGTGAAGGACTGATGTCTAAGACATTTTCTCAAGGACACTACCGACATCCTATGACAGCTCTGGGCATTCACTTCAGAACAGGCTGTCTTGTTCTTACCTGAGCTATTTAGTGTGAAAACCTGCTCTGAAAAATGACTGTGCAATGATAAGAACATCTTCCTCCCTTGTGTCTTAATCAGTTAGCAACAAAAGTAAGGTTAATAATTCCACTACAGTACAGTGCTGTCATGCTGTACAAATCCCTTCCAGATGTTAGTAGTAATATCAGTGCATCATGACCTCAAAATATTTTTTATATGTATCTAGTGACACCCTTAGTGCAAGCCTTCTAAGCACCCAAATTATGGGAGAAAAAGCTGACTAGAAAAATCATTACTAGATACTTGAGACTGCATGCCTAGATATCCACAAAGTTCTGAGCACGGGAAAAAGTTACAAGCTCTTCTTAACATTCCCGAGTGTACTCCATTCATAGTCATTTTTACTCGTACAGTGATACAAAAGTTAGCCCTTTTTACCTCCAAGATAAATCGAAAGAGTACAATTACAAACTTATCCAACTTAGTATCAGGCAATATCTTCACAGCACCCTTCTCTCCAGTCACATTCGTTCATCAGAAAGGCTATTTTAATTCAAGGGGGCTGGCGTTAATTATTTGGGCCTACCAGTGGGCTGAATCTGATTGCTAAATTTACACAGATTCACACAACGGTAGAGGCTGGAGGGGACCTCCAAAGATCATTGAGTCCAACTCCCCTGCCAGAGCAGGATCACCTAGAGCAGATCACACAGGAACATGTCCAGGAGGGTTTTGAAAATCTCCAGAGACAGAGACTCCACCACCCCCTGGGCAGCCTGTTCCAGTGCTCTGTTACTCTCACTGTAAAGAAGTTTTTCCTTACGTGGAGTTTAAACCTTTTCTTTCCCTGTTTATGCCCATTGCCCCTAGTCCTCTCCCCAGACACTATTGAGAAGTATGTGGACAGAAATCCTGTATGGCGCAACCTATTGTAGCTACAAATTCCTATCACACATCCTCCTTCAAACAGCTCCTGCAGCTGCTACCAAAAGCTGCTTTGCCAGCCACCCTACAAGAGGCAGCATCTTAGAAGGCTATTTCAGAGCTGCTCCTTATCCAGAAAGCTTCACTGTATTCTGAATGCAGCCTTACTCATGGACAATCTTGCTCCTACTTTGCATTAAATATCAGTAGTTCTACGCTTCACTAGTTCCCAGTGGCTTTAGTGGAAGTGAAGTACACCATGAAGAAACATCACTCCAGCACCAGGAAGCAGAAATAACGGAGCATTATTTGTACGGAAAGGTACATTCCAGCCAAGTTATCACTGCACAGCTAATAGAGCTACAAAGACCTGATAGCAATTCCATTTCTTGGGATGGTAACTTTTATTATTATTCTTATTTTTAAACATGAGGACATTTACAGAAATGTAAATAAGAGGCAATCAGCATGAAACCTTATTTTGCCATAGAGACCTAGACTGAAAGTGAGCCAGATGTGCAATTCAGAACAGCACATTCAAAGTAGGGGGTGGGAAGAGGAAATGCTTCCCTTTGTTAACATAGTACTGTTTTAACCTGTAAATTCATATAATATTAATAAATAAATAAATAGAAGATGCAAGTTACTCATCATTAACCTCACCATATAAATGATGCAAACAGAATGAACCAGAACAGGAAATGTGAAGTTCTTGTTTACAGAAAGAAAAAAAAAAGTGGATTTTAACAAGCCATTAATCTATCATTGCATATCTCAAGTCAAGCAATTTGCAACTAAACATGAGAAAAACTCGTACAGGTCACACCTGCTACTTATAAAGTGTTGACATTCTTGCCATGTTTCACAAATATACTGTCAAAACTTGAAAGTACAAGACAAATTTATGCAATTAACTTTTTGTTTGGATTACTAAAACAAGCCATAATTGATTGCTCATATTCTTTACTTCATTAATGACTCTCTAATTAGCAAAACTTTATCGGTATCTGTGGCTGGAGGGTTAGCAGCCAGTGATAGAAATACAGGTGTGAAATAACCCAATTTGCCATATCAGATGATGTTAATGATTTCACACAAAGAAATAAGGTCCCATGAAATATACTCTCAATTCCTATTACTACCTACTGACAATCACAGTTTTATATCATGAAAAGATTACTATACTTATCTTCTCATTAGTAGCTAATTTCACTCATTCCTCTTGCCAAAGTAATTATAAGAATTTTTTTCAGGCTGAACTGAATTAATAGGGCACTTGGACCCCACTCATTTTTCTCATGATCAAATAATTAATAAGCACTTATATACCAAAATCAAAATAGTTGTTTTAACTAATTAGAAACACTAAGGACAATAAAAGCTGTAATACACTAGAAGTAATAAAAAACTCATTTCAGTGAGTAATAATCATCGGATTTCCCTGACTTGCAGTTGTGCTATAACAAAATCAGAGAAATGAAAGCAAAATTCAGCTACTGTTATAAAAATATTCCCTTTCGAAAATCTGAGGAACTGTCCTTGAAATGGAGAATGTTCGTAACAGTGCACCCCCAAAGCTAACGCCCAGAGACCAGTGGGGGTTTTGAGTTATTTATGATTTAGAAGGACTGGTCACCGAGTTGATGAATTTCACTGATTTTGTCAGACAAACGACTGGAGAATATTTGAAAACTCCGTAGATACGGTGTAAAAGCAGGAGGACAAAACCTACTATCTTTGACTGAATGACATTTATCTCCTGCAGCTCTACCAAGACTGTTCATATGAAATTGCATCCATATTTAGCACACACACCACCAGGCAAAGAAAACTGGTCAATCCACGATGACCAGGAAAGGGGCTTAAAGAAAAGGATGGCCTTTAGAGTGGGAGACTCTCTTGCCACCAACCAAACCAATCTGTAGCTAGATGACTAAGGCGTTCTTTTGGAAGATGAGGAAGCTTGCGTTGAAACATTAGGACTCAGAACAGAGCTGGATCAAGTGGTATGATTTTATATACTGTCTTAACCTGTCCCTTTCAGTAAACTTTAAATAAACTTCTTGCACGTCTCTTTACACTCCAGAAGTTAGATTCATTTAGGTTTCTGAGACAGAGCAGCAAGGGATATGGTAATCTCATCAGTAATTAAGTAAAAAGCAATAATGAAAAAAAGTGTGAAAAGGCACCTACGGAATCTGAAAGTAAAAAAAAAAAAAAATAGACATTTCAGCTTACACCGACCAAGTGTCTCAGAACAGCACAACTGAAGGACCCAACATCCAAAAGAAATGTACAACTGATCTGTGACTGGTGGTGCCAATATCACAACAATGATTAAAAGTGTCTGAAGTGCACAGGTTGTAATAAAATTTGGGGATTTTTTTGGTATGAAAAATATCTATTTGCAAATTACAACTAGTCAATCAGTCAGATCTGGAAATCATGATGTATTTCCCACTTATCCCTGCTGAACACTATACAAATGGTTAGGCTACTTGAAAAATCCTTCCTCTCCCACCCCTGAAGCAGATATTCATAACTACTGAACGCAAAGTGACCAGTTTCAGGGGTCTAAAACAGGAACACAGATTATTTTAAATTTAAATACAAACATAGGGTCTGAAAGAAAGAAAAAAGTGCAAACACATATTTTCAAATTAAAGGCATTGGAGGTACACAGTTGTAAATTCATTTCAGTTTTTTGGATTTTAATATGATCTGTAAGCACACCAGACTGGTTTTAACTTGCAAGAGTAAATTTTCATTTATCTGAGTATCAGCACTTCAATATAAACTCAGATTACTTAGAAACATATTCTGGTTTAACTACTTTATTAGAATCAAAGTCCTAGTCTTTCTAAAAAAAAAAAAAAAAAAATTTATCCAGGGGGTGTTAGATTCATCGTCCCTCTGGATTTTAACTAACATAAAATGTTCCACAGAGGCCTGCTTTGTTTTTTTTGTTAGGTTCTCCACTTCCCCCACCCACACACCCCAAAGGGCACCATACACATTCATGTATTTTCTGGCTTTGTGGTTTATTGTTTTGTTTGTCCCTTTTTTTTTTTTTAAAAAAAAAAAAAAAGCTGAGATCACAACTCCAAATCTCAATTCCCTACAAAACAAACAACCCCACCCAAAATAATATCTGACTTGAAATCATAGTCAGTATTTTCATTGGGGGAAAAAAAAAAATGCCTGATAGCTTTCTTTTTAATCTATCTTTCCAAAGCTCTCTGAAGATCAAAGAGGTCTCAGTCAGACAGATGCACTTTCATGCCAATGGCTAGCAGAAAGAATAGCCTTCAAGGAAACTGCTCAGTGAATCCCTAAGTAATCAGGCAGCAGAACAGAGTATAAAAACCTTCAAGAAGGTCAATGGATATGGAAAAAAAAAATAAATCTTGATTTAACTTTAAGGGTTTTTTAGTTTGTGGGTTTTTGTGTGGTTTTTTTTCAACTTCACTACCCTGGAGTTAACGCTAACTGTGGAATTTAGCCTTATTTGGCACTAATTTCTCTAAAATAAAGAAATGTGTTAATGAAAGTAACAGCTGCTGAGAAAGAACAAGAAACATGCTAAATTCAAATCAGTGCACTGTTCCTGTTCAAGATAAAATGCCTTTTGTTTCTTCTTTCTAGCACTACTGCTTAAGCAAATATTTAAAAAACAAGAGCAACAATCCCTCAGGATATTAAGAAATCAACTGAGCAGATGATTAACCTCTCTATGCATTTAATATAAACAATTAACAAAAAAATATACAGCGCTTCATAAGAATCAATTAAAATTCTCTTTTTGTAGCATAATGGCAATCTAACAAACTAATTTGTATCACATAGCCACTGCTACAATCTGAACGGATCTCATTCTTTACTATCTCATCCATATTGTGCTATCATTTATCCTTAGGTTGCTCACAGGTGGTGTTTCCCTCCATTTCCACGCAGGATTTCCACGGGAGTATTTCTGCAACGCTCATGTCATGATTTCCTACGTCTCTGCAACTTCTCAAGCCAATGACAACCGCAGTGTGCTCATGGCCTGGTCACACACGGCAATTCTGAATCAATTCTGCATGTGCCACGAAGCTGAACTGAGGATGGACAACTGCCAAAGTCTTTTTCTACAAAAACATCATTTTCAAACGGAACCAGAGAAGCGACGCAGCACAGCCAAGCGTGTAGAACGCTAGAACGAGCCCGTGCCCTTCATACGGGGCCAACAAAACAAATGACATTGAGATCATTCTTAAGAACTTAGTAGCCTTCCCTGCACTACATCTATTAATTATATGTTTATTCCTTAACTGAAATAATTTGCAAGTTTTCCTTTTTTTTTTACATAATTCCTTTCCCCCGATGTAAGTTCACACAACACACACCTGTGATTTATCCCAAAGCTCTGTTGTGGTGGAAGGTGACCTTAAACCTTCAAGCTCAGCACTGCAGTCATATTAGCACTAGTCATAAGAGCACTTCCAGCTTCCTCTCCTCACTGTCCTTTTCCTGTTTGGATCTATTGTGAAGGGTCCTGCAGTAAATTTTTCATTGAAACACCACAACTACTTTTAAAACATTAAAGTAACACCTGAAGTATGAGCAGGAGTATTTTTTTCTGGCATCATTTAAATTGATAAATGGGAAGAGACAGCTCTGAAGGATCCCTGATGGATCTCCTTGAAACTCCACATTATGGTTTCAAATGAAGCCAAAGCAAAGTCTTCATCATATTCAAAGAAAAGAATACCTAGAATTTTTCCACTGTTTTGTATATAGGCCACAACATGCCTGATGAGGTTGCAGTTCTTTACATCAAACCCGCATTTTAAAAAAATACTCTTATTACAACAGGTTTAAATACAACTTCCTAAGCTTATCTCAAGAATTTTAGAACAGGGGTTCCTCCCTTCATTCCAGTGCCTCTACAAGCTTTAGAGATGACCAAACCACTAATATAATGCTCTTGGTGAATCTCAAGCATGTAAACAGCTTATATGGCTTTTGTAAACGCTGGTCTTGAGATAAAACACAGGACTTGACTGTTACAGCAGAATCCAGCCAGATTTATGTCTGGGAGCTTAACCAGAGGACCAGCTCTCCTTTCTGGCTGCACTATCAAATAAGAATGGGCATGGGACCACAGCCCTGAAGGAAGGTGACACAGGCTGGCTCATATCCTCACTGCATCAACACCACATTTGTAAAGCAGAAGGTTTCTGTTACATAGCACTGGGCTCTGAATCTCCCTGCGCTTACTGTAGATGCTTTAAAATATGATTTTCTGTGCATTTTTCTGGTCAAAGGGTGTGAAATAGTTTCAGAGTATTGCTTTTAGGGCCTGGAACACAATTCTTTTTTTTTTTTTTTTCTTTTTTTTGCTTGGCTGAAGTTTGAAATAAGGGCAGGATATGAAGGGGGTTTGACTGTTGCGTTGCATTTTAACCTATTCTGTAGGCAATTCAGAACAAACCAAGCCTGGCATAACGTGGGGAGGACATGAGGGGGAAAAGATTTAACACCAAAACCCCTACTTATAAGTATATACTAGGGAAAGAAAAAAAAAAATCAGTGTGAGATGATTCAGAATTAATTGCAGAATTACTATATATAACACACGACTTTCATTATAGATGCACACCTATATTTCAGAATAGACCCAAAGTAAACCTCATGCTTCACAGTTAATTTTAATGGCAAGATTAACCTCATTACTGGAATAGCACTCAAATCTCAAGCATGAATCCACAAAGCACAGCTTCCATAGATGTTAGAAGACTGAAAAATCTAGGTATGAT
Organism: Baryphthengus martii; assembly: GCA_013396935.1. Lineage (NCBI taxonomy): Eukaryota > Metazoa > Chordata > Aves > Coraciiformes > Momotidae > Baryphthengus > Baryphthengus martii. Next base: position 46,561 of record VWZK01015534.1, on the reverse strand, counting down.
TGAGCCAGTTTTGAAAGGAAATCTTTTTATGTATCATGTACTTCTCTTCTAAAATATCCCTTATATCCAAGATGAAAAACAAGATAATATTCATTGTCTTTGGAGATAATTCACAGAATTTGTAATGGCTATGCACTACAGCACTGGGAAACCAAGGTTCTTACCAAGACCAACCAGTGTTTTGAGCAAAAAGAACCTCTCCCATACGCATGGTTGACTTTGTTGTTCACTTTTTAATATCACACATTAACACCAGCTCTGTAAGATAGTTTGCAGCCTCGTTCATATGCCAGCGAAGTAAAAGAGAAATTAAAGCAGATGCTTAATGAGCGTTCTCAAGTTCAGCAAGGACATCACTGATATTTATTTTCCCTTCCAAATACCGTTCCCTAGCTCTAGTTGCCTCAGGGTCTGTAGAACTTGTTCTTTGACAGACTGGATGGTGCGAGCTTCAGAGGTGTGACCGGCAAGAAAGTTGTCTTGGACTATCCTGAAGTTTGAAGGAACTAACACGGTACTGAGCAGAATCTCTGAGATTCTACCTTTCCTCTGGTTCTGGAGATGGCTAGTTTAAAATAATAGAATTATACATTGTGCCCCTCTGCCTCCTCCAGCTGCTGGAATCTCACTGTGTGTTTGCTGTAGGCCAGGCCCCTTCCAAGTCACAGTGTTTTTTATTAATCACATGCCTTAAGCCCTGGGTCATCTCTCCTCCTCCTCCTGTGCTCTGCAATCAACACAGCAAGTGTGAGAACAAGAGCACACTAGAGAAGGAGCCTGCAAGAGCGAGAGCCAATCAAGAAATCTCAGGGAAGAAAAAATTGTAGCTAGATTAGGAACAACTGGATGCCATTATCTCATTAAATAACTGATACAGGAGAGCTGATCTTTTAGGGGTTTCAGATCATCTTAACCAGGATCGGTCAAATGAGTACAGAAAGGAAAAAAAAAAAATAATAATCATCAACAACAGCTCATTTAAAGAATTCCCAAAAGAAGCAAACAACAATCAAGACAGCAAGAAAAAGCATAGAAGTTCCTTATCTCTTCCAGCTTGGTGTGCCTTCTGCTTTCTAACGCTGAACCAAGTCTTGAAGGAAGAGATGTCACAGACTTAGCTGGGACAGCAACCCTTCCTGGGCTGGGAGCCAGAGGAGGAGACACCAGCAGCTTTCACTATCTTATTGTAACACACGAATTCATAATCTCCTCCCGATTAACGTGTCCATTGCTCACCTTCCCTAGCATAATACAAGAACTTGAATTACCATCTCCCGGGAGACAGAGCTTGATTTAACTTCTAGTACTCTGTACTCGTGGCAGCTGCTAGGACCACTGTCAACTGAATGAAAATCAGCTGTTGCCTTGACCACCAGTACAACAGAGAAAGGAAGAGGTCTAAAAAATCCTTTGAAGAAGCATAGAAAAATATTCTTGAGAAAGTAAGATGACAGGCTGCTAGTGAGTGAACTCCAAGTTGATGACTCACACCTTTTTCCCTTAGATTAACTTGTTTTATTTATGTAGAAAACCAAAAAAATGTATTTTGCTAGATTACTCTGATTATTGCAATACCATTACTGCTGAGTCAGTTGTCAGCTCACAGTCCTACTCAGATAAGCACAAATAAATAAAACAGGAATACATAAGGCAAATCAAAGGAAACATAAAATAGCATGGGAATGGAATTTACTGTTCTCCCCTAGGAAAATTCTCTGCTGTGGTTTTAGGCAGGCTACAAAATAAAGGTATTTAGGAGTTCTTCTGTGATGTTTTATTTTAAAATTGCTCCAATGTAAGAAATGATAATCTGAGTTTTTGAAAGCTCAAAGCAACACTGGTAAACTTGTTTGTAAACGCTGTAACAAATTTGACAGTACTTTGACTTTCCAGTTACTTCCTTTTTTTACCTTTAACCAAACCATCTTACTACTTTAAGAGTTCAGCTGTAATTCCATCTTCGCACATCAACATGGATTTCAAAATGTAGATAAGTAAAAATCATTCAACCCTTGGACCATACACATCTCGGCTTGCTTGATTAAATCTCTTTTTGAAACTAATCTTCAGCAAGCATTCCTCTAGTCTGCTGGGTAAGTGAACACAGAAAGGCCTTGGGGAGACTAAAGAAAACAAAACAAGACAAAAGAAAACATAGGAAAACTCCAACATACAAAACACTGAAATACTGCAGGAGGAATAAACAAACAAACAAAACCAAACCACAATCAACAAACTCACAAGCAACTGCAAACCTTGCCCCTCAACATTCTTAAAATATCACTAAACTGAAACCCTAAAGAGTATACAGAAGTTTCCAGGTTGTGTATGGAATACTTCAGTGTGTCCAGAAAAAGGCAAGGGAAAAAAATCACATCCTAAGTAGAAACTCATGTGTCATTTCTCAAAGAAGCGAGAACAGCTAAGAGCCACTGGTCTAGTAAACAGGTCAGATACTTATTTCAGGAAAATATCAATTCTAAAAACTAGAATTTCAATTGCACATTTCAGTCTGTCATTGTGTATTTGTCAATGATAATGCTCAAACATTAACATATGCCACTTCATTAATACAAAAGAAACTATCAAGACTTAATATGTCACAGAGAAAAACGGAGAAAAACAACACAAGATAGTTCAATTCAATTAAGCTCCATAAATACATTGTGATGCGTTTCTAAAGAGAGGCTCGAAGTCTAAGGGTTCCTGACACCTGAAATTGTTCAAAAAATTCATTTGCACCAACTTGGATCCCTCTGGCTCACTTGAAGTTAACATTTGTTAACTTTAAAATCTATAAAAAGCCAAACCTGTGGAGAACATATTGCTGCTCTAACAGTTGAGACCAAAGGTCAGGCTGCTCTCAGACCATGTCTGTCTGTGACACTTTTTGTGAGCGAGGACTAGAGCTCATAGCTCCCTTAAATGCTTGCATGCCTGGCTGCCAGCACGACTATTTCATCTGGAACAGCTTATTCACTCTTTATACCAACCACTGCTACATGAGCAAGATGTATAACAGCTGGACTAAAGGATAAAACAATTCCTGTTTCACTTCACTGTCACCTACAGCCTGGAAGTGTGCAAGTCACAACTGCCTCCAATGTCACCACATTTCTTCCTCATAATTCATAAAGACATTAAATAATGCCCTGAGTCTGCTGGATTAATTGTGCATCTCTAGAATGCACCCACACTCATAAAAGGTGAGGATGGGGTTTGTTCCTGTTCAATATGATAACAAACATTCTCACAAATCACTGCTAAACCTTACACAAGATCAACAGTAGTAAAAATAGTCTTCTACCAATATATAAAATACAAGTTTCACCGAGCCTATATTCCTCTTTTATATTACCTTACAATCAAAAGTACTGAGAGCCACTCAAGTTTATGTATTTTTAGATAAAGCTTAATGTATTCAGCAGGCAAGGCCAATAGTCTGAAAGTCAGCGGGGCTCAAGAAACAGTGAGTAACCCATAGGTACCATCGTGCATAAAGTACTTAAACCTAGAATACCTCAGACTTTCAATACTGTGTATTAATTGTGGGTTTTCTAATTGATCAGAAATAGAAATAAAATACATCCTTATTTATTCAATAACCATTTTGGTTAAAAAAATTAATTTAATTCTTAATGGTATGCTACCTTTTCTGAGCTGCACGATGAGAAACACACACTTCAAATTCACTTGAATTTTTCCTTCAAACATCTTGTAGCTAGACAGATTCCTTTGTCAGGAATCAAAGGCTTCCCAAAGATCAATGAACTCCATGGCAAGCTTTTGATTTGGAGATATTTACCTACTTGTTAAGAAAGGGAAACAATACAAAGCACTGATCAACAGTAGAACACAAAATACTCAAAGCCAGCTTATTCATTACTGAAATAATGCAAGTTTCTTAACGCAAATATTTTATCAGGAAAAAAGCCTTACACATAATTTGATTCAACACCAGTAAAACTAATAATGTCCAATGTCCATAACATCTGGGGTTAGTATTTTCACTCTCCTTGTGAACTGGAATTGTGATATTTACATCCCACTTCCTAGGAAAAGAGCAAGATCTTGTAACCTAAAAAAAAAAAGTCTAAAGACACACATCTCTGCTTTGACCAAAACCAGTTCCTCCCAACTCTAAGAGCTGAGTATCTCCAGGGAGACAATTCCAGTGAACTAGAGAGTGGACTAAATATATTATATGCTCTCTCTCTGATGCTTATTTATTTTGTTTATAAAAATCAAACGGCACTACTATTTTTTTTTTTTCTGTTCTTACTGTAGGTTATGGAGCCACCCTCTGTGGTGGGTACATCCCAGCCAGTAGCCAAGCACCCACACAGCCACCTCCCCCCCCACAAAAAAAAAACAACAAACAAACAGGATGAAGGAAAGAATGAAGCAAAAGTGAGAAAACTCAAAGGTAAAGAAAAAGACCGTTTAGTAAGTGAAGGAAATGGGGAAAGAGTACAAACAAGTGATGCAAAGACATCCAGTCACCACCTCCCACAAGCAGACTGAAGGCCCCTCCAGCCTCTAAGTAGCAACTGTCTGGGAAGACAAAACCTCCTGGCACTTTTCTTGGGTTTTTTGAGGCTGTGGGAGGTTATTGCCAAGCATAACGTTTTATGGGATGGAGTTTCCCTTTGGCCAACTCGGGTCAGCTGTCGTGGCTGCACCTCCAGCCTACGTACAGAGTAAGAAAAAGACATTGCTGCTCAGCAACAGCCAAAACATAGGTGGGTTACCAACACTATTTTAATAACATATTAAAAACACAGCACCATATGGGCTACTATGAAGCAAGTTAACTCCATCTCACTGCCCAAAAGTTATTAATACATAATACCACAGATAAGAACAGATCTGTTTAAAGTCCTCCTTCCATCTGCCTCCTCTATACAAGTGTCAGTATTTGCTGTGAATTCCACTTGTCATAGATAAATTCTATGAGGATTTCTCAAATCTGAAAAGGAAAATTCTTAGTTTTAAGTAAAATCTTCTATGATTTTAGTGACAACCTTGGAGGCTATAAATGCTTTAGAAACATCAGGAATTCTTCCTGTTATCCCTCTCATTTGACTCTTCCTAGCAATGTAGACTACAAATATTAACTTCTTTCTGTATCCCAAAGAACAGCAATAAAATTCTCTCTCATCGCCAGAGTAACCACAAATATAACATTCATGCAAAAGAAATGTGGATATCACAGCACTGAGTCAGGTACATCATATTTATGCTAAACCATTAAAAAGCATTTACTGTATTTATTTCTGCAAGCATCCTGCCTCCCTACACATTTCAAAACTTTATGCTCCTATATGCAGGAAATATATGTAAATAGAGTATCCACTATAATATACTCACTTTATGCATCTCTCGTATTTTTCCTGGTTGGGGGAAGAGAGAGGAACTGAAGATTCTAGCACCAGTTTGAGACAGAAATATTATATACCCTGGGTTATCTTGAGGAATTCAAGTGTCCCTTGGTTATCATATTCCAAAGCAAAACCTATTACACTTATTCTGCATACATTACCAAAGTTTCAAATCCCATCTGATGTGAATTCAATTAAGCACATCCTTAGAAGACAGTTGTGCGGGTAACGGAACAACTCCTAAGGATGTTTAAAACTTCATTAAGGGATCCAGGTAAATTGAATTAAGATTTATTCAACTAACTCAGCATTAAAACAATTCACATATACTCCTTAATGTGAATCATGTCAGCTGACTATATCTGTGCTTTCTGAAAAGCAAAGGACACGCTGAGAAGCACCCATTTTTGACAGCTCCTTTAGGATTTCCTTGCACAGTCTAAATGGCTTTATTCTGCAGCCATCTCACCGTGAGGACACAGAGGCCACCATCAAATAGGTGTTAGAGGGACACAGATCCATAGAACAGCAGCTGTACTTCCACACCCTCGTGTCTCACACATCCAGTGCCTCTACATTATTAACAAACACAGCACACTTCTTGCAAAACAACCCTCCAGCAATTTTATTTAGAATTTTACATGCTAGGTGGGCTAGCAGTTGAGAACCCGGCTCTTTGGGAAGCGGTTTGAACGCCTTGGCGACAGGAATTCTCAATACAAACAGGAACACGAAGAATGTATTTTTTGCAAATGTCATAAAAAAATTTCCATATGTGCAGGTTCCTCAATAGCTGGGTCCTCTGGTTTATCTGAGGGCTGAAGGACAATGCTGCATCCAAGTAAGAAGACTGCAGCAAGTCCCCCAGAGAGGAACAAGCAGCACCGGCTCTGAAGGCTCTGTGGGATGCTACAGACAGATACAGACAGCACGATCCCAACATCGGGGTAAAAATCTGAACACTTTTAGTAAGATTGCACACACACAGAAGTGAGGGAGATGGGGTCACTCAACTGAATTCAGGGATGTATTAAGTGAATGAAATAAACTGGGAGTGCATCACATTACCTATAGAAATTCCAGAAACGATGACAGAAGTGCTTCGGTCACAACTACGCTCCCTGGGTCTACTGTCCAATGCGCAAAGTCAAGCAGATAAACCAAAAGCCAACCAACCAAAACCACAAAACCTCTCTTAGCTCTGAGGAAAGCGTGTTTTGCAACATAATCCTTTCAAACAAGGAGTTGTATAAAAGCTCCTTTGAAACACAAGCGGTGATTTCCCACTGATACTGAAGAAAAAGCATGCTCTTGAGTCTGCTCTGCTGGTTTAAAATATCCATAACTACATATTATTGAACAATATAGTTTAAATAATTTCATATATACAGTATTTCTGGAAAGAAAATAGTTCTATTAACCTGCATACAGAAGCCATCAACAAAACCATCTTAATCCATAAACCAAGTAATTTATAGGGCACTTGCAGGACACTTTTACCGGAGGCAGGCTGGTTTGACAGTATTGTTGAGATTCCTAACAAAGTACTCTAGTACTTTAAACATGGTCACTGGCACGTATTTAAACATTTATGCGACAAGGCTGGGGAAGGGACTGGAGGGAAAGTCTTCTGAGGAGAGGCTGAGGGAGCTGGGGTTGTTCAGCCTGGAGAAGAGGAGACTCAGAGGGGACCTTCTCACTCTCGACAACTCCCTGAGGCGAGGTTGTAGCCAGGTGGGGGTCAGGCTCTTCTCCCACGTGACTAGTGACAGGACGAGAGGGCCCGGCCTGAAGCTGCGCCAGGGGAGGTTTAGGTTGGGTATTAGGAAGCACTTCCTCATGGAAAGGGTCATTAGGTGCTGGAATGGACTGCCCAGGGAAGTGGTGGAGTCGCCATCCCTGGAGGCATTTAAGGAAAGACTGGACATGGTGCTTAGTGCCATGGTCTAGTTGATGTTGGGGTGTTAGGTCATGGGCTGGACTGGATGATCTCAGAGGGCTATTCCAGCCTCAAGAATTCTGGCATCCAGATTAGGATACTTCACCATTTTAAAAGAAATTTCATCAGAGATCTTCAACTGAAAGTACTGGTTGAGTAATAGGGTTTTCCTTCTTTTCCTCTACCCATCATTATGAATCATATCTTTTATCAGGATGCAATGCATCAATAATTCCTTTTACCAGTTCTCAGAAGTACCATATATTTGGTTTGTGGTTAAATGAGACTGAACAAATGTACTAGAAAAGACTGATGAGAAAATGACGTGAAATATTAAGATAAATTTGTAACCATTTCTATTGTCTGCAAAATATATATATACAATCTTAGTAATAAAATAAACTAAAACATTTTTCTAAGTTAATTTAGAGTGAATCAGAGCAAACCCCCTATTCTTTATAAAGTACTACAGTCACTTTTCATAATCCGAGCTCAAATCTCAGGGACAGTTTCAGGATATACATTCACAGCGTCTCAAAATGTATCTTTTCTTTATGAACTGTATAATTTCAACCACCCTGCCAAGTAACAGAACATCATTTTCAAATTAGAAAAGTGCATTTGGAAGAGCAAAGTGCTGCGACTTAAAGTTCTGTATCTTCTCTCAGCAGAGCAGCATCCTTGCTGCACACAAAATCTGGAAAATTATTTGTACCCTATATAATGTATTGCTTACAGAAAGTCTGCACTGGCAGCTGCGTCTGCCAAGAAAGTTCTGCCAGACTAGTAGATTGGCCTCTATGTAAACGATGGGGGTTTTGTCACAAAGAGAGTTATTGCAATTCCTGAAATTCACATTTGTTCCTGTAGGTTATTACAAAAAAAAAAAAAATATGAACGTTTGTGAGGATATATATATACACACATTTAATCGGAGTTTTCATTCAAATTAGTTACACTAACTCTTAAAAAAAATCCAGAGTTCTAATGGCTTTGTCTTTAAAGCTTGTTAATATACTACTTTCTAAAGATTTCTTTTTTTTTTTTTATATATATCTTAGCTATTTATTTTGCCATTCCAGGAAGTAAAGTGAGTTTATTCTGAGAAATAACAATTTTCTTCCAGTTCAAAGACAATATATGGATTATTTGTTACTTACTATATAAGAAATATATTTTTTGTTGAATATAAGTGTACCATAGATATTTTCATCTTTCAAAACGGCAATTTCACCCTTGTTCTCAGTAAAATAAATTCTGATTAAAACAAAATAATCGGAACAATGGCAACATTCATTGACACAAAGTTCAAAGCAAGAAATTACTTTCGGTTATATCAAACTACTTACAAATATTGTTTTTAAACAAAACCAAAATAAGAAGTCCAGGATTGATGAATCATTTTCTTAGAAATGAAAATGAAGTCCAGTTTTTAACCTAGTTCTTAAACAATCTCACCAATAATGATAGCAGAGGCATCTTTTATCAAGGCAGAGAAGACATTTGTGCCTACTCATCAAGAATATGAGGTTATCACGACATAATTTAAACCCGTTCAGTTTAGGTCTTGATCGGGCTAGCGAAAGTGGAAAATGCCTCATCCTTCCACCCAGCTGGAGCCCTTTTTGGTACATTTATTCCTTTTAGAGAGAAGCAACAAGTCAAAAGTAAGACTACGAGCAAGAGCATTGCTGGAAGGCCAAGGGATGTGAAGATTGCTCACTAGTCAACAACTGGGAGGTGCATCTGGAGCACCGTATAGAATCTTAGAATGTTTCAAGCTGGAAGGGACCTCCAGAGGTCATCCAGTCCAACCTCCCTACACAAGTAGGGTCATCTCTACTTAGGTCAGGTTGCTTAGAGCATCATCAAGCCTGACCTTGAATGACTCCAGAGATGGGGCCTCCACCACCTCCCTGGGCAGCCCATTCCAGTGATCTATCACCCTTGTGTTAAAGAACTTTTTTCTAATATCCAACCTAAATCTATCCTTTTCTAGCTTGAACCCATTGCTCCTCGTCCTATCCATACAAGCCCTTTCGAATAGGCCATTCAATATCCAGCGTCCCATTCCCTCATACTCAGAAAGCACCGACAAAGATGAGGTAATCAAACGGAAAAGCATCAAGACAGCGAGAAGCTGAAGAAAACACTGTATGGGAAGAGGCTGAGAAAGCTGATTTGTGGAATAGACTGAAGAGAACATTCGGAGGGGAAGTGATTGCTTCCCTCAACAGCTCAACTGCGACCACCTTAAAAGAGGTTTTAGACCATACTACAAGGACTAGCTGCAACACTTACAAAATTCCTGAAAAAGTCAGATCTTGCTGACATCATGAAATTTAAGAGGATTTATCATTGACTTCAATATCCTGAAGTAGCTATGCCTGAAGCTTTTGAACAGTCACTCCCAGAACACCAACTAAATTAATGCTTAGGAGTGTACACTACCCAATATCCACGAAGCACATATGCAAACATTTTGTGTGTGCTTTCAGCAGCCACAAAGGTTAATAAACTTGATCGTCAGTGGGATCATTAATAAAGAGGGCTTGCTCTCCAAGTACAGGAGAAGGTTCTCCAATTCCTGTCCAAAAATTCACTTGATATTTGTCTTTTTGAGAAGAAAAACCAGCAACTCCACTTCAGCAGTGACAGATGTATTTGCCACCAAAGGAAATAAAAGCGGGGTAGTGGAAGACTAAATGTATTCAAAACCCGTACATAATTTTGCCCAGGCTTTTTGGCTCCATTATACAAGTATGATGGGGATAAAAAAAAAACAAAAAAAACAGAACTCTTATTAATAGCACAGAAAGCAGAAGGACCCTTGAAAAACTACTGGATAGAGTTAATTACTGAAAATGGAAAATGTCCGGTTGTTTATTGATTATCTTGTTGTATTTAAGAATACCCTTACATATAAAGTACCAGTCTGGGAAAGTGATATTGATTTTAGCTTGATAATTACAACCCAAATAGTCCCTTTGTAATACAAAGCTTTATTCAATAAAATACTTAGCATGAAGTTCTTTGGGCCATGAAGTTCTTTGGGCCATACAGTACAATCAATTACTACCCATGATCTTCTAAAGCAGAAAAACATTTACACGAACACTTGAACAGATTTGGTGGGGGTTTTGTTTTTTATTATTTGTGTTTTTGTTCTCTTCTGCATTTGTGGGTGGTTGTTTCTTCTGGGAAGTGGGCTGTTGATTTTTGAGGACAATTCTTTTTATTTGCTTTAATAGCTGAAAGCATGAATGCTGAAAAAAAAAATGTAGAAACTATCAAAATACTAATCATTTTCTTCACCATGGAAGAGCATAATTACATATCCCAATCTTCCCACTTGCATTCAGTAAATAAACAGCCTCAAATGTGACAGACTTCCAAATTCTTTTGAGATTAAAAGGTACAATTAACATATTAAATATTTAGTATTTTTTTTATTTCCCAGTAGCCTAAACTACATTGCCTTTAAAAAATATTGCACTGGGTATAGTGGTCTAGGTAAACAGGAACAAGAGAAATACAAATAGAAGTAAACAAACATGTAATTTTATCGATAGTTATTCCCGTTACAAAGTACTTTTTCTGAAACAAGAGTTGGTAATCTAATAAGAATGCACTAAAAATGAATGATTGATACTTTGACTAAACACTACCTTTTCCTTATCATCACTTGCTTTATGATTACCTGTAATTAGAGATTACTTTCAATCGATTTAAATAAATCTGCAGCCACTTAATGAAAAATAGTCCGAGAACATCTCTCAGTCTCCAATTCTCAGCAAGGAAGGTCAGCAGGCCATTAGAATACTAAATCTGAATGGCTATAAAACAGTATTCAGGATAAGAAAGAATATTTCATTTTTATCTAGCATACTGACAGTGAAATGAAAATATACTCCGTATATTAATTCTCATTTAAAATTGAAAATAATTTTTAAATAATGTATTCTAAGATAAGCTCTTCCAGTATAGGATGGATGCACAGGTCCAAATAAGCATTTCTCAGATACTATTTGTCAGAGTTCAGACAAGGTCAGTTACCATGAATCTTTTCGGCAATAAAATATAACAAGTTTTTTCGGTCAAGAATAGATGCCTATATTAAATACTAATACTCTTTATACCATATCATTCATGTACAATGCCTTGTAAAAACATTAAATGCTGACATACTTGCTCCAAGAGTATACACGCTGTCTTAAGCTAAAATTTTTTCTTTTTTTTTTTTTAAACCTCCTCCTTAAATCACCTTGTTTCTCTAATAGGGAAATATAATTCTGCAAATATAAAGCAAGCAAAAATAGCCAGGAGAGCATCTGTACCATGCTGGTCTGTCCCACTACATGAGAGAGAAACCCAGTTGCATCTTTGAAACCACACCCTGTAACCAAACGTTCTGAAAATTACATCAAGCAAAGAACTGGAGCTTTGTCACTCCTCAAAAGCCCAGTCTATACATTGTTAAAGTTGAAACTTTAAATCTTAAAAAAAAAAAAAAAAAAAAAAAGGGCAATATCATGAAGTCTTGTCACTTGCTGTCACCATAGGAGTAATTCAAACTTTTCCCAGAACATTGTTGGCACCCTGAGTTCTACCCACAGGAAAAGTAAAAACAATTTGTGACAGCAAGTAATATTTCTTAAGTCAAAACCATTTTTCCAAGCCAGTTGCATGAAGTAATATCAGTGTGTTTTATTTTATAATATATATCAGTTGGTAAAGATCAAACTGGAATGGCATATGAAGTTTCTCAGATCTTTAAAGTTTGTTCGGTATATTGACTATTTTCCTGATTTACCTACTAAGATGGAATGCTGGGGATGGCCACCTAGCCATTTTTATCTGTGGTACAGCAAAACCTCTCAGCTCTAATGGTTCTATTAAATATTTTCTGCAAATAAGCATTTACAGTTAGAAATGGGAAACTATGAGTCTACAAATTAGAAATGCTCACCGAATATTTTGTGGAAAAGTGGCACAACAGTATTTGCCTCGGGTTTATTTCATAAATGCTAATGAGAGTCCTTCAAGAGGAGATCTGAACATCACTTTCATGCTACCAACAGAATCAAGGTACCTGGAGAAGCATTTACCTTCTCAAGGACTTAGTAAGTTCTAATATATTACATTAATTTTAAAATTACTAGGAATCCTGCATTTAACAAACCTTCTAAACTTAGATCAGTACTTTTTGGAAAAAAAAAATAAAATAAAATAAAATAAAATCACACAGCAAAGTTCAGAAAACCAATATAGTACAATAGTACTCCAGTATTGTATTGGTACTCGCTAAATGTCCAGTTAACTAAAAACAACCCAGAATTAGGAACCTGTACTTAGGTTATTTCACTCCTGACAAGAATCCTGCCAGGATTTTCAAACATTTGGGCACAGGCTCAAGAAACCATATCAAAATATACCCCTAGTCCTCCAGATACGTATTTTGATTATCTGAGAGCGATCATCTTGAAACGAAGTACATATATAAGACGATACACATATTGCAGAAGTGGTGATGTCTGTGATTTTAGTTCAGCACTTGAGGCAAGGTGAATTCTCAGGGTACAGCATCTTTAAAAATTCAGTCACTTAGGCAACTTCAGTGTTAAATCTAGACAGGAATATATTTACACCAATATTATGATTTACCTCCACAATGTTTGCTTTCAAGATGCTACACAGTCAAAACTTTAAAAGTGCTACTGCTGTTATATTTGTTATAGCAGCCCTGTATTCTACACAAAAACAGAACTGCTGTATTTTGTGTTGCCATGTGTTCACAAATTATTCCAGAAAAGGTGAGACAGTACTCCTCTGAGATGTTAGATCAATGACGTTTTCATTTCTTAAAATTATCACTCTCCATCAAAAAAATAATAATAATTAAAAAATTGCTGCAGAATATCCTGTTGCATCAGTAATTAAAACCAAAACTAAACAACATACAAACTCCTACCACATCATCAAGCAGAAGCCAAAAGGCAGACCAGCTCTACCTTTCTTTTCAGCATTCAACAGAGGTTTTTTTACCATTTAATACATATTCCCATAACAGCTGCTGGGTTTGTCTTATAAGAAACAAGCTCACTCAGTGTGAAGTTACTGAAAGTCCAGTACCAGGTCCCCTGGGATGACAAAACCTGTGAAGGCATCAATTTCTGGCAAGGGAGAAGTCCATAGGCTACCGGTCTCTCTATGGCTGAAAGAGCAATGGAGGTAAGTCTCATTTCTTCAGCTATTTTACACAGGAGGTTTCAGGTAGGACAACAATATACGATAAAGTTCAGAGCCCATAGAGCAGTTTCACCACATCCTTTCCAGTGCTGGGCCAAGAGATATAAAAAGACACGATCGGCATCTGAAATTACCTTTTCAATGTAAGAGCCAAAGATACAAAGCAATCGTTCTACTCTCTGAGTAGCAGTTTGGTATCACCTTTGCAACAGCAGTGCAATTTTGAAACAGCACTTACAACTTCCCTGCTTCCTTGCTAATGCTTGTGGCAAGTCATAATGGTGTAAGTAGGTTCAGAGAGAGAAGGGAAAATTCTCTTTGAGGAACGCATGCAGACAACTACCACAGCGACTTTCTGTCTGAAAGTCTTTGGGAGAGTCTAAAAACTCCTGTCTGGTATAGCACTGCTTTTGGAGGCTCAGAAGACTCTTCTCTAACGGGTTCTTGTGCAACTGGCAGGAGTCTTCACAAGATCATGATATGTTCTCATATCAGACAAGCACATTCAGATCAGAATTCAGAGGCTCTTACTGCCAACAAACTTCTATTTTTCCAGATCAATGGATCCAGTTTAGAACAGGACAAAAACAATGACCTTGATTTTTTTTGTTGGGGTTTTTTTAAGTCTGGAATGATCTTGTCAAGGTACATCTGGTGTTCCAATGCATTTTAATATGGATTTTTATTTTGCTTGATGTCCAGGAAATAAAACAGAATATTGAAATGACCACAGGATATCTCTGTCTGGACAGGTATTCTACCTATGTCCTGAGCCAAAGAGAAACCAGTTCCAGTTTGGAACTACCCAGGCAGATTAAGGCAGTGTAGACTTTCAGCAGGTTTTCTTAGCTCAGGTACAGTGATATACTAACATTGTACTTACATGTTATACTAACAGATTCCACACAAACTCTTATATTAAGAATATAAGGACAAATGACTGCATGAGAATTTGCATGTGTTCTCTTAGACACACCAGTTGTCACACAGATAATATTAAATAAAATAGCTGGTTTTGCTTCCGTAGTTTAAATGCTGGTAACTATTTTAGTATTCTCTATCCTTGGTTGGGGAGACTGTCACTTTCTTTTTCCTCTACCTGGTAGTTACACATAAAACCTTCTTTTGTAGTCAGAAGTATAAGTTAAAGTATATTTTATTTTGTATTAGAAACCACGAAACTCTTCAAAGTGACCTCCAAACCTATACTCATTTAATAATATTTAATAATTCCAGAGAACCCAATAACCTGATTGAAGGTGTTCATTTTCACTGTTCCTTATCTTAGCTTTAACCATAAAAGAACATGTCATAATATGACAAGAGCAGCTCTCACACCTTGAAGCTTCTATAATTCTTCTTTGAATTGCCATCATTCTTTAACATGTCCTAATCTTACATGCCTGAGGCAATAGAGTATTAAACTACTATTTTAAAAAATCGAGTTTGCCACGTGTGTCGTACTCAGCGTCTGCGCTAATGTGAACCTTTTACTGAAGGCATCACATGTATAGGATACAAATGATCAGCTTATACAACTGCATCAAGCATCAGTATTCTGGATAGAGTAATGATAGACAATATTTATTCTGGAAACTTGAAAAAAAAAATTACAGAGAAGCTGGCTGAGAACAAAGACAAGAGAAGCGCTATGCTGATCCTCTTTCAACTCCTTACAATCTAGTCAAAATCAATTTAATTTTCTGTATTAAAAATGTTAGCTGAGCTGTTGCTTCCTCTACCAACGTTTGGATCACGTATCCAGAGTCTCAGGGATCTAGTTTAGCAGCTGTTGCCACGATCTTCACAAGGAGTTTGTAGAGTTTTATGAAGCAGACTCAGCTGGCGCATAGAACTTCGGCTTGTTATTCCAGTGCCTCACAGTGCACTGTAATCTGCCTGTTTTCCAATGTATTAGATTAACACTTATCTCTTTAAGCACACAGCTTATCTGTCAAAAAAATCCTCTACAGTGTCTGGAGCTACGTCTCCAAACAGAGTGTCCTAGTTCCACACAGACTGTTATTTAGTGTCCCAATTTTCTTCACTTTGATAAAGAAGAAAACTATTCAGTTCTGACAAGTTGATTAACAACAATCAGCATTATTTTGAGAAAAACAGATCAGCTATTCCCAGAAAAACTGCAAACTATTCTCATCTATTTTTGACATGGCAGAACCGTACATCAATTCCAAATACGAATGGCAGTAGTGAAAACAAAGCAGGGTTACTTGTGTAAAAATTACACCTGCTAGCCGGTATTTTCATTCTCCAAATGTGTGACTTGACCCCAAAATTGTACTTTGAAAGATGAAGTATTTTCTACAGATGCTAAAACTTTCATTTCAAAATAAATCTTCCTAACCTTATAACCACAAAAATAATCTCCAGAAACTAGGTTGAAGCTGTTTCGCTATATTAGCAAGAGTAAAAAACATACATTTGTCTTTGCCTTTCCTATTTCCATTCTC
Source organism: Baryphthengus martii (assembly GCA_013396935.1). Classification (NCBI taxonomy): domain Eukaryota; kingdom Metazoa; phylum Chordata; class Aves; order Coraciiformes; family Momotidae; genus Baryphthengus; species Baryphthengus martii. Next base: position 30,521 of record VWZK01015534.1, on the reverse strand, counting down.
TTCAACCACAATAATGTGCAACACAAATCAACCAATCTCAGGAACTGTGCCTGTTCTCATCTCCTTACCTATGTTTGTTTTTACTGCTGCATCATGAATTATTAGGTCGATTTTGACTTCTATATTCCCATACAACTCCACTGCTTTTTCAATTAATCCTAGAACAAAATTCAAAAGATGTGCTGCTTCACAACAAAGCTGTTCCAAAAGGGTATAGTTCGGCACTCCCGGGTGGTTTTCTAGCTAACTGATTAATTGGGGTTTCTCCACCCAAAGTTGGGAATTACAGCTTAAAAGGAATCATATCTAAACTCCTGAACTTGTTATTGACATAACTATCTGCCCACAGAGGTATGGTTACAGTATCAGAACACATATTTTTGGAACATTTAAATGACGTCATATTTAATTATATTAGACAGCTATATATCATATATTCTTATTAGATTAGGGCTGTTGTTGAAAAAGTAGACTACTATTAATAATAGACTGGGGAATATGCAGCATGTTCTTTTTGTTTATGAAATTATATATTTGGATTGAAATCTGGGCTATTGTTATCCACTTATGTTATGCCATAACCTGTGTGAAGACTGAAGAATTCGTGTTTCCCATGGCATTCCTGGCTCTAGGGTGAAAACACAAAGGATTCTATGACTGGATGAAAAGGAAAAAGCTGTAGGTAGCTTCAGACAGGAGAAGCAAACTGGAATAAGCTCCAGCTTCCTATGTCCCAAAGTTTAATAGTATTGTTCTGCTGTATCATAAACAACTGGGTAAATCATAACTATCATGATTACGTAGATAATATTCTTCTATGAACAGCATTCCAAGAAATTTTGTATTAATTACAGTAATTTATTGTTCAGAAATTCGCAAGCAAATTTTCAAAACATTAAACCTGTGACTTACATAACAAAGAGTGATCGTATAGACATTTTTTTCTTTTAAGATGAGGCATTTATTGAAGGATTAAGCACATTAATAGCAACAAAGAATATCTGATTTCAAATTTTTCAACTTGGTCCCTGATATTCAGCAGGAGAGGCTTTCCTTCTTCAGAAAACATTCTTTTCTACCACTTGCATACATTTCCAGGGGATTAACAGAACACATGGTACATGTTCAAAAACTCTGCAGTGTGATTAGAGATTAGATAGGAAATGCAACACATTCAGACTGGGAGGTCTTAAATTCTGAGGACGAGCAACAAACTCAGTCAGCTAAAAAGTTTCCTTTAACATACACAGGTCTGTTTCTATATTCAAGCCCAAAAAGCAAAACTAATGAGAGTACCAGTGTATTTAAGTTTCTCCTACAGCAATTTTGTTGGGTTTTTTCTCCCTCAGGTGTGGATTTTCTAGAATACTTTTATGGAAAGAAAGGTATCATTTGAGGACATTACAAAAAAAAGAAGACCAAGCGAAATGCTTTCTGAAGTCCTAACTAACAAGGATGTTGTTCACAATTATCCTTCAGAAGTGAAACCCACCCTTTCCAGATCAGCACACTGTAGATGCAAGAAGTTTTGCTTAAAATTATCCTGTATTCTGAATGCCCCTCATAGACCTCTTTGTATTCAGAACACTCAATGCATCCCACTACAGTAATTCAAAGCAATATTATTCAGGTTATCTTTTAGATTACTATGATTAAATATAAATAGGTCAGTTCTACTCTGCTTGCTTACTGATAGAAATTTTGGAAGTCAATTTTTATTTGATTATATGTAAAAGTCACATCTTCAAACATCAAGATGCTCTTTGAATATCAGCGTCATGAAAGCGATTCAAAAATAAAAATGAAAAGCTAGTATGTGAATTTGTGCAGAAAAGCTGGAATCATATGCAATCCTAAACCACAACAGAAAGAAGATAGCATATCATAGTTCTTTGTCCAAAAAAAGTCACAAAATAATACAGCGTTGCTGGTAAGATGTGAACTTAAATATAATTCTGAAATATTCCATTTGGGTAAAAAGGGAAATGATACAGCACCGGTAATTTTAAGAAAGTTATGACACCAAACTTAAAGAAACCAAACTCATTTCTAGATGTAATCACACTGCTCCATAAAAGAAGGTGTAAAACTTGTCCAGTATTCATAGTAGTAACCCTAGTGAGAAGTATTTGACAAATTTCTTAACATAAAAAGTACACCAATGGAAACCATCTTGGGTTGAACGACGCCAAAACCTTGCCATAGCCTTGAGGCACAAAAATTGTAATTGTTACTTCAAACATCAACACAGACTATCTGGTCTTAGCAATAATAAATTGAACAATCTTGAAACACAAGTAGTTGATGTAAAATAAAAGTAGTTACATTAATTGCAGCAAAATTGTAGAGGAAGCCCACCTCTCTGCTTACAACTGCCTGTCTGCGTTAACAACATTATAAAGCATTGTGGTTGTGGGGGTTTTTAACAAATTCATGTTCTACAAAGGATAAAAATGTCTTTTTTTTGCCACTAATAATTTCTCTCATCTAAATTGAATACAAATAAGAAAACTAATATTACACTACTGACTTATTAAATGGGAAGTTTTTAATTGAACATTCCCTTCATTTGCTTGCAAAGCAGGAGCTGAAATCTCTTGCCACATGAACCACCTTTTTTTTTTCCTATGCATACTTTCAATACTGAGAATGCAAAGAAATATGATAAATATAAACTGACAAAATCCCCAAAGAAACAGGATTTTACATTATTAGCATTATGCATGTAATCTCTTGGTGCCATTGGAGTTTTATTCTCCTTTGGAAAAAAAAAGAAAAAGGAAAAAGAAAAAAAAAAGCAAAGGAAAAATCCATTCTTTTCCATCATTTCTTTTCCTACTGGAAACCTAAAATGCCTGATCTCTGTGTGTCATTTCTTAAAGTACTAGTAAGAAAATACTCTTCTGAGAAGAAGGAAAAAAATGACAAATGGGTAAGTTGACCTTATTACCACCCTCTGTCACCTCATGCTCCAGAATTCATTGCTACTTATAACCAACCAGTTGCAAAGCCAGTTTTCATAAACAAAAAGGAAATTAGAAACATCACATAAACCAAACTAAAATGGAGAAAAGAGTTATAGGTCGAAATTAATAATGAGCTGAAGACTGAACTGCCAGTGGCATTGGTGGCAGAAGCAAACCAAGGTATGAGGTGGGACCTTCCTTCTACAAAAGAGGAGAAATCAGAGAAGAAATGGATATTTCATGCTGCCTGGAAGGCAGGCAGATAGTAGATGCAACATCCTCTTTTTTTTTTTTTTAATTATTCTCATTCTTTAAAGCATAAAGACTCTCTAACAAGCACTCTTTGGGAAAATGAAGTGACAGTGAGTTATAGCATTGCTCAGGTCACATGCAGGAATTCCTTTTATCTGACTTCAGCCATCTCCATTGCTTGTTTTTCCTCAAATACCAATTTCCTGAAGTCTCCTGTTTTCCAGAAAGAAAGAGGATATGAAGAGAAGACAATATGAAAGAGGTTTTGAAAAAAAACTTTAAAAAGTCTAAAAAAAAAAAAAAAATCTCTTACTATAAAACAGAAAGACAAAAAAAAAATCATGTTTTACAGTATTTATTATTTTTAGTTTGAGAAATGGGCAGCATTAGCTGTGGAAGATGAAAAATCAGGTAGCAACAGAACGCAGAACACCTGGCTCTGCAAAGACAGAAGCATTTGCTTTTGCAGAACATCTTGTAACGGTTCAAGAAAGAAAGGATCAAAGATCACCTATCAGCACTGCCTGTTCCCTCACGATGATGTTTTTCCACTCAGTACACTGCAGAGCTGAAGTAGCCCAAGCACTAAACTTCCAGAGCAGGCTACACCTGCTCTGTTTGCTTGGAAAAGGGGAGTATCTGAGCCACAGGACAGTGCAGATCTTAAGAGGTAATTTCATTTTTTTTTATGAGGTTGTTAAAGATCATGAAAAATACATCGGTATTCTCCCACAAGGACAACTGTGGCCATCAGGTTTTTTTAATTGTTTTTTAAATGTCATAGCATGTTAAACATAACTGCTCAGATTCCCCAGTCTCAGGGGAGCCCAGCAAATGCAAAGGTTGGTGTGGGCAATAGTTACAATGTCCTGCGCAGTCTCACCCCCAAGTTACAGCGTTCTAGAGATGCCACTAAGCCAGCTGTCAGATAGAGTTCAACAGACTTCAAAAACATTGCTTTTCACTTGATTCATAATTTTCCTTAACTGCTCCTTGCAGCCTGTGTGAAAGCTGCCGGGATGCAGGCAGTATTTTCACCAGCAAGTTTATACACCAGTTCTGGCATTTCAGGTAGTCTTCTCTCTGGACCTTTTTCACAGCTCCAGAGCAATCCAGTGAGAGTCCTCTGATGACTACTTCAAGCTTCATTTATTTTAAAGAGAAGTGAACTCTTTCAGGTTCTTGTTATTTATTCTTATTTAGGCTCTAATTCAATGCTTTGAGAACAGAATCAAGCAACCACAATGAAATTCAGTGGAAAATGAAATACAAACAAAATAAAATACACCATGACCAAGTTATAATACCCCTCAATACAGAAAAAAAAAAAGAAAGGAGAAGGTAGATCTCTCTTAATGAATATTAGAAGTGTTCACAGCATTTTTGAGACTAATTCATAACTACGGAAAGCAGATTTTCTAGATATTTATATAGTATGCCTGTGAATCTGGACTTAACAGACTATCATCTTAACTTTTTTCATGATAAGTCAGCTATCATTAACTTTCTGGCAAGTTTACAGCAGAAGAAATTCAGTCACCTCCCATCTTCAATTTTTAGCTAAATAATGTGGTTTCTGTTCCTAACGAGGTACATTCAGCTGAGAAATATTTCAGTTTAACAGTTCAGGGGAAGCCAGGTTGGTAGGCACTGCAGCAAGATGCCTGTATCCAAGTACAATGACATACAGTGTAAGTCTAAACTATATTTATTTTATAAGTCTAAATTATATTTAAATTATGTATGCTTGACAATACTGTGTGGAATCTACTGGCTTGCGAGAATGCAATACTGTTACACATGAATTCTTTGAAATGCCCCTATTTTTAAATCTATTTTAGTCATAATGGAACCCTCTGAAGTGATTTATAAAATATATTATATGACATTTTAATCATCATTTGCAAAACCTTTCCAATCTGGCAAGCAAACCACCCGCTCAACCAACAACTCACATAAAATACACTCGTGCAACACAAAGTACGTTGGTTCTTTCATGGCTCCCTGTCTATGAGCAAGACTTGCTAGCACATAGTCTACTAAAAATCAAGTTTTCCCACCTTTCTATTAATCCTATTACCAATATGTATCAAATATTGATTTTAAAAACACAGAATGGTGTGCAAGACCAGAGATTCTGAGTCTTACTAGAGACATGAGACTAAGAATTGGGAGTGAATTGTCGGGTCTGACTGTCATTAATGTCTAGTTTTGGTTAAGTGCCTTCCCCCCCCTCCCCATGGTTTATTTCCACAGACCATTGAAGGATTAGCTCAAGCTTCTAAACCATTTCAAACAAAAAGGGATTTCCCTATAACTGCTAAGTAATACAATTACTGATGGCTTCCTTCTGAACTGAAAGGAATTCTTTTGAACAAGACTGGGCTTTTATTGCACGCTGCTTGTGATTATAGTTTCTTATGGCCCAGTAACAATGAGGGAAGCATTTAAACTGGCTTTACCATTAAGTAATTTTTATTATATGTAATGTACAAGTCCTTGGGGTCCAATCTAGTTTTCTTTCTCAAAGAAAAATAAAAATTATTTGAAAAAAAAAAAAGATCTTTAAAAGATTTATGGTAACTAACAAAAAAAACCAAAGAAAAGATCCCCATCAACCAACCAATTTTTGCTGTAACATACAGCAATTGAGATTCTCAAATGAAAAGTTTTCCTAAGGTATTTTCACAAGCAGATTGGTTTTTTCAACTTGCTTAAGCAGGATAACAACATTTTTGTCTGAAACTCAACCCAGGTCCTTAGAAACACTGAGGTGCAGTTCACCATGTAATGATGGCAAAATGTAGCTCTCCATCTACTTCATCAGTAATCTTGGCCGGCACAACCCTAAATCTGTGCCAAACACAATTTGCATGGAGAATCTTCTGCTAGTTTCAGGTAAAAATGAGATGAAGCTGCACTGGAAAAATAAAAAACAAACCTCAGCCAGAACTGCAGTTCTTCCTCTTTTTTGAAAAAAAAAACAGATTCTACCCAATGATACAGAACGATGAATTTACTGGTTTAGCAGGGATTTTAAAAAGTGAGGATGATAAAAGGACTTCCAGGCTTGAAGATCTTACTATACTATTCTAATAGAATAGTTACTGACTATAAAAGAGGAGTGGAAAAGCACAAAGAAAACCAGTACTTACATCAAATGGCCTTGGTCTATTCTCTCCAATAAGGATTATAAACCAACAGTACGTGCGTAAAAACAAGAGTACTTGGATAAAAATGAATCTTGGCAAGCTCTTCCAGTAACACCTTTTTCATTGCAATTACTTTCAAGCCACAGAAATAGCATGAATTTCTTCATATGAAATGAAGAAGAAAAGATATTGCAACAACATGAACTGTAAAGATACTCCAACTTTCCACATTCTCCTCCTGCACAATAAAGAATGTAAAAGATAAAATATACTTTCAAAGCAAATAGACCTATCATTTTAAACAAAATTTGAAGCCTAAGCAAACACTAGATAAATACCAGGCTGTCAAGCCTTGCAATAAAACTAAAATACACCAAAATAAAGAGGCAGAAAAACCACAGGAGGAGTTCACTAAGAATTTCAACTGCATCCAAAAAATGATTACTGCTTTAACAAGAACTAATGAGTTCCAAGTAAAAACACAGGAAGAACACAAAGGTATTGAAACCACCCACACTGTGATGCCCTTTAGAGCCCTAGTCCTGGCAATCCATCAAACAAAAAAGCAAACACTACTCTAGCTAGTCCCCATTAGTTCTGTTTGTTTAAAATTCATTAAATTCAACAAGTCAATTCAATACATACCCTCAGAGTTCAAAAATTATAGACTTAATACAGAAGTAATTGATAAGACAAATACTGAACTATTCACTGAGAGTATCATTTAAGACTTAAAATTGAATAAAAACATACATAATTTTTACATTACCGATGCCTTTTTCTGCTACGAACATGCAAGGCCTCCTTTGTTCACTAAATCAGTGCAGGGCTGCTGCTCACTTGACTTCAGTCAAGTACCAGCCCTCTACTTTAAACACAGCAGCTGCAGATAATCTCACTGAGTGCCGACCTTTTGCCAAATTTAAAGATCTCGAATTCCTTTTGAGCCAATTCCTGACTTCCAAAGCTACAAATATTCTCTTAGAAAACCTGAAAACTAAGAACAGGGTTAAAATTTTTATAGAGCCTTCATGCACCGCTGAAAAACAAGAGATTTCAGCTAGAGGTTGATTTATGCTCTTCTGCACTTGCCATTTCTTTCCTGCGACATCAGCTCATCGCATGCACATGTTTGCCTTATAAAATTATTCCTATGTTAACTCCTAATTAGATAGAAGGTAACTTTCTTCTAACACAAGTCTGAATACACACAAAAAGGCTTGTAGTTTTTAATTATTTTTTTTTACCCTTTATTTCCTTCACTGGTTGATGGATGTCTCTTTACTTCCCATCACGGACTATCAGCACCTTAACCTTGGAAAAGCTCTGGATACCTTAACAGTTAGGTAAAAAAAAAATAAATATTTCTCTTTTTTTCATCCCCTGTGCACAGCTACAGGCTTCCATAACCAAAAGAATAGAAAGTGTATGTGGAACAGCACCTATTTTTCTCATTGTCTCAATGTAGGACAGCGGGAAGCAGGAAATGTGTCAGCTCTGTGCCCGACTCAGCTTGTGCTCCGTAAGACCTGGGAGTACACACTATAAGACCGGGGATCTAAGCCCATATACTATTTCTTTCAAGAGAACTCCAGGCTGTGCAACTCAAAGTTCTTGTCTTTAGCAGTTGCTTCCCTTTCCGGTTCTTCTAGCAAGCCACAAAGAATCTGAATTCTGACCAAAGATTTACCAACCTTGGGATATTTTTCAAACCAAGGCAAGTGATTTGTCTTGAATGGGGTATTTTAATGTTCCTACAGAATGGAAATCTGAATGCACAGGTGTATCAGCAGTAACACTGTGCTGGATTTCACTTCTTTCACTGCATTAGAAGGGCAAAGATCTAACAGGATTTTCTGACATATCAGTTCTTTTCAAGTTAAATCAGAATGAATTCCTGTGAATTTTCTCTGCTGGCTGAGAATAGCTAAAAGTTAATGCCTAGTAACTGTCTTCCCTTGAGAATTCCATTCAAATATCAGTATTTCCTTGAAATACACTCAGTTTATTTAGGTTTGATTATCTTATCTGACCAGCACCTCTTACTTCTGTGTTCTCCTTCCCACACAAAACTGCCTAAGCCCTACTTAGTTGCTACTGAATATGTGAAGAACATAGGTATTTCTCATTGCATAGAAATTCCTCACAATATCCACACAAGAATACGGTTTTTCTTTCCAGGTTACTGAGCAGATTTCCAAATCTGCAACTTGGAACCACAAGCTTCCAGATAAACACCCAAACACCCAGCAATAGCTCACTTTTCTTGTTTGGTTCGGTTTTAGACCAATTGTTGTAAACTCTTCTACAAAATTCAACCTAAAAAACGGAATTGAGTTTTTTTTCCTGAAGTGACATCCCATTCTCAAGGCAAAACAGAATGCAAAAGAAGTGCAGAAAATTAGTTTGCATAGATTTACTATAAAGCAGTAGGAGCAAGGCTGTCTTACTCCATAAAAAGGCATGTCTAATTGACATTGATCCACCAAGAGCCTGGGGAGTGTCAGGTCTCTCTCCTGGAGCCAGCTGTAGATATTCAGCAGAGTTCCACACCAACAAGGCACATTTGAAAACAGAAACCGTGATTATCCACAGATTGTCTTTGCCTCTTTAGAATTGTCTGTGGAAGCTGGGGTGGTGGGTAGACTTGTCTGAGGGAAGTGGTGTGAGTAACAAAAGTTTCTACTTAACAGAAGTCACATGTTGGCTTATTGTAACTGCAATTTTCAAATTGTTTTTGCCTCGCTCAGCTGTCTGCTCTACTCATTCGTGTTGCTAGCAGAGACGGGCCTTGACAGATATATAGAATCGAATTCCCCCTTCAGAGCCTCTTAGGCCATGACTTGTTATTTATTTATTTTTATAACAAGAACCATACTTATTGACAACTCCTCCAGACAATTCCCGATCCAGTTTTCGACTACAGAATATCCCAGGCCCAACAACAGAAGCTTCTAGTATGGTAGGAAAGTAAATATGTTCAGAAACAGAAAAAAAAAAAAAAATGGAATGAGATGATTGATCTGCTCTCCTCTAGTGCTAGCAGCAGATAGTAGACAAACGAGGAATGGGATTACACCCAGATGGATTCCATATCCATTCCAAATCAGTGGGGTTGCATCGGCAGCCAGAACATAACTGGGTCAAAAAATGGCAGAGCTAGTTAGTAGTTACCTCCCAAGGTGGGTTCTCTACCGTACTGGTGATACGTTAACACTGGTGCCCAGTTTTCTTTACTGTAGAACTTGCCCAGCACGAGATAACAGAATGAACCTGTGCTCTAGGAATTCTATGAAGAGCTCAGTGATTAGGGAAAAAGAACACCAGGGATTCCAGCAGAAGATAAAACCAAAGGTAACTTTACAAACGCATGTGTCCATTTTGTCAGCGTAAATACAGCGTAGCTTTTACATTTGCTTCAGATTAAGAAAAGATAGTGATAATTAACTCAACATTTAAAGGAGTTGGACGTGGTGTGATTGGTCAAATTTATGCCATTTTACTGGATGTGCAGTTGTTGATATTGCAGGTATTGATCCCAGTCGTGTAATAACACTGACAAAAGTGAGCTGGTTTTCAGCTTGCAAAGCCACGTTTCATCCTCTTACCATTTTGGTACCTTTGATCCCGTTGCACACATATTGTTTGAGTTACAAAGAACAAAAGAAGTGCAAGCATAAAACTTCATTTGTGTTTAATTTTAGTAAAGTTCACCATGAATCTTATGGATATAAGTTACTAAATTTGTTTTGCTTTTCCTCTGAGCAATGAGTGTTCAAAACATCATGATTCAAAATGTTTTTTGCAATATCCTAAATTGCAATTAAAATAGTATCTTGCACTGAGACACGAATACAAGTAATAACCTGCTAATGATCTTAAAGCTACATTTAAAAATTAAGAAACATGTAATTGTAGCTGTTAACTTTCTTGTTTATAGAATCTGTCTAAATGACTCACTATCTAATGAGTAACAATTTGGTAAGTTTAAAATAACAGGTTACGGGTAAACTTGTTTCTTCTCTTCC